>JAPVLO010000348.1:1200000-1670379 GCA_027257055.1 Cephalopachus bancanus | reverse complement strand
TTTTTCATGTGTCTGTTGGCTGCTCATATATCTTCTTCTGAGAAGTGTCTATTCATACCTTTTGCCCTTTTTAAAAAGTAGGGTTGCTTTGGATCTGCCATGTGAACGGTGTGCTCCTGTCTTCCCAACTTGCACATACCTGGCCCAAGATGATAAGCTTATTCACAATCACTGGGGCCTGTCCTCCTGAATGAATGATACATTTCCCTCCATGAAAGAGCCTCATACTCTAAACCTTTTGATGAAGTCTACCTGTCAAAAAAGCTTACACAGAGGCAAAACAGTTTTTCACGAAGTGGGCAGTTAGCGAGATTTGGAGACAGAGGTCCTAGATTCCAGGCCAGTTATGTCTATAACTTACAGTATGGTGATAAAAGCAGCAATTTATATAACAGTTTACCAGGTGTTGTAAGTTTAACATAACCATCTCATTTGACATGTACAACTCTGTTAGGGTTGTGGAATTTTAGGGAGCAGGTTTAAGCATCATGCCCAAAAATACAAGGCTAGGAAGATGTAGAGTTGAGACTGCTTCCCAAACTTTTCTGGCTTTAGCGCCTGAGTGGTCAGCCACATCTCAATAGTTTATAATTTGGAGCTTGTTTGAGACTCATTTCCTCATCTATGAATATAATTCTTGCACTGGAGAGTAGCCATCCAGAAGGTTAGGATGGGTAAACCAGAAAAAAGTGTGGAGTTCATATGGAAGTCTGTGTTTTGTGAGTTAACTCAGGAATATTAGTGATGCCACCCACGGAAGGGGCTGATTGTTTATAAAGGTTCCTCCTTGCTATAGGAACTATTCAAGTCAGTGAAATAATCTGGGTCCCTGAGGACCAGTGGCTTTTCCCTTGACACAAAAGACTCCAAGCTCTGTCCTGCCCACCACTGTCACTCTGTCACCCAGACTGGAGTGCAATGGCATGCACACAGCTTCTACAGCCTCGACCTGCTGGGCTCAGGTGATCCCTCCACCTCAGCCTTCCAAGTAGCTGGAACATGATCATTCATAGAGTAATCATTCCAATTTAGCTTCTTGTCCATCACTAAAATCCTTAAGAATGAAATGGCTGCTCGGAAATAAGAATTTGAAGTCAGAAGAGGCTTTATTGCTAGAAATATTAAATCAAGCCGGGCTTGGTGGCTCAGCCTGTAATCCCGTGCCTTTGGGAGGCTGAGGTGAGTGGATTGCCTGAGCCCGCAGGTTCAAGACCCACTTGGGCAGCGAGACTTCATCTCTACAATAAATAAAAAAATCAGCCGGGCATGGTAGCGCATGCCTGTAGTTCTGGCTACTCGAAAGGCTGAGGTGGAAGGATCGCTGGAGCCCAGCAGGTCGAGGCTGTGGTGGCCGGGAGCGGCCACTGCACTTCAGTCTGGGCAACAGAGTGAGACTCCAACTCAAAAAAAAAAAAAAAAAAGAAATATTAAATCAAGATGAAATTGCAGCCAGGCATGGTGGCTCACGCCTGTAATCCCAAGGACTTTGGAAGGCAGAGGCAAGAGGATTGCCTGAGCCCAGGGTTCAAGACCAGCCTAGGCAACATACTGAGATCTCCTCTCTACAAAAAATCAAAACATTAGCTGGATGTGGACGTACATTCCTGTAATCCCAGCTACTTGAGAGACTGAGGCAAAAAAATAACCTGAGCCCAGGAGGTTGAGGCTGCAGTGAGTCATGACGGTGCCACTTTACTCCAGCCTGGGTGACAGAGTGAGATTCCAACTAAAAACAAAAAAAAAAGTATAATGATCACTTCAACAATCATAAAATATCCAAACACTTCAAATTTATAGCGTCAGTCAGAGCAGTGGCTTATGCCTGTAATCCCAGCATTTTGGGAGGCCGAGGCAAGAGGATTGCCTGAGCCCAGGAGTTCGAGACCAACCTGGGCAACTTGGTGAGACTTCATCTCTACAATAAATAAAAAAAAATTAGCTGGATGCGATGGCGGGTCCCTGTGGTTCTAGCTACTTGGAAGGCTGAGGCAGAAGGAGGATCACCTGAGTCCAGCAGGTTGAGGCTGAGGTGGCCCTGAGTGTGCCACTGCACTCCAGCCTGGGCAACAGAGTGAGATTCTGACTCAAAAAATAAAAAAATAAAAAAATATATATATATAGTCTCATCAGATGTTCTCTCTCTCTCTCTCTCTCTCTCTCTCTCTCTCTCTCTCTCATGCCCAGGCATGCCACTACACCCTCCACCTGCTGGGCTCAGATGATCCCTTCTCCTCAGCCTTCCAAGTAGCTGGAACTACAGGCATGCGCCACCATGCCCTGCAGATGTGTAGAGGCATTTCTGTGAGAAGGATAGTTAGACAAGCCAGATTTCCTCTGGCTTATCTCCCCTTTCCCCAGATTGAGGTGCACCTTTCAGTGAGTCCCTGTGGAGGGCCAGCAGGTTTCTGTGACCTCTGTGAGGTGTTGGCTCCTACCAGACGCTGCAGTAACAGTCTGGGATCTCACAGTTCTGATCACTTTCTTTTTGTTTGGTGATGAAGCCATAAGGTACTCTCGCCCCCTAGTGGCCATAGATGTAATGTGACTCTGTCCCTCCTCACAATGATAACCAAGACAGCAGTAATGCCAAACCACTTTAAAGTGCTTTTAGTTTCTGGCAGATATTTTACTTAGAGCAATTTCTTTGAACATAAATGGCAGTCATGGAGGTTTGCTATATTTTAATGAAATAAACACAATGTTTTATTTTATAAATGGATAGAAACCAGTATCTCCAATCTACTTAAAGGGTTACTTCACAGGATGCATTTTTTTCAGAGATATTTCTGTAAAAAATACAAAAATGAAAGCGGTTTTGACTTTTATTTTGAGTCAGAGTCTCACTCTATCACCCAGACTGGAGTGTGGTGGCACGCTCATGGCCACTGCAACCTCGACCTGTTGGATTCAGGTGATCCTTCCGCCTCAGCCTTTCAAGTAGCTGGAACTACAGGTGCGTGCCACCACGCCTGGCTAATTTTTTGATTTATTGTAGAGACGAGGGCTCACCATGTTGCCCAGGCTGGTCTCGAACCCCTGGACTCAGGCAATCCTTTCACCTCGGTCTCCCAAAGTGCTGGAATTACATGCTTGAGCCACTGTGCCCGGCCTTTGACATTTTTTTTTTAAACCGGGTAAATTCCTAGTGGTTGCTGTAATAATATGACGACAATAATAACATCCTACCACTAAATATTCCTTGGCCCTATTTTATTTAAAGAGGCTTATACATAATCCAGTCATTTGATTACCCTGTTTGATTTAGACATACGTGGTAACTCTGCCAAAGAGGAGTCATTGTACTTAGTGTGTGAATGAGCACAGCGTGAGAGATGTTGGATGACAGTCTCTGAGTTAGAGTTGAAAATATACACAATTATTTTCTTCATGTGTCTTGAACATGTAAATCCACATTTTTCACTTGAAGTAGCGAGGTGGGTATGTCGTACAAATTAAGAAGCACATTTACATTTTTATTTCACTTCTCTGGTTCTCTATGAAATGAGCTGTAATATAACTCTAAAATCAGCTTCTAATATTATAATACTGTTTTAAATTTGATACTTCAGATCTAGTAACACTAATAAAAATTCCCATGTTCCAGTTTGATGCTAGAAGGATCATATTCTGGCATTTGGTATTTAATAATTTTTTTTTTTTATTGGGGAAGGGTCATTCTTCTTAAGTAAAATTAAAGAGCCAGAGAAGAAAAACTGGGAAATGGAAGGTGTGCTCTCCTAGAGGGGGAAAAAACCCCCAAACCCTCTCAGTTCCCCCAAATGTATGGGCACAATCAGCTTTGGGAGGACACACTGTACAACATGAGGTTCCTTCTTTTTTTTTTTTTTCCTTCTTTTGTTTTTTTTTTGAATAGAGGCTCACTCTGTTGCCCAGGTTAGAATGCGGTGGCATGCTCACGGCCACTGCAGCCTTGACCTGCTGGGCTCAGGCCATCCTTCTGCCCCAGCCTTCCAAGTAGCTGGAACTATAGGCGTGTGCCATCATGCCCAGCTAATTTTTTGATTTATTGTAGAGAGAGGGCCTCGCCAAGTTGCCTGGACTGGCCTCGAACCCCTAGGTTCAAGCAATCTGCCTTGCAAAGTGTTGGGATTACAGGTGTGAGTCACCGGGCTGGCCATGAGGACCTTTTTATCCAGGATAATCAGCCTGCTGTGTGCAGGTGTGCCCACCAGTGCACTTGTGCACATATATCTCTTGGTGAATCCAATGTGCACAGTTTCATTTGACTCTGCATTATCGAGTATGATTTAAACACTTATTTTTCAGAGTGTGAGCCAAAGTTATTTTGTTCTGAATTTAAGTACAGTACTTTTTCAGTTCCATAAATGTTTCATACAAAATATTTGTTTATGATAGGATTTTCTGCTTTATATTAGTTTCACTTCCTCTTTGGAATAGTCTCAGATGTGCCGTGGGATAGCCCTGTGGCCAATGGTGTGGGATCACTGCTCAGTCTTTCTTACTTTCTGTGCCTTTCTAAGTAGGCTTCTGGTAGTGAGGGAGTCTCAGAGTTTCCCAGCTCTGAGCTCTGCAAGTATTGACATGTATGCAGTTTTTGGAACTGAGTTGGTTGTTGTGAGAGTGGGGGAAATTAGCTGTGGGTGGAGGAGAGTGGAGGAGAGGGGAGGAAAGTAACATCTATTCTTTATCTATTTATTTATTTTTTTGAGTTGGAGTCTAACTCTGTCACCCAGACTGGAGTGCAGTGGCAGGCTCATGGCCACTGCAGCCTCGACCTGCTGGGTTCAGGTGATCCTTCCACCTCAGTCTTCTAAGTAACTGGAACTACAGGCACACACCATCACGCCCAGTTATTTTTTGATTTACTGTAGAGATGAGGTCTGGCCGAGTTGCCAGGGCTGGTCTCAAAACCCTGGGCTCAGGCAATCCTTTTGCCTCTGCTTCCCAAAGTGCTGGGATTACAGGCATGAGCCACTGGACCTGACTAAAGTTTGCTTCTATATAACTCTGACTCCTTTTCTTATGCTGTTACTTTTACAAATTAGATTGTTTCATATTGTGTACCCATCAGCATTGACTTATACTTATTGGTTTATGTAGTTATCTTTTATTTGTTTTTATTTTTTATTTTTTTGAGTTAGAGCCTCACTCTGTCACCCAGACTGGAGTGCAGTGGCCGCTCCTGGCCACTGCAGCCTCGAACTGCTGGGCTCTGGCAATTCTTCCACCTCAGGCTTCTAAGTAGCTGGAACTAAAGGCGCACGCTACCATGTCCAGCTAATTTTTGATTTATTGTGGAGATGAGGTCTCGCCAAGTTGCTCAGGCAGGTCTCGAACCCGCGAACTCAGGCAATTCACTCACCTCGGCCTCCCAAAGCGCTGGGATTATAGGCTGAGCCACCGAGCCTGACCTGTAGTTATCTTTTAAATCAGGAGAAAAAAAATACAAACAAAAAATTGCATTGATGCTATCTTTTACTTTTACTAGTACCCTTTATTTCTTGAAGTAGGTCTGAGTTACTGCCAAATATTTATTTAGACCTAAAATACCTCCTTTTGTATTTCATGTTAGCAATTAATTCTCTCTCTCTCTTTTTTTTTTTTTTTTTTGCGACGGGGTCTTGTTCTATTTCCCTGGCTGGAATGCAGTGTGTAACATAGCTCACTGCAACCTCAAACTCCTGGACTTAAGTGATCATCCCACCTCAGCATTCTTCACATAGCTGGCATTACAGGTGCATGCCACCATGGCCAGGTAATTAATTTTTTTTACTTTTTCTTGGGACATAGGGTTTCACTATGTTGACCAAGGTGGTCTCGAACTTCTGGCTTCAAGTGATCTGCCTGCCTTGGCCTCCCAGAGTGCTATGAACCACTGTGCCTGGTTTCTCTCATTTTTGATAGATAGTATTGCTGTTTATAGAGTCCTTGATTGATAGTCTTTTGTTTTTATTACTTGAATAGGTCATCCCACTATCCTATGTGCTTTGTGGTTTCTAATGAGAATGAGCTATTAATATTACTGAGAGGCCATAGTACACGAGTCACTTCTCATTTGCTGATAATAAGTTTCTTTCTTTTTTTTTAAGTTGGAGTCTCTGTCTCCCAGGCTGGAGTGCAGTGGCATGCTCCCGGTCACTGCAGCCTTGACCTGCTGAGCTCAGGTGATCCTTCTGCCTCAGTCTTCCAAGTAGCCAGAACTCTAGGCGCATGCTACCATGCCCAGCTAATTTTATTTACTTATTTACTGTAGAGACTAGGTCTTGCCATGTTGCCCCGGCTGGTCTCAAACCCACCGGCTCAGGCAGTTCTCTTGCCTCAGTCTCCCAAAGTGCTGGGATTATAGGCTTGAGCCACTGAGCTTGGCCAAGTTTCTTTGTCTTCATTCTTTAGGAGATTATGATGTATCATATTGAGGTATAAATCTCTTAGTTTATTCTACTTGAAGTTATTGACCTACTTATGCATAAACTAATGTTTTTCAATAAATTTGGTACATTTTCAGCTATCATTTCTTCAAATATTGGTTCTAGCCTGTCTGTCCTCTCTTTCTGAGTCTATTAGTATGTATATTGTATTCATAATTTCCCAGAGGACTTTGAGGTCTTATTCATTTTTTTTTTTGAGTTGGAATCTCACTCTGACACCCAGGCTGGAGTGCAGTGGCAGGCTCACAGCCACTGCATCCTTGACCTGCTCAGTCTTCTGCCTCAGTCTCCCAAGTAACTGAAACTACAGGTATGTGGCACCACACCCAGCTAATTTTTTGATTTATTATAGAGACGATGTTTCACCAAGTTGCCCAGGCTGGTCTCGAACCCCTGGGCTCAGGCCATCCTCTCACCTTGGCCTCCCAAGGTGCTGGAATTACAGGCTTGAGACACCATGTCCAGCCTGCTTTGTCATTTATATTTATTGTTTTTCTTTTCTGTTTTTCAGACTAGATCATTTCAATTGACCAATTATGAAGTTGTGCTGATTTTTTTTTTTTTTTGAGTTGGAGTCTCACTCTGTTGCCCAGACTGGAGTGCAGTGGCTGCTCCCGGCCACCGCAGCCTCGACCTGCTGGGCTCTGGCGATCCTTCCACCTCAGCCTTCTGAGTAGCCAGAATGACAGGCGTGTGCTACCACGCCCGGCTAATTTTTTGATTTATTGTAGAGATGAGGTCTCGCTGCCCAGGCGGGTCTCGAACCCGCGGGCTCAGGCAATCCACTCACCTCAGCCTCCCAAAGGCGCGGGATTACAGGCTGAGCCACCGAGCCCGGCTTGTGCTGATTTTTAAAAATGTCTTTTCATCTTTACAATGAGAACTACAAAACGCTGCTCAAAGAAATCCAAGAAGACACAAACAAGTGGAAAAATATTCCATGCTCATGGATAGGAAGAATCAACATTGTTAAAATGTCCATCCTACCAAAGGCAATCTACAGATTCAACGCAATACCCATTAAGCTGCCAACATCATTCTTCTCAGACCTGGAAATGACAATACAGAAATTCATATGGAAACATAAACAACCACAAATAGTCAAAACAATCCTTAGCAAAAGAAACAAAGCAGGAGGTATCACAGTTCCACACTTCAAACTTTACTATAAGGCTACAATAATCAAAACAGCCTGGTATTGGTACAAGAACAGGCACATAGACCAGTGAAACAGGACAGAGATTCCAGGAGCAAAGTCTCAATTCCTTAACCAACTCATTTTTGACAAAGCCTCCAACAATCCCCTCCTCTGGGGAGAGGAGAACCTATTCAGTAAATAGTGCTGGGAAAACTGGCTGACCATATGCAGAAGATTGAAACAGGGCCCCTACCTATCACCATACACAAAAATTAACTCTAAATGGATCAAAGACCTAAACATAAAACCTCAAACTATAAGAACCTTAGAGAGCGCAGGAGATACCCTTATGGAAATTGGAACTGGAAACAAATTCTTATTCAGAACCCTAAAGTTCAATACCTTAAGAAATAAGATAGACAAGTGGGACCTCATCAAATGAATGAGCTTTTGCAAAGCAAGAGAAACCATCAAGAGAGCAGGGAGGCGGCCCACAGAATGGGAAAAAATATTTGCCAATTGTATATCTGACAAAGGCCTAATATCTAGGATCTACAAGGAACTCAAATGTGCCGAAAGGAGAAAAACAAACAGCCCCTTTAAAAAGTGGGCAAAAGACATGAATAAACACTTCTCAGAAGAAGATATATGGGCAGTCAACAGACACATGAAAAAGTGCTCAGCCTCACGCATCATCAGAGAAGTGCAAATCAAAACCACATTGAGATACCACCTAACCCCAGTAAGAATGGCCAACATTAATAAAACAAACAACAGATGCTGGTGATGATGCTTAGAAAAAGGAACACTTCTACACTGCCGGTGAGAATGCAAACTAGTGCAGCCTCTTTGGAAGACAGTGTGGTGATTTCTGAAAGAACTAGAAATTGACCTTCCATATGACCCAGCAATTCCCCTATTGGGAATATACCCGGAGGAACTCAAATCACTCTACAAAAAAGATACCCGCACACGTATGTTCGTTGCAGCTCTATTCACAGTAGCAAAAACATGGAACCAACCATGTTGGCCTTCGAAGCTGGACTGGATTTTAAAAAAATGTGGTACATATACACAATGGAATATTATGCAGCCATAAAGAAGGACAAACATATGGACTTTGCAGCAACTTGGATGGATGTGGAGTCGATCATGCTCAGTGATCTGCCACAGAAACAAAGAACAGAGTACCATATATTCTCACTCATAAGCGGACCTTGAACAATTATAATACTATAAGAAGGCGTTTGGCAGTAATGGGAAACTGTCAGGAGAGTGGAGGTGGGATTGGCAGTTGAGGGAAACTGCTAGGGGAGGAGGGGATACCTCATCAACAAGGGTATCTGAATAATAAATGTTTGTATACCTAACCCTGAATTGTACCCCACATCTTTATAATAAAAAAAAAATTAAAAAAATGTCTTTTCAAGGCTGAGTATGGTGGCTCATGCCTGTAATCTCAGCACTTTGGGAGGCTAAGGCTGGAGAATTGCTTGAGCCCAGGAATTTGAGACCAGTCTGGGCAATGTAGTGAGACCTCGTCTCTACTTAAATTTTAAAAAATTTATTTTAAAAATAAAAGGGCTGGGCTTGGTGGCTCAGCCTGTAATCCCAGCACTTTGGGAGGCTGAGGCAAGTGGATTGCCTGAGCCTGCGGGTTTGAGACCAGCCTGGGCAACTTGGTGAGAACTCGTCTCTACAATAAAATAAAAAATTAGCTGGGCGTGGTAGAATGCTTGTAGTTCCAGCTACTTGGAAGGCTGAGGTGGAAGGATCGCCGGAGCCCAGCAGATCGATGCTGGGGTGGTCATGAGTATACCACTGTGCTTTAGCCGTGGCAAGGGGAGTGAGACTCCAACTCAAAAACTAAAACTAAAACTAAAAATGAAAGTCTTTAACATATAAAATAAAAACATTAAAAAAATAAAAATGTCTTTTCAAATCTGTTACGAGAATCTCTAGGGAATTTTTCATTTCTATTACTCAACTTTATAGTTTCTTTGTTCTTTGTAATTTCTATCTCTTTACTGGTATTTTCTATTTGGTACGACATTGTTCTCATACTTCTTTTTTTTGAGTCAGAGTCTCACTCTGTAGCCCAGGCTGGAGTGCAGTGGCATGCTCACAGTCACTGCAGCCTCGACCTGCTGGACTCAGGCAATCATTCCACCTCAGCCTTCCAAGTGGCTGGAACCACAGGCATGCGCCACCATGCATTTTTTGATTTATTGTAGAGATGAGGTCTTGCCAAGTTGGCCAGGATGGTCTTGAACCCCTGGACTCAGGCAATCCTCTTGCCTCCGCCTCTTGCCTGGGATTACAGACTTGAGCCACAGTGCCTGGCTTTCATATTTTACTTCTTTAGGCACACTCTTCTTTTGGTCTTTGAACATATTTGGAATAGATGATTTAAAGTCTTTTCTAAGCTGGGTGGTGTGGTGGCTCATGCCTGAAATCCCAGCACTTTGGGAGGCTGAAGTGAGAGAATTGCCTGAGCCCACGGTTTGAGACCATCCCAAGCAACTTGATGGGACCGCATCTCTACAATAAATCAAAAAATTACCCAGGCATGGTGGTGCATGCCTGTAGTTCCAGCTACTTGGAAGTCTGAGACGGAAGGATTGCCTGAACCCAGCAAGTAGAGGCTGCGGTGGCTGTGAGCGTGCCATTGTACTCTAGCCAGGGCAACAGAGTGAGACTGTAAGTCAAAACAAAACAAAAGTCTTTTCTCATGAGTTCGACATCTGGGCTTCTTTTAGGACATTTATTTATTTATTTATTTTTGAGTTGGAGTCTCACTCTGTCGCCCAGACTGGAGTGCAGTGGCCCCTCCCAGCCACCGCAGCCTCGACCTGCTGGGCTCCAGCGATCCTTCCGCCTCAGCCTTCCAAGTAGCCTGAATTACAGGCACGCGCTACCACGCCCGGCTGATTTTTTGATTTATTGTAGAGATGAGGTCTCGCTGCCCAGGCGGGTCTCGCACCCGCGGGCTCAGGCAATCCACTCACCTCAGCCTCCCAAAGGCGCGGGATTACAGGCTGAGCCACTGAGCCCGGCTTGCTGAGGGGTTCTGTGGGCACATTGGTTCATGTCTTCAAAACTCAGCCAAGCCGGGCAACCTGTTGATGAGTTCTTCAAGGGACTCACCAGACAAGTAAAAAACAAAGCAAAAACAAACAAACAACAAAAGACTCTGGCATTACACTTGGAAAGAGCTCCAGCTCTGTTTTACTTCCTCCAGTGACTGCCAGGAAACACCAGGAGTGTAGCTGAGTATTTTTCTACGATGTTTCTGAGCTGGAGAGTGGGGGCTGGGACCAGGGAATGTTAACATGTCACAAAGCTGACTTTTCTTACAGACATCCAGACATTTTTCTTGAATAAGCTCACCCCACAACACTGGAAGCCTTTAATTCATTTCTGGAGATCTGAAAAAGTTGACTCTGACCATTTAAATCAACATTTTTCATTGCTTTTGTGGCAGGGAGAAATTTTGAGGGTCTTCACTTTGCCATTTTCACTGATGTCACTATTACCAAGATCTTCTTGAGAGGGGGTTGGCGAACCTTTCTGGAAAAGAATAAACAGTAAACATTTTAGGCCTTGTGCTTCAGATTTATCACTCAACACTGCCATTGTAGTACAAAAACAGCCATAGTAAGTGTATAAATAAATGACATGCCTGTGTTCCAATAGAACATCGTTTACAGAAAAGTTACAGACTGAGTTTGGCCCAAGGTCCATATTTTTCTAACTCCTCCCCTTTTTTTTGAGTCAGGGTATCACTCTGTCACCCAAGTTGGAGTGCAGTGGCACTGCCACAGCTCACCACAGCCTCGACCTCCTGGGTTCAGCTGATCCTTCTGCCTCAGCCTCCTGAGTAGCTGGGACTACAGGCCAGTGCCACCATGCTTGGCTAATTTTTGATTATTTTGTAGAGACGAGGTCTTGCTATGTTTCCCCGGCTGGTCTTGAACTCCTCGGCTCAAGTGATCCTCTTGCCTTGGCCTCCCAAAGTGCTGGGATTACAGGCGTGAGCCATTGTGCCTGGCCTAATCTCTCTTCTTGAAGATGAAAAACCTGACCAGACCACCTTGCTCTTTAGTTGTCTTCTTTCTATCCTCACAGAAGGAATTTTTCTTCCAACTGAGATCTACTAGGAAGTTTAGACAGCTAAGAAATATTTAACTCTGCATTTTCAGCATTTTCGGCAGGTTGAGGTTGTGGTGGCCGTGAGCATGCCACTGCACTCTAGCCTGGGTGACAGAGTGAAATTCTGACTGAAAAAAAAAAAAGAGGAACTATTAGAGTTAAAAAGAATATACAGAACATAGTTAATTTCTATATCACCGATATAATACATGGTAGATTACCATAAAAGGTAATAAGCAGTGAAAAACAAACTAAATTCTAAGAGAATCCCAGTGAACTTTAAGGTAGGAGGTATCTTCTCTATGGGTAGGTGGCTGCCTACCAGGTGTTTCGATGACTGCTAACATGGACCTGTCAGTGTCCTGCTTCAGTTCTTCCTGTGGTTTTGCAAATATTTCTTTCCCATTTTCCTGATGCCTAAAATTATGAGATATGTATGTAATTTTTTGGTGTCTGTCATCACCATCTTTTTGGTTTCTTAGTTTGATTTAGTCTTCTGAGAAGATTTCTAAAAGTTAGACTGTACAGCCCAGCACAGTATGTTGGGTTGCAGTAGAAAGAAAATGGAAAATGTAAGAAATGGTGGAAAAAAGAGAAGCAAAATGACATTTGGGAAAAATTAACCTGCTTCACAATTTTGCTTATGGTTCTTCTTCTAGTAGTTACGTTTCTTTGTCTCTAGCATTTGCTATCTTTGTGATCTATATAATATATAATATAATTTTTTTTTTTTTGAGTTGGAGTCTCACACTGTCACCCAGACTGGAGTGCAGTGGCCGCTCCCGGCCACTGCAGCCTCGACCTGCTGGGCTCTGGCGATCCTCCTGCCTCAGCCTTCCAAGTAGCTGGAACTACAGGCGCGTGCTACCACGTCCGCCTAATTTTTGATTTATTGTAGAGATGCGGTCTCACCAAGTTGCCCGGGTGGATCTCGAACCCCTCGGGCTCAGGCAATTCACTCACCTCAGTCTCCCAAAGCGCTGAGATTACAGGTTGAGCCACCGAGCCTGGCTATAAAGTAATTTTTAATAAGGGAAAAAAGCAACAAGACTGTACAGTGTTGGAACAACTCTTTCACTGAGAACAACTATACAAGATGGGTAAACTATGAGTTTTTGATGGGATAGATCAGCTACCAAAGCAGCAAAGATTCAGCTGAACAAATTCCCAGACAGAAGGTAATCGTAAGATTTGAGCTCAACATTTGGCACAATTTATATCTCAAGGTACTTGCTGATCAAGGAAGCAGGAGCTTGAGAGGCTGAAAACCTGAGCAGAAAGCAGTAACAAGCACCCGAGAAGAACATTTGCCAATCTGACAGAACTGGAGCGATACATATTGAAGGCTGGAGCTAGACACAGACTTTAAACATAACTGTGACTAAAATCTTCAAGAAATTAAGTGATCAAGTGGGACATTTAAACAGGAGCTGGAATTTTTATTCAAGTCAATAAAAAGGATCGAATGCACCAGTTGTGGTGGCTCATGCCTGTAATCCCGGGCAACTTGGCGAGGCCTCGTTTCTACAATAAATCAAAAAATGAGCCGAGCATGGTGGCGTGGGCCTGTGGTTCCAGATACTTGGAAGGCTGAGCAGGAAGGATCGCCTGAGTCCAGCAGTTTGAGGCTGCAGTGGCCGTGAGCGTGCTACTGCAGTCTGGGCGAGAGTGAGACACTTACTTGGAAAAAAAAAAGGATTGAATGCAAAGTCTAGAATTGAACTATACACTGAATATTAAAAATTCAACAGTTGCATTTAACAACAAATTAGATATAGCTGAAGTAAGACATTAGCAATTTGGAGGACAGATTCAAGAAATACCAATAGAAAAAATGAAGAGGCAAAATAATGGAAGATAAAAAGCTAAAGAGATAGTATAAAATCTAGCTGACATGTATAATTCCAGTCCCTGAAAAAAAAAAGAAGGAAATCTTTTATCTGAAAATTTTCTGTATGCTGCTATCAAGTTATTTGTTTGCAAGTATAGCAGTCTTAAGCTGTTAAAACACTTTGTTCAGGTTTCATAATACCTCCCAATATTTACATTTTTAATATTTTAATGTTAGGAAGGTTTTAGTCTTTAACCTATGTTAATTATTTATAGTGCATTAAAAATAATGGCATAGTGGAAATGTGTTGCTTCACATTGAGAACTCATGGACAAATAAAAGGAATTCTAAATTAAGTACTAAAATTATTCAAATCCAAAAGTTTCTAAATAAAATTCTCCTTTATTTTATGCCTGAGCACATAGAATTTTGTTGTTGTTATCATCAATGTGTGGGGTTAACAATCTCACAAAAACCGTCACTTATGAAATTATCAGCTACACAATTATTGGACACAATATTTCACTCTATACATAAATAATTTATTAGAACTTGAAGAGATGGTAGAATATGGAAAAGATGTTTCTACTGAAATAAGAAGATATGAAATACTTTCTCTCTGAATGCTGTCATTTCTACATATCAGTTCCAAATATTAGGAAAGAAAGCTCAGAGTAGATTATGGTCTGATGCATAATGGCATAATGATAGCTGTTAAATAAAGAAACCACATATAATTATTAAATTTTGCATGAGCCAGTTACTTTGCAGTCTTACTAGAGCCAAAATAAAAGTGTTTTAAACCTCTTTCATTTTTTCATTGTGACCCTGGAATGCACTGATTTCCTCAGCAAGAAAATTTCCCCCAGGTGGCTCTAAGTGGAGAGAAGAGGCACAAAAAGAAGGCAAATACAAAGATATATAACAAATAGTAAGGATAATTAATGACATAAATAACAAACCAATTTTTCCAGAACTGGCAATACACGCACGGAACAATAATTTACATGGGCATTTAACAAATAATACAAACAATTATGTATAAATTCTACATCCATTTTGACTCACAAAACCCAGGCATTTAAAAAAATGTGAAAGATATTAGTTACAACTTCCATCCAAAGCAAAAATCCTATGGAATGCTCCAGACCCATGCGGAATGGGATTCTACTTGAAAGCTTCCAGTGATAAGAAACACACGACCGCACTTTTGGATGGAGTTATTGTTGCAAAGTTAGAGGTACTATAATAACATAGGTCTCCCTGAAATTTTCATATATTGGCCCTTGTTTCCTTTCATGAAGCTATGCAAAGATTGCATAGTTCCTATTTAAAATAGCATATTTAAGCTGAACTCGGTGGCTCAGTTTGTAATCCCAGCACTTTGGGAGGCTGAGATGAGTGGATTGCCTGAGCCCGCGGGTTCGAGACCTGCCTGGGCAACTTGGCAAGACCTCATCTCTACAATAAATCAAAAAATTAGCTGGGCATGGTAGTGCGTGCCTGTAGTTCCAGCTACTTGGAAAGGTGTGGCGGAAGGATCACCGGAGTCCAGCAGGTCAACTCTCGGTCACTGCACTCCAGTCTGGGTGACAGTGAGACTCCAACTAAAAAAAAAAAAAAAAAAAAATAGCATATTTTCTGAGATGTGTAAACAGAGGCCTCGATCTTCTTAAATCTTGCTTTCTCTAGGCTAAATATATTCAGGTTTAAAAATTAATATGCCAGCCGGCTCGGTGGCTCAGCCTGTAATCCCGCGCCTTTGGGAGGCTGAGGTGAATGAATTGCCTAAGCCCGCGGGTTCGAGACCCGCCTGGGCAGCGAGACCTCATCTCTACAATAAATCAAAAAATCAGCCAGGTGTGGTAGCGCATGCCTGTAATTCCGGCTACTTGGAAGGCTGAGGCGGAAGGATCGTCGGAGCCCAGGAGGTCGAGGCTGCGGTGGCCGGGAGCAGCCACTGCACTCCAGTCTGGGCGACAGAGTGAGACTCCAACTCAAAGAAAAAAAAAAAAAGAAATTAATATGCCTGTGACTCAGTTTTTAGGCAGTTCAGTATCTGGTTTACTTTACTCTAGAGTCATTCACATTTGTCCACATGACTTTTTTTCATGATAACTATTTTAATTACATGGTGTTAACATATAGAGTAACATAAACTTAAGCTGTCATCGGAAACATGTTTCATAAAATTCAGAAATAATAAGTATTCATGAAACTGGAACAAGTATTTTGAAGACTTCAACGTACTGGGTGGAATTTCCCCCAAATTTCACTATAAGTTTTCTCATCCTTTTTTCAGGAAAATGCTCTGGATGTGATTTTTATATATGCAAACATATCATGGTTTCTCACAGCATACATGTAGTCTTGACTTGTTGTTGTTTGTTTTTTTGAGTTGGAGTCTCACTCTGTCGCTCAGACTGGAGTGCAGTGGCACGTTCCCCGCCACCGCAGCCTCGACCTGCTGGGCTCAGGCGATCCTTCCGCCTTAGCTTTCCAAGGAGCTGGAACTACTGGCATGTGAAATCACGCCTGGCTAATTTTTCTTGATTTAGTGTAGAGATAAGGGATCGCCAAGTTGCCCAGGCTGGACTCGGGCCAGCCTCTAGCCTCTGCCTCCCAAAGTGTTGGTATTACAGGCGTGAGCCATCGCGCTGACATTTCTTTTTCCTTTTCCTTTTTTTTTTGATTTGGAGTCTCACTCTGTTGCCCAGGCTGGAGTGCGGTGGCACGCTCACGGCCACCACCGCCTCAACCTGCTGGGCTCAGGCGATCCTTCTGCCTCGGCATTCCAAGCAGCTGGAATGACAGGTGTGTACCAATTTTTGGATTTATTTGTAGAGATGAGGTCTCACCAAGTTGCCCAGGCTGGTCTCGAACCCCTGGACTTGGGCAATCCTCTCACCTCCGCTTCCCAAAGTGTTGGGATTATAGGCGTGAGCCACCGCACCCCATTCTGTCAACATGATTTGTCAAAGTGCTGAAATTTAGACACAATACCCTGTGTCTGTCCAGTTGTCTTTCTCTTTCTCCAACTAGATGATATGATTCTAAAGAAATTGGAGGAGAGGAGTTTCCTTGTAATCAGTAGGATGAGTGAGAACCTGGAAGATCATGGCTGTAAGTTAATAAAGGTCTATGTTTTTTCCTTTCTTTTAAAAAATTTTTTAGATTAGAAAATACAGTTTATTTAGAAAGTAAATTGGAGAGAGAGAAAGAGGGAATTCACCTCCCCAAGGGAGGGGAGGGGGCCAAAGCTTAAGAAAACATGGCCTGGCCATAGCTCAAAGAGCACATGGCCATACCATAGCTTAGCAAGGCAATGGCCGCTATGGCCTGGCAATGGCAGTGGCAATGGCCTGTTTTTTTTCACTCAATAAGAAAAAATGGAAATGCCAGGAAATTCAAACAAGGAAACTACTTGTTTATTTCATTATCAAAATAAGAATGTGACACAATGTGATATAATTTTGAATAATCTATGGAGAAGAGCAGAGGCTTCATTTGATTAAGTTTCAATAACATTCCCTATCAAGGCAGAATGTTGGACTTTTTATTTAATTATTTATTTTTATTTTTTATTTTTATTTTTGAGTTGGAGTCTCACTCAGTCGCCCAGACTGGAGTGCCCTGGCCACTCCTGGCCACTGCAGCCTCTACCTGCCGGGCTCTGGCAACCCTTTCGCCTTAGCCTTCCAAGTAGCTGGAACTACAGGTGGGCGCTACCACGCCCGGCTAATTTTTCTGATTTATTGCAGAGATGAGGTCTCGCCAAGTTGCCCAGGTGGGTCTCGAACCCGCCGGCTCAGGCAATTCACTCACCTCGGCCTCCCAAAGTGCGGGATTATAGGCTGAGCCACCGTGTCCGGCGGACTTTTTATTTATATTCTTTCAGATAAGGTCTTCCTATACTGCCCAGACTGGTCGCAAACTCCTGGGCTCAAGTAATCCTCTTGCCTTGACCTCCCAAAGTGTTGGGATTACAGGTGTGAGCCACTGCACCCAACCTGGACTTCTGAGCAGGAAATACAATCATCGTACACATTTGAGCTCATGAGCAGATTATATTTACATAGTTATTTAAAAATTAAGAGCCAGATGTGGTGGCTCAAACCTGTAATCCCCCACTTTGGGAGGCTGAGGTGAGAGGATTGGCAGAGCCCAGGGGTTCCAGACCAGCCAGAGGCAACTTGGTGAGATCTCGTCTCTATAGTGCATCAAGAAATTAGCCAGGGTGTAGTGGTGCATGCCTGTAGTTCCAGTTGCTTGGAAGGCTGAGGCAGAAGGATCACCTGAGCCCAGCAGGTTGAGGCTGTGGTGGCCATGAGCGTGCCACTGCACTCCAACCTGGGTGACAGAGTGAGATTCCAACTCAAAAAAAAAAAAAGTATATTTCTTGTGGTTTCAATGCTGTTGAAATGAATTTTTTCAATCAAAACTATTTTTTAACCTATATATAAGCAAATAAGATTCAATTATAGCTACTTAATGTAAAAATCATTTGCTATTGTGATATACAAGCAAAATTCTGTCTGAAAGAAGCTGGGAGGTAAAGAGAAAAGTTGTAGGAATTGGAGAAACTTGTAGGCTTATTAATATCCTAATTTTGCATTATGGGGAATAAAGATATACTGCCTGAAGTTGATAGAATAAGAAATGTGAGCTATGTTTTCTGTCAAACTGATAAGGCAATAGATATGTACATTTATCAATCTATACAACAAATAATATTTTATAACATGTGGGTATAATTGCTTTAGATTAACATAAATGGGAGCAGTAGAAGGTCTATTATCCAAGTGTACTATTTGTATATTTTTCCACATACTTGTAGTATTTTGATAATGTTATAAAGCATTAAATAAAAAAATAAGTTTTTCAAAAGCTAATTGGTTCTGGTTCCAAAATGACAGTGTAGAAATAAGCTGGCTTCACTCCCCACACAGAAAACCAAAATCAAATATGCAGAGATGAGATTATCCCCAGCAACATCTCAGAACTCAAATATGGGGATGAGACAGTTACCAGGACTGCAGAAAAGTGGAAAAACTCGGGCAGAGAGCAAGAGAATTGGACTTCCATATCCATGATATCCTTACCCTCAATCTGCCCACCACCAGGTGGCACAAAACATTTCCCCTCAACTACTATACTAGAAAAAACAAGACTGAGATTGAAGACCAGCTTCCCCACCATCTTAGGTGGGGAACATAGCGACATAGTGACACCCAGTCTCTCAAACAAACAAACAAACAACAAATCCTCCCCCAACAAAAAAATTACAGAAGAGTCACAAAATGAAAAGTTGGTTTTTTAAAAAGATAAATCAAATAGACAAACCTTTAGCCAGACAAAGAAAAAATAGAGAAGCCTGGAGTAAGTAAAATCAGAAACAGAAAAGGAGACATAACAACTGAGATCACAGAAATACAGAATCATTATACATTATGAACAATTATATGCCAATAGGTTGGAAAACCTAGAAGAAATAAATTCCTGGATACATGTAAGCCACCAATATTGAACTATGAAGAAATAGAAAACCTTAACAAACCAGTGCTGAGTAACGGGATTGAAGCCATAATAAAAAGCTTCCCATCAAAGAAAAGCCCAGGACCTGATGGTGTCACTGCTAAATTCTACCAAACATTTAAGGAAGAACTAATACCAATTCTACTCAAATTCTTCAAAAAAAAAAATTGAAGAGGAGGGAACACTTCCAAACTCATTCTGAGATCAGCATTTCCCTGATACCAAAGCCTGACGAAGCCAGAACAAAAAAAGAAAGCTACAGGGCAGTACCACTGCAATAGAGATACAAAAATTCACAACAAAATACTAGGAAACCGAGTTCAACAACACATTAAGAGATCATTCACCATGATCAACTGGGATTTGACTCATGGATACAAGAGTATTTTTGTTTTGTTTTTAGATTGGAAAATATAGTTTATTTAGAAAGTAAATGAGAGAGAGAGAGAGAGAGAGAGAGAGAGAGAGAGAGAGAGAGAGAGAGAGAAACAGAGGAGATTCACCTCCCCAAGGTAGGAAGGGGCCAAAGCCAGGAAACATGGTGGCTATAGCTCAATGAGCCACGTGGACACATCAGAGTTTAACAAAGCAATGGCCCCAAGCATGGTTTAACATACACAAATCAATAAGCATGATATATCACATCAACAGAACCAATAACAAAATCCATATGATCATTTCAATAGATGCTGAAAAAGCATTCAATAGAATTCTATATCCCTTTATGATAAAAACCCTCAACAAACTGAACATAGAAGGAACATACCTTAAAATAATAAAAGCCGTATATAACAGACCCACCTCTAGTATGGTATTGGATGGAAAAAAATTGAAAGCCTTTCCTCTAAGATCTGGAACGAGATGAGGATGTCCACTTTATTCAACATAGTACTAGAATTCCTGGTCAGAGCAATTAGGTAAGAGACAGAAATAAATGGCAACCAAATGGAAAAGTAAGAACTCAAATTAGACTTGTTTGCAGATGACAGGATCTTTTATTTAGTTAGTTTTTTATTTTTGAGTTGGAGGCTCACTCTGTCACCCAGGCTGGAAGCCAGTGGCATGCTCACAGCCGCCGCAGCCTCGACCAGCTGGGCTCAGGTGATCTTTCCACCTCAGCCTTCCAAGTAGCTGGAACTTCACACGCCACCATGCCTGGCTACTTTTTAAAAAATTTATTTTTATTGTAGAGATGAGGTCTCTCCAAGTTGCCCAGACTGGTCTCAAACCCACAGGCTCAAGCAATCCTCTCACCTCGGCCTCCCAAAGTGCTGGGATTATAGATGTGAGCCACTGTGCCTGGTCTAGGATCTTAAATTAAAAAAAAACCTAAAGACTTTACTAAAAAAGTGTGAGAACTGATAAACGAATTCAGTATAGTTGCAGAATACAAAACCAACATACAACATCAGTTGCATTTATATATATCAACTGCAAATAATCTGAAAAAGAAATCAAGAAAGCAATACAATAGCTACAAAGAATAGAAGATACCTAGGAATCAATTGAACAAAAGAAGTGAAAGATCTATACAATAAAAATTATAAAACACCGATGAACGAAATTGAAGAGAACACCCACAAAAATGGAAAGATATTTCATGCTTCTTGATGGGAAGAATTAATATTGTTAGCATGTCAATACTACCCAAAGTTATTTACAGATTCAGTACAATTCTTATAAAAATATCAATGACATTCTCCACAGAAGTAGAAAATCCTAAAATTTATACAAAACCACAAAAGACCCTGCTTAGCCAAAGCGATTCTGAACAAAAAGAACAAAGCTGGAGGGCAACACACTAACTGACTTCAAAATATATTGCAAAGCTATTGTAACAAAATCAACATGTACTGGCATAAAAATAGATATGTAGATCAATGGAATAAAGAACCCAGATATAAATCTACACATTTAGAGCCAACTTATTTTTGACAAAGGTGAAAGAACATACGATGGGGGAAAGGATAGTCTCTTCAATAAATGGTGTTGGGAAAACTGGAGATCCATATGCAAAAGAATGAAACTGGAACCCATCTCTCACGATGTGCAAATGATCAAGTCAGAATGGATTAAAGACTTAAACCTAAGATCTGAACCTATAAAACTACTAGAAGAAAATTGGAGAAATGCACCAGGACATTGATCTGGGCAAAGGGTTCCTAAGTAAGACTTCAAAAGCATAGGCAACAAAAGTAAAAATAGCTGGGTGTGGTGGCTCTTGCCTGTAATCCCAGTGCTTTGGGAGGTGGAAGTAAAAGGATTATCTGAGCCCAAAGATTGAGACCAGTCTGGGCAACATGGCGAGACCTTGTCTCTACAATAAATGAAAACAATTAGTTGGGTATGGTGGCATGCCTGTAGTTCCAGCTACTTGGAAGGCTGAGGCAGAAGGATCACCTGAGCCCAGCAGGCGGGGGCCGTGGTGTCGTGAGCGTGCCCCTGCACTCCTGCCTGGGTGACAAGAGTGAAACTCTGACTCAAAAAAAAAAAAAAAAAAAAAAGCAAGAATAGACAAAGGGGACTACATCAAGCTAAAAAGCTTCTGTATAGCAGAGGGAACAATCAATAAACTAAAGAGACAATCAACAGAATGGAAGAAAATATTTGCAAACCATCCATCTGATTGGGATTAATAACCAGAATATAGAAGGCGCTCAAAAAGCTCAACAGATTGTGTCAATAAAAAAATTGAAAAAATTTTAATGTGCCAATAAAAAAATAAAAAAATCTAATCAGGTTATTGGATTAGTCTAGAACGGAGGTAAAGCAAAAGATCTATTTCTTCATTCCCTACCATGAACTTACCCCCACTTTTGAAATCATGCTTTAATCAAAGCCAAGAATATGTGAGCTGATTCTCTCTGTGTGCATGTGAATATGTTAGAAAAAAGAAGAACCTAGCGTAAATCTGGCCATTCATGCAGATGTAATACAGATAAATTATAGAAAAGGGACATAGAAAAGCATGTATAAATTATAGAAAAGGGATGCAAAATAAGCACTCTAAATGTTGCTTGAAAAAAAATGTAAAAAACAAAACAACCAAATCATGAGGCCTAGATATTGATGGCTGACAAATACAGAAAACAGAGCAACCTAGAATGTATTAATCAGAGATGCCGTGGCTCACTGAGTCTGTAGGAGACACAGGTAGGAATGACATTCCAAAGAACCTAGTCAAAAGTGACTCAGCTACTCATTTTAGAAAAGAACAGGGATCATATAGAAGATTGCACAGCAACACATGGACAGTCACTTCATCAGTCATGTCATATTCTAATTTACAAGATATTGAGCTGGGGTAGCAGTAGCAGCAGAGAGATGATCCATTCCACCTCTTCCTTTGGTGGCCATTCTCTATCTATCTATCAATCAATCAATCAATTTATTTATTTATTTACTGAGTAGGAGTCTTACTCTGTTGCCCAGGCTGGAGTGCAGTAGCCACTGCAGCCGCTACCTGATGGGTTCAGACGATCCTTGCACCTCAGTCTTCTAAGTAGCTGGAACTACAGGCATACACCACTATGCCTGGCTAATTTTTTGATTTATTGTAGAGACTAGGTCTCTCCAAGTTGCTCTGGCTCATCTTGAACCCCTAGACTCAGACAATCCTCTTGCTTCTGCCTCCTAAAGTGCTGGGATTACAGGCATGAGCCACTACGCTGGGCCACTTTCCATGTTTAATACAGAAAATATCAAGTCATAAACCAGCTTCCTTCTTTCCTTTGAAGCTACACCTATGAGCCAACGTGCATATTCAAAGCACATCGTGGAGTCTTATTCTCCACTAGCAGTCTTTATTTAGTTACATTTTAGAACTTTACTACATGGTAAATCTCCAGCATCTGTTAAGGGTGTTGTCTACTACTTAAAACCACTTTGAAGACCTGAGAGGTAAGGTAATACGTAGTATTAAAGCCTCAAGAACCTGGTATTTCCCGGTAACATCTAGATCTACAAGGAACTCAAACTCAAACATTCTGAAAAGAAAAAAAACTAACAGCCCCATTACAAAGTGGGCAAAAGATATGAATAGACACTTCTCAAGAAAGGACATATGAGCAGCTTACAGATACATGACAAAATGCTCAGCCTCACTAGTCATCAAAGAAATGCAAATACAAACCACGCTGAGACACCACCTAACTCCAATCAGGATGGTCGTCATCAGTAACTTAAAAAACAACAGATGCTGGAGAGGAGGCAGCAAAAAGCAAACACTTCTCCACTGTTGGTGGGAGTGTAAACTAGTACAGCCTCTGTGGAAAACAGTATGGTGATTCCTCAAAGATCTAAAAATTGACCTCCCATATGACCCTGCAATTCCCCTACTGGGAATATACCTGGAGGAACTCAAATCACTCTATGAAAAAGATACCTGCACATGCATGTTTATTTTATTTTATTTTATTTATTTTATTTTTGAGTTGGAGTCTCACTCTGTTGCCCAGACTTGAGTGCAGTGGCTGCTCCCGGCCACTGCAGCCTCGACCTGCTGGGCTCCGGCAATCCTTCTGCCTCAGCCTTCCAAGTAGCTGGAACTACAGGTGCGCACTACCACGCCCAGCTAATTTTTGATTTATCGTAGAGATGAGGTCTTGTCCAGTTGCCCTGGCGGGTCTTGAACCCGCGGGCTCAGGCAATCCACTCACCTCAGCCTCCCAAAGGCGCGGGATTGCAGGCTGAGCCACCGAGCCTGGCTTACATGCATGTTTATTACAGCATTATTTACAATAGCAAAAACATGGAATCAACCGTGCTGACCATTGAAAGAGGACTGGATTAAAAAACAATGTGGTACATATACACGATGGAATATTACACAGTCATAAAAAAGGACAAAATTATGAACTTTGCAGCATCGTGGAATGACTTAGAAGCTATAATACTGAGTGATCTATCACAGAAACAAAGAACTGAATATCACATCTTCTCACTCATAAGTGAACCTTGAACAACTTTTTAAATACTATAAGAAAGGAATTGGCAGTAATGGGAAACTGCTGGTGGGGGGTGGGGCACACCTCATCAACAAGGGCACCAACATAATGAACATTTGTATACCTAACCCTGAATTGTACCCCACATCTTTAAAACTAAAAATTTTATTAAAAAAAAGAACCTGGTATTTGTGTGATCCAAAGTCTAAAACTTGAAACACAGAGACTGGGGGCAAGAAATTTCAATAAGTAAATGGAATCTTATCAGATAGCTCTCATGAAGCTGTGAAAACCTGGCAGAAATGTCATTAAGATGTATTCAGGACGGGCACAGTGGCTCATGCCTGTAATCCCAGCACTTTGGGGAGCTGAGGCTAGAGGATTACCTGAGTCCAGGGGTTCGAGACCAGCCTGAGCACCTTGGTGAGACCTTGTCTCTACAATAAGTCAAGAAAAATCAGCCGGGCATGGTGGTACGTGTCTGTAGTTCCAAACTACTTGGAAGGTCGAGGTGGAAGGATCACCTGAGCCCAGCAGATGGAGGTTGTGGTGGTGGTGAGCGTGCCCCTGCACTCCAGCCTGGATGACAGAGTGAGACTCTGACTCAAAAAAAAAAAAAAAAAAAAAAAGATGTAATCACAGGGAAGACTGGAACCCAGAAGTAATGTCTATGGAAAACCTAGACAGATTCTGCCATTAGATGCACTAAAACAGAGTTATCATTTATAGACCCCTTCTTAAGTGAAGTTAAATGATCGTTCCATAGACACAAACAGTGATGATAGGTAGACACAAACAATATAAACAGAATGACTCAGAACTACAAAGTTGGTGAGAGGAGCATTTATTAAACGCCTTTCTTTTAGAGCTGAAGAAAGCCAAATACTAGTGATGAGCCCAAGGTAGACAGCAGGTTTGTGGTAGTTGTGGAGAGCAAACTACTTCCAAAGTCTGAAGTTGATACTCTTCTTACCTCAACATGACAGTTTCACATCTTTCATTTCACAATAACCATTTTCTCCTCTGTAGATTCCTTTAGGCTTCAGTATTTTCTCTGGAAAAAACACAAATTAAACAGTTTGATAGTTAACATAGCAAAGTAATTGCATAGGTCAAGCACATTTCACAAATGGAAAAAAAGAAAAGGTGTTAGTGTTCTGTACTGGATTGTAACACCAGCAAAATCATTGTGCAGAGTTATTTGTAAACCCAACTTTACCTTTTAATTTATTCTTGCAACAGATATTCACCGAGTAACCTCTGTGTACATGATACTATACTTGGTGCTGTGTGAGCAGTTGTGGAGAAGAGTCCGGTCCTCACTTCCTTCAATGTCACAGTCTATTGCAGGATCCAGACGAGTAAATTATCCAGAGAGTAGAGGGTGATATGGGCCATGGAAGGCAAGAGACAGGCAGAATCATCTGAATTGGGTTAAGAGGATGTCGGAGAGGTTTTCTGAAGAAATCTAAAGTGCAGTTCAACAGGCGTGGTGACTCACGCCTGTGATCCCAGCACTTTGGAAGGCCAAGGTGAGAGAATTGCCCAAGCCCAGGAGTTCAAGACCAACCCGGGCAACATGCCAAGACCTTGTCTCTACAATAAATTAAAAAATTAGCTGGGTGTGGTAGTGCATGCTTGTAGTCTCAGTTACTTGGAAGGCTGAGGCAGAAGGATCACCTGAGGCCAACAGGTCAAAGTTATGGTAGCTGTGATCATGCTATTGCACTCCAGCCTGTGAGACTCTGACTTAAAAAAAAAGAAAAAGAAAAAAGTAAAAAAAGTGCTGCTCAGTAAAAAGGAAGGTGGAGAAGGA
This sequence comes from Cephalopachus bancanus, assembly GCA_027257055.1. NCBI lineage: Eukaryota > Metazoa > Chordata > Mammalia > Primates > Tarsiidae > Cephalopachus > Cephalopachus bancanus. Next base: position 1,644,551 of record JAPVLO010000348.1, on the reverse strand, counting down.
GCATGTGCAAAGACCAGAATAGAGTGAGTGAATTTGGAGAACTAAGAGCAGTTCCATGTGAAGAAGGGTGTGAGGAAAATACCGTAAAGAACATTATAAGCTATGTTAAAAAGCTTGAGCCTGCCAGGTGTGGTGGTTCATGCTTGTAATCCCAGCACTTTGGGAGGCGGAGGAGAGAGGATTTTCTGAGCTCAGCAGTTTGAGACCAGCTTGGGCAACTTGGCGAGATTTCGTCTCTACAAATTAAAAAAAAAAAATTAGCCAGGCAGGGTGGGGTGCACCTGTAGCTCCAGCTACTTGAAAGGCTGAGGTGGAAGGATTTACTGAGCCCAGTAGGTCGAGGTTGCGATGGCCGTGAGTGTGCCACTGCACTCCAGCCTGGGCAACAGTGAGACTCTGACTCAAAAAAAAAAAAAAAAAAAAAAAAAAAAGACTTGGGCTTTATATTGCAGGCAACTGGGAGTTTAAAACTGGTGAGTGAGACTGGGCGTAGTGGCTCAAGCACTTTGGGAGGCTGAGGTGAGAGGATTGCCTGAGCCTGCGGGTTCGAGACCAGCCTAGGCAACATGGTGAGAACTTGTCTCTACAACAAATCAAAAAATTAACTGGGCATGGTAGTGTGCGGCTGTAGTTCTGGCTACTTGGAAAACTGAGGCAGAAGGATCGCCGGAGCCCAGCAGGTCAAGGCGGTGGGAGCGTGCCACTGCACTCCAGCCTGGGCGACAGAGTGAGACTCTAACTAAAAAAAAAACCCCACCACCCCCCCAGAAACTGGTGAGTGACTTGGTCAGATTTTCATTGAGAAGATAAGCCTGGAATATAGCCATGCCTGATCATAATCACCAGATTAACATATAATGAGAGTTAGGAAAGTGACATCAGCAAAATTGTGAGCAGGCAAGCTCCAAGTGCACATTTCTCCAAGAAACATGGAAAAATAAACTCTTGCAGACTCTTAAGAGTTTCTTTTTCAGAGAAGAAAAATTTAATTTTAATGAAGTCTCAGTTTTGAACTATTAAATCAGTAAAACAAAAAGATAAAAAGCCTTCCCAACAAAAAATTTAGGACTACAACATTTCACTGGTGAATTCTACCGAACATTTAAAGAATTAGCATCAATCCTTCTACTCTTCCACAAAATAGAAAAATCATCCTGGTCCAAGGCACACTGGTGGGTGTAACTAGGCAGGTTCTTACATTAGGAAACATGTATATAGATTAATGAGAAAGAATATTGTTCTGGCATAAGATAATGGCAACGGGAATGAAGAAAAGTGGACATATTTGAAAGATATTTACGAGATAGAAAAAGAAAACCTTAAAGATTGGAAGTAGGGGATAAGGGAGGTGAAGGTCTGACTTGAGTAACTTGGTGAATGGTCATCTCATGACCTGAATAGAGAGGTGTGGAGAAGAAAAAGTTTGATGAGTAAATGAAAGGACTTCTATTTCCGACATATTGAGTTTGGAGTGTTTACAGTATTCAAGTGGCAAAGTAAATGATTATTTGGTCTAATTTAGGAACTATATCTAGGCTGAAAATAGCAATTAGGGAATCTTCAGATTCAGATAATAATTTTATACATGAAAGAGGATCCAATTGATGAAGTAGAAGGAGTGGAGGGAGGATAAAATAGAAAAAAATGACAGGAATCAGAAACAGCTTCAAGTAAGGGCTGGACAGAGATAGAAGAACTTTAGCGGATACTAAGAAAGAACAACCAGAGAGGTGGACTAAGATTAAAATCTAAGAGAAAAAAATCTAGGAGCATTTCAAGAAGGAATTGGTGGTCAAGTATTAAGGGTGAATGAGCATCTAAAATAATGCCAGAAAGTGTTTACTGGATTTAGGAACAAAGCTTGAATTGATAACCAAGCAAGAGCAGTTTGAGTAGATGGAGAGGGTAAAAGGAAGATTGTATTGGGTTAAAGAGTGGATGGGGCCGGGCTCGGTGGCTCAGCCTGTAATCCCAGCACTTTGGGAGGCTGAGGTGAGTGGATTGCTTGAGCCCGCGGGTTCAAGACCCGCCTGGGCAACTTGGCGAGACCTCATCTCTGCAATAAAAAAAAAAAAAAATTAGCCGGGTGTGGTAGCGTGCGCCTGTAATTCCAGCTACTTGGAAGGCTGAGGTGGAAGGATCGTCAGAGCCCAGGTTCATTATTCAGGTACCCTTGTTGATGAGGTCGAGGCTGTGGTGGCCAGGAGCGGCCACTGCACTCCAGTCTGGGCGACAGAGTGAGACTCCAACTCAAAAAAAAAAAAAAAAAAAAAAGAGTGGATGGGATAGGAAGATACAGTGACAATTAAGTTCAACTTCAAAGAAGAGAAGAGAAATTCAGCAATGGCTGAAGTCAGATGCGAAGTTGAGAAGCTTCTCTTTTCCCCTCCCTTCCTTCATCTATGCTTTTCTAATATATGTATATTAGAAAATAAATATATTTATTCCAATACATGCATGATATTATATACCTAGTGTATATACTTTATATATATACACGTACAGAAAATATTTAATACCTATCTCTATATATTAAATGGGTAAATGAACACATAGGAAGATTCTTAAAATACCTTTCAAAAAAGATATTTTCTTTGGATATAGAAGTCTAGGTTGACAAAGTTTTCTTGCAGAACTTTAACAATGTTGCTCCACTGGTTTTTTTTCCCTTTGAAGTCTTAAAAAAGTTTTTTTTTTTTTTTGAGTTGGAGTCTCACTCTGTCGCCCAGACTGGAGTGCAGTGGCCGCTCCCGGCCACCGCAGCCTCGACCTGCTGGGCTCCGGCGATCCTTCCGGCTCAGCCTTCCAAGTAGCTGGAACTACAGGCGCGCGCTACCGTGCCCGCTCATTTTTGATTTATTATAGAGATAAGGGCTCGCCAATTTGCCCAGGCGGGTCTCGAACCCGCGGGCTCAGGCAATCCACTCACCTCAGCCTCCCAAAGGCGTGGGATTACAGGCTGAGCCACTGAGCCTGGCAAAAAAGTTTTTAAAAAAATTTTAAAGATGTGGGGTACAATTCAGGGTTAGGTATACAAATGTTCATTATTCAGGTACACTTGTTGATGAGGTGTGCCCCTCCCTCCCCTGGCAGTTTCCCTTAACTGCCAATCCCACCCCCCCTTCCCTGATAGTTTTCCCCTACTGCCAATTCCTTTCTTACAGTGTTATAATTGTTCAAGGTCTGCTGATGAGTGAGAACATACAGTGCTCTGTTTTTTGTTTCTGTGATACATCACTGAGTATGATAGACTCTAAATCCATCCAAGTCCATATTTTTGTCCTTCTTTATGGCTTCATAATATTCCCTTGTGTATATGTACCATATTTTTTAAAATCCAGTACAGCTTCGATGGGCAACATGGTTGGTTCCATGTTTTTGCTACTGTGAATAGCGCTGCAACAACATGTGTGTGCAGGTATCTTTTTGGTAGAATGACTTGAGTTCCTCCAGTATATTCCCAATAGGGGGATTGCTGGGTCATATGGAAGGTCAATTTCTAGTTCTTTCAGAAATTGCCACATTGTCTTCCAAAGAGGTTGCACTAGTTTGCATTCCCACCAGCAGTGTAGAAGCATTCCTTTTTCTCCGCATTCTTGCCAGCATCTGTTGTTGCTTGCTTTATTAATGATGGCCATTCTTACTGGGGTAATGTGGTATCTCAATGTGGTTTGATTTGCATTTCTCTGATGATGAATGAAGCTGAGCACTTTTTCATGTGTCTCTTGGCTGCCTGTATATCTTTTTTAGAGAAGTGTCTATTCATGTTTTTTGCCCACTTTTTAATAAGGCTGTTTGTTTTTTTCCTTTCAGTGTGTTTGAGATCCTTGTAGATCTTAGATGTTAGGCCTTTGCCAGATATACAGTTGGAAAATATTTTTTCCCATTCTGTGGGCTAACTCTCTTGATGGTTTCCTTGGCTTTGCAGAATCTTGTCAGTTTGATGAGGTCCCACTTGTCTATCTTATCTCTTCTGGTATAGGTACTTGGGATTTTGATCAGGAATTAGTTGCCATTTCCAATTTCCATAAGGGTGTCTCCTGCATTTTCTAAGATTCTAAGTTCTAAGATTCTAAGATTCTAAGTTTGAGGTTTTACATTTAGGTCTTTGATCCATTTAGAGTTAATTTTTGTGTATGGTGATAGGTAGGGGTCCTGTTTCAATCTTCTGCATGTGATCAGCCAGTTTTCCCAGCACCATTCACTGAATAGGTTCTCCTCTCCCCAGCCTCCACTGTTTTATAGCTTACATTATTTCCAGCAAGGAATCTGCTGTCATCTTTATCTTTGTTTCTCTCTATGTAACATGTATTTTTTTCCTTGGTTTACTTTTAAGACATTCTCTTTGTCACTGGTTGTGAGTGATATCATGATCATATGTCTTGGTGTAGTTTTCCTCATGTTTCTTGTGCTTAGGTTTGAGCATTTTGATCTATGGGTTTATCTTTTTCATAATATTTGGATAAAGCTCAGCTATTTTTATTTTTAAATATTTTTGTTCCTCCTCCCTTTCACCAACCCTCTTTGGGGATTCCAATTACATGCATATTAGGCCACATGAAATTGTTTTACAGCTTACTGATGAGCTATTCACTTTTAAACAATTATCTTTTTTTCCTGTTTCTTTTTATACAGTTTCAATTATTATCTTTAAATTCACTAACCTTTTCTTCCTCAATGTCTAATCTGCATTTAATTTTATCCTGGGTATTTTTGATCTCACACTATGTAGTTTTTGTTTCTAAAAGTTTATTTTGGGTCTTTTTATGTCTTCTGTGTCTCTGATTAACTTTTTGAATACATGAAATAGTTATAATAACTTTTATTTTTCTCCTCTGCTAATTACAACATCTGTGTCTGTTGTAAATTCTGATTACTTGATTATTCTTCTATGAGTTGTATTTTTCTGCTTCTTTGCATTTTGGTAATTTTTGATTGGATGCCAAACATTGCAAATTCTAATATCTTTCTTGGATATTAGGTATTTTGTCATTCTTATAAATATTCATGGGTATTTTTCTGGGACACGTCTGAGTCACTTGGATACAGTTAAATTGTTTAGGTTCTTGCTTTTAAGATTTTTAGGCAGAACGAAAGAAGTGCTCAGTCCAGGGTTAGTTATTTCTCCCTACTGATGCATGTCCCTTCTGTGTACTCTACTCAAAATCTCAGTGTTGATTTCCAGAGCAAATATGTCATTTTTTTGCTTGAGATGTCCATTTTAGCTGGCAGAAGCAAGTACAGTACTCCTGTCCATCCTATGTGAGCTCCAGGTTTCGCCTCTCATTCTTTCAGTTGGTTCTTTTCCTGGCTTTGAGTGGTTTACTCACACATGTACTGATCATATTCAGCTAAGCAGTAGAGGGACCATCCCCCCAAATCTTGTGGATCTCAAGTTCTTTATCTGTGCCGCTCTCTCCTTCCTGGCACTCTGTCCTTTGTACTCTAGCCAGTGGGGTCTTCCTGGACTCTCAGCTCTGTCTTCTCAACTCTGGGAGTCCCCCAACCTGCCCCCCCACACCCTGGGTTCTTTCTGCTCGTACTGTGGCCTGAGATTTCTTTCAAGTCAGTATTATGGGGACAGCTGTAGGGTTCATCTTGTCTGTTTCCTGTTTCACATGACTATTTATTACCTGATTCCCAGTGTCTGACAATCCATTGTGTCATATATTTTGTCTGGTTTTTGTTTTTTCTGGTGGAATGGAAATCTGGTTTCTGTTACTCCAGCACAGCCAGAGGCTAGTGTCAGGGCAAAGGAAAAACATCCTCTTTGCCTTCTGAAGTTTTGCTTAAAAAAATCAGCGGACAAAAGGCAGATTAATAGGAGAAATGGCATGCCGTACCAATTTATTAGTGTGCATGGAGAGAAGATCATAGAGTGATTACCCCAGCTCTCAATAGGGTATAGAAGCTTCTATACTGTCTTGAAGTTACAAAAAGAATGGAGGCTCAGAGCATGGCCCAAAACAGGTTATGGTGGTGAATCAGGTTATAGTGACAAGGCAGAGTACAGGAGGGAGCGAAAACGTGGCCTGGCTAGCAAAGGTGGTCTCGTCATGTAGATGAAACCTCATAGGTAGCCACCCTCAGAAAGAATAGATGGTAAATGTGTCTTTCAGATCTTTATAGGTGTCAGACTCAGTTAACCTTTCCTAGACCTGGATGAGGGAGGGTCTCAGAGAAAACCTGGTTGCATCAATGCAGATTCTCTACACGTGCAAATCTCCCCCACAAAAATGGCTTTTTAGCTATGCCTGTATTTCCAACCCCTCTGAATAGCCATCTGAGTGGCAAGGAAATATATTTTGGGGTGAAATGTTTTTGCTTCCATCAGTGGGTTCATGAGGAATTCTCTGGACACAGACTGTTTCTCCTTTATACCTGGCTTCTTTCTCTCCCCCCCACCCCCAAAGCAGCCTGTGGCTAAGGCTGATCTCTGAAGCATATGTATATTCCCAGTAATGAGTCATGGGATGCTGGTGATTAAGCAAAGCTGAAAACAAGGTAGTCGTCACTCTTAATCAATGTAAATTGTAAACACCGTATAGGAATTTGGGTGATTAACTTGATTGCTTTGATTATAAAACTGCTTGCTATACTGCCCCGCCGTGTGGATTCTTCACCTACCTGCCGCCATTGGTGCATCCCGTGTTTTAATAAACTAATGTCTTTCCCTGCTGGACCTCTGGGTGACTTCTTTGGAATAGGTAAGCATTTTACACAAGATTTGGGGTGACCGTGTTACAAGGATTCTATTACATTATTTTGAAACAGTTAGGATTTGTTTCGAGTTACTGTGTTTTGAAGTCTACCACTAGGTGGCAATGTTATACAGCCGAGATTCTTTTCAGAAAAGGCGCAAGGCGAAGTATTTCCAGCTTCTAAGAGATACATGAAGTTGTATATTTGGTCTTGGTGTGCATACACTTGAGCTTCGTTTTATTCCTATATCTGTTATTGTGGAATTTTTACTTCAGCATAAAATGTGTAAAGTTATTTTGCCTAAAACAATACATGCTAAAGATGGAAATGATTTAAGACATTCTTGGCCAGACGTGGTGGCTCATGCTTGTCATCCCAGCACTTTGGGAGGTCGAGGTGGGAGGACTGTTTGAGTCCAGGAGTTCAAGACCAGCCTAGGCAACATAGCGAGACTCTGTCTCTACAAAAATAAAAAAGGAGCCAAGTATGGTGGTGCATGCCTATATTCTAGTTACTTGGGAGGATGAGGTGATGGGAGGATGCCTGAGCCCAGGAGGTTGAGGGTGCAGTGAGCTGTGATTGTGCCACTCTAGCCTGGGCGACAGACTGAGACTCCCCCTAAAAAAAAATCCCTTCTCACTAGGCTTCAGTAGCAGAAATGATATAGTTGTTGGGAAATTTTCCACCTCCAAAGGAATTTGTATATATTTATGAGGGCATTTATTGAATTCATTAACATTTGTTTGTGTCTGGTATATAAGACCAGCACAGAGAAGAATGGTAAGGTGCGGTGTTCACTGCCTCAGAGAGGCGCCTGTCCTCATGGGAAGACACTCAGGTGAACTCACAGTGACAGCACCAAGCATACATGCTCTATGCCTGAGGGATTCTACAAACTTCATAGAGGAGGTGACCATTAAGCAGGGGTTAACAATGTGTGGAAATTTCTCTTGCTGGGCGCAGTGACTCACACCTATAATCCTAGCACTTTGGGAGGCTGAGGTGAGAGGATCACCTGAGCCCCTGGGTTCGAGACCTTATTCTACAATAAATGAAAAAAATTAGCCAGGCGTGATGGTGTGTGCCTGTAGTTCCAGCTACTGGAAGTCTGAGGTGGAAGGATCGCCTGAGCCCAGCAGGTCGAGGCTGCAGTGGCCATGAACATGCTGCTGTACTCCAGCCTGGGTGACAGAGTGAGACTCCAACTCCAGAAAAAAGAAGTAATTTCTCACTTGAGAAAGGAGTAGATAACAGTCCATTCCTAACAGTGCAACTATCACAGAAAAGGAGATAAAGAATTAAAAATATCATAGAAGATAAGGGAGACTGAGAGAGCCCATGGGGTGAGCAGGAATGAGAACAGTGGCAGGAAATAAGGACAAGAAAGTGGTTGGGACCACACTTTGTAAGGATGTACTTGCCACAATACGAGTTTGGGTTATGCCTTGTAGCCAATGGAGATAAAATGACAATTTTTGACGAAGTGATGGATAGGATTAAAATGGTGTTTCAGAGTCTCCAAACTATTTTGGGTGAACAGCTTTTATAAATAAAATGATATTTTAACACACATCCAATATGTTTATATCTGGTTATGTATATATGATACGTATGTAGTACTCTGTAAATATACTGTGTGGATTACAAAACAGACACAAAACTGTGACATCTGTGGTGATCATAAGGTAGTGCTGGTAATTCTGAATTTTTTTGCAGATTAGATGTCAGGTGGGATTAGATCAGTGTTTTATATCATAATGAAACCAATTAGTTTACAGTGGAATAGGAGTCATTTCAGTTTTGCAGTTTTCTTTTTCACTTCAAGACACGTGACTTTCAGGGAGCTTTCTTTTTTTCTTTTTTTTTTTTTGAGTCAGAGTCTCACTCTGTCACCCAGGCTGGAGAGCAGTGGCATGCTCATGGCCATCCCAACGTCGACCTGCTGGGCTCAGGCGATTCTTCCACCTCAGCCTTCCAAGTGGCCGGAGCTACATGCGTGCGCTACCACGCGTAGCTAATTGGGAGCTTTCACTATGAGGACAAGACACCTGGAACACTGCTCATGTTGCACGATCACCACATATAAATGGAGTTGGACTGCCAGTATTGATCTCCAGAGCAAATATATCATTTTTTTTGTTGTTTGTTTTGTGTGTGTGGGGGGGGTCTCACTCTGTTGCCCAGCCTGGAATGTACTAGCGTGATAACAGCTCACCACAGCCTTGACCTCCTACGCTCAGGGGATCCTTCTGCCTTAGCCTTTTGAATACTACAGGCATGTGCCACCACACCCAGCTAATTTTTAAATTTTTTTGTAGAGACTCCAAGCCTGGGCTGAGATTTCCAGTATATGCCCCATAGCATTGTGAATCTTCAGAGTAAGGGTCTCAGTCTGTCTGGCTCCTACACCAGACCAGAAGCTTCTAGAGGCCAGGGGCAGATTTCTTGAAGATTCCCAATAAAGTTTTGTTGTTGAATAAAATAACTCAATAGTTTATAGAATGCTCCTGCACACAATACCGAAAACTATCAGCTGGATTCTCTTTTGCTTCTCCATTTAGTGTCTTGCAATATCATGGGCCATGTAATCCTCCTGGACTCAAGCAATCCTCCTGCCTTGGTCTCCCAAGGTGCTGGGATTACATTCAAAGTAAATATTGGGATCTTTCTTTCTTTCTTTCTTTCTTTCTTTCTTTCTTTCTTTCTTTCTTTCTTTCTTTCTTTCTCTCTTCTTTCTCTTTCTCTCTCTCTCTTTCTCTCTCTCTCTCTCTCTCTCTCTCTCTCTCTCTCTCTCTCTCTCTCTCTCTCTCTCTCTTTCTTTCTTTCTCTCTCACTCTATCGTCCAGGCTGGAGTGTGGCTACTGCAACCTCGACCTACTGGGCTCAGGCGATCCTTCTACTTCAGCCTTCCAAGTAACTGAAACTACAGGCATGCGTCATCACACCCAGCTAATTTTTCTTGATTGTTGAACCCTTGAGTTTAGGCAATCCTCTCACCTTGGCCTCTCAAAGTGCTGGGATTATAGGAGTAAGCCACCATGCCCGGCCAAGGCTTATCTCTTTTTTTTGAGTCGGAGTCGCACTCTGTCACCCAGACTGGAGTGCAGTGGCCGCTCCCGGCCACCGCAGCCTCGACCTGCTGGGCTCTGGCGATCCTTCCGCCTCAGCCTTCCGAGTAGCCAGAATTACAGGCATGCGCTACCATGCCCGGCTGATTTTTTGATTTATTGTAGAGATGAAGTCTCGCTGCCCAGGCAGGTCTCGAACCCGCGGGCTCAGGCAATCCAGGCTTATCTCTTAATTAGTATTATGTGAAGTCTTGAAATAGATGTCTTTGGAGTAATGATTATAAATAATTTATACCTGGACCTGTTTATGCCTAATTTCCCCCTCTCTGCAATTTCATTTTGGCTTTGTTGATTAGGAAGTTGTATCACTTTTCTTATACCTGAGTGTGATGAATTGTGTCATCAGCAGTCAAGTGGGATATTCAGTTCTTGAATTCTGTCTTCTGGACAAACTCCAAAGTGTTTTTTCATAGCGAAATATTGGGATTGTGGCCATTCTTTACCTGACTACCTTTTGAAAGCTGAAATAGGATAGAGCTTTCATGTGTATAAAGGGACATCAAGCATAATGAGAGGCTTTAAGAGCAGACCCCAGAACAAACCTGATGTGAGTTGAACATTTCTCTTGGTTCACGGATTCCTTAGGTGGCCTTCACACACATCTATTCCTGGACGCTTTCATGTTCTCCAGGTGTTCTCAGTATAGGTGCTCTGCCAGTCTTTCGAAAGGCAGGACTGCCTGATGGGCTGGCTGCTCTCCCTGTGTGCTTTGGTGAACCTTTGTAAATAACTAATCCTATTCTGTCATTTCCATTCTCACGGTTCAACTCTATTGTTTCCCTATCCCTTACCAGTGTCTGAAATGATCTTATCCACTTATGTTATGCTTGTTTTCCATGTCCCTTCACTAAAATGTAAAACTACTTGAGGTCAGGGGTCCTGTCTTTCTTGTTCATCATTGTCACCAGTGCCCAGGCAGGACCTGGCACAAATTGAGTGATCAATTCAAAATCATTGATTATGTGTATGATTGGACCTGCTGTCATGTCCACTGTCATCATCACTGAGATCAAGAAGCATTTACTAAGCAGTACCATAGTGTTGCACAACCCAGGGGGCTTGGCTCTGCCTATGTGGTATAGGACCAGGCCCTGAAAAAAACAGAGGAAAGCCAAGGAGGACCTGATCAAATATAAATTTGTCATCAAAGTTGCTCCAGGATAATCTGTCGGTGGGTTCCCTTATCTATAAAATCATTTTTTTTTTGAGTCAGAGTCTCACTCTGTCACCCAGGCAGGAGTGCAGTGGCATGCTCATGGCCATTGCAGCCTCAACCTGCTGGGCGCAGGCGATGCTTCCACCTCAGTCTTCCAAGTAGCTGGAACTACAGGCATGCACCACCACACCTGCTAATTTTTCTTGATTTACTGTAGAGATGAAGTCTCACCAAGTTGCCCAGCTGGTCTCGAACCCCTGGGCTCAGGCAATCCTATTGCCTCCATCTCCCCAAGTCCTGGGATTACAGGAATGAGCCACTGCGCCCATCTAAAATCATCTTCTAATGAGGAGGATCTCTGAGTAGTTCAGTAAATAAACACCTTTGGGCTCGCCATGGAGTCACCTTAAACTGAGTACAAACATTGCTCGACAATAAACAACACTGGAGGTGAAGAGCCCGGTATCCTTTTCTTTGGAAGATTCATAATCACAGCAAGAAACTTTTTGCATAGAAACAAGTACGTACACGAAGTAATTTTTAAAAATAAAATTGGGATTAAATGCTATCTAAAACTAATTTAGGGAGATAGTTCTACTTAATTGACTGATTTGGGTAGGATAAAATGGTAATAATTGTTTTACATGGTATTTAAATTTCATTGCTTGAATTTCTTATTGCCTCTTTTCACGTGAGAATTACCTTTGCAAAGACAACATAATAGAAAGCTTTTCAAAAAGATTTTACTTGCACTTTCTCTCAGAGGGTCTTGGTGTTGTATTCAGGGATTGGAGACACATAAGAGCTTAATGAGAAGATGAATGTGCCTCAACCTTGGAGGTGTCCCAGCTACTGACTTTGTTCTTTCCCTCAGGCTGAATGAGGTGAATATAGAATGTCTTGCAGTTGAATAATTCGACTGCTTTCAGGCAAGAATTTTTGTGATGTTATAAAAATTGAGATCTAAAAGGAAACTTAACCTTCAGTTCATTCTTTTGATGTATTTTGCCTGAAGCATGGTGCTAAGACCTGTTATCTCAAATAGGCAATATAAAAATATCTTTCTAATTCACTCCTACAGTTGAAAGATCCTCATGGATTGAAATTACTGTGATCTATCAAAATTCACTGTGTTGTGGAAATAAAATAAAATCACATGTCAGACGAGAAATGATGACAACAATGGACCAGCTTATTATGAAGTTTAAAATGAAAATGCTTTATTGGCAACACTATTGGACTTTTGAAAGATTGAGAATATGTGTCAAAATCAGAGGAGCCACGGTGCTGGTGTTTTTCTTGTTCTTATTGATGTGGCTTGTTTGTCCCGTGCTTAAGGCCAGGCTTTTGAAAGCAGTAGCAATATTTGGTTTAACCACATGTCCTTTTTAAAAAAAATTAAGATGTAATTCACACATCGCAAAATTCACCATTTTATTTTATTTATTTTATTTTTTATTTTTTATTTTTTTGAGTTGGAGTCTCACTCTGTCGCCCAGACTGGAGTGCAGTGGCCGCTCCCGGCCACCGCAGCCTTAACCTGCTGGGTTTCGGCGATCCTTCCGTCTCAGCCTTCCGAGTAGCTGGAATTACAGGCATGCGCTACCATGCCCAGCTGATTTTTTGATTTACTGTAGAGGTGAGGTCTCGCAGCCCAGGCGGGTCTCGAACCCGCGAGCTCAGGCAATCCACTTACCTCAGCCTCCCAAAGGTGCGGGATTACAGGCTGAGCCACCGAGCCCGCAAAATTCACCATTTTAAAGTAAGCAATTCAGTGGTTTTGAGTATATTCACAAGGTTGTGCAACCCTCATGACTATCTAATTCCAGACTATTTTAAGCTTCTCAAAAAAGGAACCTCACTGCTATATTTTCTGTCTATATACATTTATCTATTCTGGACATTTCATAAAAACTGAGGCAAATGATTTTTTTTTTTTAGTCATATTCTCACTCTGTGTTGCCCAGGCTGGAGTGCAGTGGCATGCTTACAGCCACCTTGACCTCGACCTGCTGGGCTCAGGCGATCCTTCCACCTCAGCCTTCCAACTGGCTGGAATCACAGGCATGCTACACAACACCTGGATAATTTTTGATTTATTGTAGTGATGAGGTCTCCCCAAGTTGCCCAGGCTGGTCTCAAACCCCTGGGCTCAGGCAATCCTCTTGTCTCTGCCTCCCAAACTGATGGGATTACAGGCATGAGCCACTGCGCCCAGCCTAGCATCATGTTTTTAAGGTTTATCTATGTTGCAGCATGTATCAGCATTTCATTCTCATTCATGGGTCAATATTATTCCACTGTATAAATGTGCCACATTTTATTTATCAATAATGCTGTGGTGAACATTTGTGTACAGGTTTTTGTGCGAGTATATGTTTCCATTTCCCTTGAATGTGTCTATCTAGGAGTGGAATTGCTGGATCATATGATAACTCTGTGTTTAACTTTTTGAAGAATAGCCAAACTGTTTCTAACAGCAGCCGTGCAATTTTACAGCTCTGCCTGCAATGTAGGAGGGCTCCAATTTTTTCACTTCCTTGCCACATTTGTTATTTTTCATTAAAAAAAATTATAGGCATTTTAGTAGGTATGAATGGGTACCTCATTGTGTCTTTGATTTTTATTTCCCTAATGACTAAGGAATGAGGTTGAACCCTTTCTCATGTGCTTATTTTTTGCTGTTTCTACCTATTTTTATCTGTCCATCCTTCCATCCATCCATCCATCCAACTAGAGAAATGTCCATTTGAAGACTTTCTCATTTTTTACTTGAGTTATTTGTCTTTTTATTACTGAATTATAAGAGTTATTTATATACAAGGAGGGACCCCAAAAAACCAGAATTATCTTTTTGGTGGGTGAGTTTCTTGTAGGACGGGCTTCAGCTAGGTAAGTGTTTTAGGAACCCATCAGTATTAGTGTACTGGCTACTGTGGTTGTAGGAAGTTGAGTTCGGCTTCAGTGAAATTTTTTGGGAGATTCTTTCAACGCATTTGTCCGTTTTACAATGGGTGATTTATAAGCGTACCTGCCCACACCACACGTAGTGTACAGCAGTTTTTGACCAAAAATGGCTTGATACCCATGCCCCACCCTCCCTATTCACCCAATCTGGTTGACTTATTTTTGTTTCCCTGGATGACAAAAAGTCCTCAAAGAGAAACATTTTGCCAATGAGGAAGAGATGAAATAAAAACAGCAGAAGCAATAAAAGGAATCAAAATGGAAAAGTTCAAAAACTGTTTTGAGTAGTGGAAAAAGCATCTTAGTAGGTGTATTGCTCTGAAGGTTAAACATGTAAGAATAAATACACGATTTTTTAAAAAAGATAAATTCTGGTTTAAGTCCCCCTCATATTCTGGATACTATATCCTTACTAGATATATGACTTGCAAATATCATCTCTCATTCTGTGTATTTCTTTTTTTAATGTTGTCTTTTTCTCTCTCTGGTACCAGAATGTAGGATGTTGGTTTCCAAGACTAAACTGGTGAGATGGACAGTGGAAGATGGTTCCAGGGTAAGTTAAAACACCACAAAGCTTCCTATTTTCATGACTATTTAGCCATTTTTAAAAAAAGAAATAAATGTGCCTTTGGTTAATTTCAGAGTTCTGACAATTTTTATCAGTTTTTTTCCATTGCTTTTATTGGGTGGGGAGGAATTAAATTTGTGGAGGTTCTTATGCTGACATTTTTGCCATTATCACCTCAATCACATTCTGCTTGTCTTACAGCGGAATAACTATCTTGTGTGTGTGCTTTGCCTTTAAAAAATTAAAAAAAATTTTTTCATATAGACTGTCTAATCGTGGATGCCATGGAAAGATGGGCTCAAACTTCTTTTAAAACTGTTGCCACAAACTGAGTTTTTCATTGGCTATCATTCCCTCTACTTTTGTAATTTATAAATTCGATTAGCTAATAACAGCCTTAGATATTGGTCAATGGATTGACCCTTTCATTTTTCATGTGAGAAAACTGGCACCACTTGCCAAGTAAAGTGAATTGTCTGGCTTCTTCCTCTAATTGGTGGTTGAAACCGAAGAAGAATGGAGGTCTCCTGACTATAGGCAAGAACTTGTGTAGAAACACTTGGTCCAAACCCTTCTCTGCAAATTCCTGGTCTCATCACCCAGCCTTCTATACATGATTTCCTTTTTTGTTTGGACATGTGGGCCAGTTTCCGTGACTTTGGAAATGGTGAGATATCATAAGGCCCACATACTGCCCCACAGTTATTCTCATGGAGTTGCTTTTTACATTGGTATGATTTGGGGAGTATAAAAATTCTTGGTCCTCCAGAAGCAGCCAGCAGTTCAAGCTAGGGTGCTCGGCCCATTTTGTCTAACTTTTCCCATCCATTACTGCATCATGCTTGGTCAGGTGGCCTCAAGAATGACTTCTGCATAGTCAAAAGAAAACAGTGGCTTAAAAGTAAAAGTTTAAGCTGGGCTCGGTGACTCAGCCTGTAATCCCGCGCCTTTGGGAGGCTGAGGTGAGTGGACTGCCTGAGCCCACGGGTTCAAGACCCGCCTGGGCAGGGAGAACTCATCTCTACAATAAATCAAAATATCAGCCGGGCGTGGTAACGCGTGCCTGTAATTCCGGCTACTTGGAAGGCTGAGGCGGAAGGATCTCCGGAGCCCAGCAGGTCGAGGCTGCGGTGGCCGGGAGTGGCCACTGCACTCCAGTCTGGGCGACACAGTGAGACTCCAACTCAAAAAAAAAAAGTAAAAGTTTAGCGCTGAAATTTAGTGAATTTTCTTTGAAAAATGAAAAACATGAATGTTCTTTGGAAGCACTTGGTTTTAAGGACCTCAGGGACCTTCTCATTGGTGTTTGTATTAGTTTGCTAGGGCTGCCATAAAAAAGTACCACGGACTGGGGACTTAAGCAACATAAATGTATTTTCTTGCAATTCTGGAGGCTAAAAACCAAGATCAAGGTGTCAGCAGGGTTAGTTTCTTCTGAGGCCTCTCTCTTTGGCTTGTGGATGTCTGTCTTTTCTTTTTTTCTTTTAAAGATGTGGAGTACAATTCAGGGCTAGGTAAATAAGTGGTCATTGTAGGTAAAGTTTGGGCCTTCTTTGGTCCCAATTTGCCTGGATTGAGATTGGGTACCCTTACTGATCCCACCCCCAGGAGTGTCTCCCTACTGCCAATCCCTTTCTTATAGTGTTATGATAAATGTTCAGGTCTGCTTATGAGTGAGTACATGTGGTACTCAGATTTCTGTTTCTGTGATAGATTATTGAGTACTATAGGATATCTGTCTTTTCAATGTGTCTTTACATGGTCTTCACCTGTAACTGTGTCCCAGTTGCCTCTTCTTATGAGAACACCAGTCATATTAGATTAGGGCCTGCCCTAATGACCTCATTTTAACCTAATTGCCTCTTTAAAGACTGTCTCCAAATATACTCACATTCTGTTGTACTAGGGTTAGGACTTTAACATAAAAATTTTGAGGGACAATCTTCAGCTCATAACAGTGTTAGAGTGAGAGACATCTACACATCAATTTTGAAACAATAAATAGGATACTAGCAAAGCAAACGACATACTCCTACTTAGACTTGTCACAAATCCTACCTGTGAGAGCCTATTGTTAAATATTCAAGAAGTTTGAAAGCTTGTTGTTAAACTGTTGGTAACTTGAAATTGGCCATCATTGAAGTATTTGCACTACGGATAGTAGCAATACCTACACTACTGATTTCAGTCATCTCCCCTTTCACCGAAAGCTGGTTTCCAAGTACACTACTGCTGTATGCCACATCTATTTTTGTAGAACAGGTCACCTTGAGAAATAAACAAGCTTTTTCTTTTTCTTTTCTTTTAATCCCTTACCCCAGGCAGCTGCAGCCAGCATATTTCATTTAAATGCTCTTAACTGTCACCAGGAAGCTGAGAAATAAACAGGCCTTTTCTAAAAGAATGAGTAATAGAATTACTATGAGTTAGTCAAAACAACAACAACAACAAATATAGGTATGTAAACATTAAAAAAATCACTTGTGAATACTTCTGGGCTTAGCTACAACACATAAAGAGCTTGAAAGACACCATCTCATCTTCTCCACAAGAGTGAATGAAATAAACCCCAAATTAATAACTTAGATCCATCAGATAATTGAGATCACAGGGCAAACCATGATTCTCCCCCAAAACTGGAGAAACAGGTGAATACATAGAATCACAGCCAGCATAAACTCACAGGAAGCAGAAAAGCCTCTGGAGCCAGCAACTAGTAGAAACATTTAAATAGTAATTGACGAATTGTTTAGAGGTTGGATCAGTTTGAGGGTCAAAAATTCCTGGGTGACCAATCTTAGTTAGTAGGACACACTAACAAGATAATGGGTTTTACCTTCAGGAGTCCAATCCCCTGGTGCTTCCTGCAGGGAGAGAGGAAAAGTAATCCTTTTGAAATACATCCAGAGCAGTCTATGCAAAGACCTGTCCTCAAAGAAAACTACTTTACAAGAGCCTTATCTGTCTTGGGAGGACAATTAAATGACAAATAAAAGGAGAGAGAGAGAGAGAGAGGAAAAAAAAAAGGCTAAAAAATGTTTTTGCTGGTTACAGCTCCAAACTGAAACTGAATTATAGAATTTGAAAACACTCCCCCTCCTCAACACCTTACCACTACATCAACTTCAGATGACAACTGAGAGACCTGCAAAGAGGCATGCTCTATTTAAGAAGAAGTTCTTAGGGAAATCCAAAGACAATAGGGGAAGATAAGTAAAACACAAAGACTGCAAAAACAAGTGAATCAGAGGAAACTGAGGTTTTGACATGCATAGCTATTGCAACACAACCTAACTCCTACTCACGTTAACATAAAACCTCACTCTAAATGCCTGATTAACTCAGTTCCAATTACCAGATATATCATATTCTGCTTTCAATAAAAACTTACAAATTATGCTAAAAGGAAAAAAAAAAAAAAAAAAAAAAACAGAGCCTGAAGAGATTTTTTAAAGTCTAGAATCTATTGGAGGAAAAATACTCTGATGAAAGACATCAGCTGGGCTCAGTGGCTTATGCCTGAAATCTCAGCACATTGGGAGGTGAAGGCAAGAGGACTGCCTGAGCCCAGGGGTTTGAGACCAGCCTGGCTAACTTGGTGAGATCTCTTCTCTATAATAAATCAAAAATTATCTGGGCCTGGTGGAACGTTCCTGTAGTTCCAACTACTTGGAAGGATGAGGCAGAATGATCACCTGAGCCCAGCAGATTGAGGTTGTGGTAGTCGTGAGTATGCCACTGCACCTAGCCTGGGTGACAGAGCAAGACTCTGACTCAAAAAAAAAAAAAATCAAAAAAGATTTAAATAAATGGAGAGATATCCATGTTCATGGATAGGAAAACTCAGTATAGTTAAGGTGTCAATTCTTTCTATCTTGATCTTTAAATTTAACACAATTCCAGTAAAAATCCCAGAGAATTATTTTTGTGGGCATAAACAAACTGATTCTTTTGGAAAGACAAAAGACCCAGGACAGCCAACACAAATATTGAAGAAGAAGAACAAAATCAGAGGACTGCCACCACTCCAAGGTTTACTGTAAAGCTGCAGTAATCAAGAAAGCATGATATTGGCAAAAGAGTAGAGACGAGAATAGACAAAAAGATTAGTGAGATCAGAATAGACTCACCTCAATGGAATCAACTGACATTCAGCAAAGGAGCAAAGGCAGTTCAATGAAAAAAGATAACTTTTTCAATAAATGGTGCTGGAACAATTAGTCACTCAGACACCTCATGCCTTTCACAAAAATTAACTCAAGCTGGACCATAGACCTAAAATGAAAAACACAAAACTATCAAATAATGAAAAGAGAAGCCACAGGTTGACAAAATATATTTGCAAAGCACAGATCTGATAAATAATTTGCATCCAGATATACAAAGAACTCTTAACTATAGGAAAATAAATAACTCAGTTAAAAACGGGTCAAGACTTGAACAGACGCCTCACCAAAGAAGATATACAGAAGGCAAATTAGCATGTGAAAATAATGCTGGATATTATATGTCACTAGGGAGTTGCAAATTAAAATGACAATGAGATATCACTGTTCACTTAAGAGAATGACTAAGCTGGGCTCGGTGGCTCAGCCTGTAATCCCGTGCCTTTGGGAGGCTGAGGTGAGTGAATTGCCTGAGCCCGCGGGTTCGAGACCCGCCTGGGCAGCGAGACCTCATCTCTACAATAAATAAAAAAATCAGCTGGGCGTGGTGGCTCATGCCTGTAATTCTGGCTACTCGGAAGGCTGAGGTGGAAGGATTGCCGGAGGCCGAGGCTGCGGTGGCCGGGAGCGGCCACTGCACTCCAGTCTGGGCGACAGAGTGAGACTCCAACTCAAAAAAAAAAAAAAAGAGAATGACTAAAAATCCAAAAAATTCACACTACTAAAAGCTGGCAAGGATGGAGAGCAAGAGGACTTTTCATTCAGTGCTGGTGGAAATGCAAAACATGCACAGTCACTTTGGAAGACAGTGTAGCAGCTTCTTACAAAGCTAAACATAGTATTACCATATGGTACAGAATCATGCTCCTTAGTATTTATCCAAGTGAATCAAAACTTATGTCTCCCCGGGTGCAGTGGCTCATGCCTGTAATCCCAGCACTTTGGGAGGTGGAGGCAAGGATTGCCTGAGCCCAGGGTTTTGAGACCAGCCTGGGCAACTTGGTGAGACCTTATCTCTACAATAAATAAAAATTAAAAAAAAGAAAGAAAAAATTAGCTGACATGGTGACACATACCTCAGCTACTTTGAAGGCTGAGGAGGAAGGATCACCTGAACCCAGCAGGGTGAGGCTATGGTGGCCGTGAGTGTGCCACTGCACTCCAGTCTGGTGACAGAGTGAGGCTCCCAACTCAAAAAAAACCAAACCAAACCAAAATAAAAAATTAGCCAGGTGTGGTGGCACATGCCTGTGGTTCCAGTTACTTGGAAGGCTGAAGTGGAAGGATTGCCTGAGTTCAGCAGGTTGAGGCTGTGATGACCCTGAGCATGCCACTGCACTCCAGCCTGGGTGACATTGAGACTCCGACTCAAAAAACCAAAAAACCAAACAAAAAAACCCCAGGCACAGTGGCGCACACCTGTGGTTCCGGTTACTTGGAAGACTGAGGCAGAAGGATCGCCTGAGCCCAGCAGGTCGAGGCTGCGGTGGCCATGAGCATACCATTGCACTCCAGCCTGGGCAACAGAGCAAGACTCCATCTCAAAACAGAAACAAAACCAAAAAATTTATATCTCCCCTCAAACCCCGCACAAATTCTTATAGCAGCATTATTCATACTTGCCCCATATAAGATGCAACAAGGGTGTTCTTCAATAGAGAATGGATCAACAAACTTTGGTGCATCCGTACAATAGAATATTATTTAGTGACAAAAGAAATGAGCTGTCGAAGCACAAAAAGATATAAAGTACTCTTAAATGCACATTCCTAAGTGAAAGAAACCGGTCTGCAAAGGGTATATATTTTGTTATTCCACTTTATTCTACAGAAGACAAAAATATAGAGACAGTAAAAAATATCAGTAGCTACCAAGGTTAGGGGAGAATGGAAGAAGAATGAAGGAGGGAAGGATGGTTTTAGGACAGTGAGGCTAGTCTCCATAATTCTATAGTGGTGGACACATGCTGTTTGTCAGAACCCATAACATGTACAACCTTATGGTAAACTATGGACTTTAGTTAATCATAATGTGTTAATATTACTTTATTTTTATTTTTTTTTGAGTTGGAATCTCACTCTGTCACCCAGACGAGTGCAGTGGCTGCTGCCGGCCACCGCAGCCTCGACCTGCTGGGCTCCAGCGATCCTTCCGCTTCCGCCTTCCACGTAGCTGGAACTACAGGCACGCGCTACCATGCCCGGCTAATTTTTTGATTTATTGTAGAGATGAGGTCTCGCCAAGTTGCCCAGGCAGGTCTCGAACCCGCGAGCTCAGGCAATCCACTCACCTCGGCCTCCCAAAGGGCAGGATTACAGGTTGAGCCACCGAGCCCCGGTCAATATTGCTTTTTTAAGTTTAACACATGTTCCATACAGATACAAGGTGTTGGTAATAGGAGAAACTCTGGGTGAGTGGAGTATATGGAAACTTTGTACAAACTGCTTGATCTGCAATTCTAAAACTGTTCTAAAAATAAAGTCTATTAATTAAAAAACCCGAAATATAACAAATAATACGTGTCTGATTTCAATTTGTCTACAGCATTCTCAGAAATCCATTTCATTGAAACAAGTTTCATCTTTGAAATAATCATATGGCCCAAAAGAGGGCGCCAAAGACTTACAAAGATATCTCTGGTTATGCAAAAAGGAGTTAAATAATAAAATAGGGTCATTGCCTTACTATATTCTGGGTGGTCATGTGCTCTTGGAGCTATGGCTGTTGCCATGTTTTCTGTCTTTGGCCCCCTCCCCTACCTTGGGGAGGTGAATCTCCTCTCTCTAGTTTACTTTCTAAATAAACTGTGTTTTCTAATCTAAAAAAATGAAAAAGTAGGATTCCTATAATTAAAAACCAGAAGGAGCCAGGCTTGGTGGCTCAGCCTGTAATCCTGCGCTTTGGGAGGCTGAGGTGAGTGGATTGCCTGAGCCCGCGGGTTCGAGACCCGCCTGGGCAAATTGGCGAACCCTTATCTCTACAATAAATCAAAAATGAGCGGGCGTGGTAGCGCGCGCCTGTAGTTCCAGCTACCTGGAAGGCTGAGGTGGAAGGATCGCCGGAGCCCAGCAGGTCGAGGCTGCGGTGGCCGGGAGCGGCCACTGCACTCCAGTCTGGGCGACGGAGTGAGACTCCAACTCAAGCAAGCAAACAAACAAACAAACAAAACCAGAAGGCACTAATATAAGTCAACACACATAACTGTTGCCTACACATTGGCTATGACGCCCATCCTCCCTCCTTAGGACTCAGATTAGTGGCTTTTGCTTGTTGGCGCTGTTGCTTTGCTGTGTTTGAGAGTGTAATTCACCCCGATGACGCACAGCAGGTGATCCGACTCCAAAGAGCACCGCAGGGAGCTGAGCTAGCCCAAAGACACCTGGACCTCATTTTAAGCAACTGTAGACACAGCCTTGTGTAAGTTGAATTTAAATGAGAGTTTTCAAACATATATATATCTATACATATATATAAATATATATACATATATATTTGAAAATTTATGATGTTTTCAGTAATATAAACCTAGACTACTTTTCACTTGTTACTATTGGGTCTTCTATTGATAGTAACTTTTAACCCTTTAATCTTGAAGTTCTCTGTTCCTAGGACTCCCAATTAAGGAGTTTATAATCTGTGACTAAGTATAGGTGCACTGACACAAGTAATTTTTAAAGATATCTTTTGGTGAATAGTTTTGCCAAGGAGAGACTCTCCGTTAAGATAGTGAGATCAGATTTGGGTTCGGTGGCTCAGCCTGTAATCCCGTGCCTTTGGGAGGCTGAGGTGAGTGGATTGCCTGAGCCCGCGGGTTCGAGACCCATCTGGGCAGCGAGACCTCATCTCTACAATAAATCAAAAAATCAGTCGGGCGTGGTAGTGCATGCCTGTAATTCCGGCTACTCGGAAGGCTGAGGTGGAAGGATCGCCGGAGCCCAGCAGGTCGAGGCTGCGGTGGCCGGGAGCGGTCACTGCACTCCAGTCTGGGCGACTGAGTGAGACTCTAACTCAAAAAAAAAAAAAAAAAAAGATAGTGAGATCAGCACTCTTTTTTGTTATGTTGCCTTTTTATATTTTCAAAACAGCTTTATTTTCTGATGATTGAAAAGGAATATGCACTTTTAAACTAATCAAATTAACGAAGTCCAAAGTGAAAGCTTGCTTAATCTCACTTGATTACTTATTTCCTGCCCACAATATGTTACCTTTCTCTTTTTGTGTATATATTTTTTATATTTTTATTTTATTATTTATTTATTTATTTTTGAGTTGGAGTCTCACTCTGTCGCCCAGACTGGAGTGCAGTGGCCGCTCCCGGCCACTGCAGCCTCGACCTGCTGGACTCTGGTGATCCTTCCGCCTCAGCCTTCCAAGTAGCTGGAACTACAGGCGCACAGTACCACGCCCGGCTAATTTTTGATTTATTGTAGAGATGAGGTCTTGTCAAGTTGCCCAGGCGGGTCTTGAACCCGCAGGCTCAGGCAATCCACTTACCTCAGCCTCTCAAAAGCATGGGGATTACAGGCTGAGCCACCGAGCCCGGCTGACATCTATCCTCTTAACACACATTTTAAAATGTACAGTACAGTATTGTTGACTAAAGGTACAATTTTGTCCAGCAGATCTTTAGAATTTACCCATCTTGCTTAATGGGAAGGGAGCTTATGTAACTTTCTGAATATTTACATATATGTTTAAAATGTAAATGGTTTACACTAATCATATCCTCTAATAATGTACTTTCTATGCCTACCGATGAATGCCTGTCCTGTGCGACATCATTCTTTCTTCACAATGTATGCCTTTGAGTCCATTTTATGGATATACTCTACTGTGTTTAGTCAATACTCTATGTATACAGTTTAGTTTAGTTCTTTCTTTTGTTTTTGCCATTAAGAGCATTGATTTTTTAAAAAAAGTCTTGCAAATGCATGTTTATGGATTTGCGTTATCTCTGTTGAACGAATTCCTGAATTGAAATTCTAAGTTTAAACATAAACATTTATATTTTAATAGGCACTAACATGCACTATCTGGTACGTTTTACAAATACAATCATGTGTCATTTAATGATGTGTTCTGAGAAATGTGTTGTTTGGTGATTCCGTAGTGGTGTGAACATCAGAGAGTGTACTTAAACACGCCTAGATGGTGTAGCCTATATACACCTAGGCTAGATGGTACAGCCTATTGCTCCTAGGCGCCCACCCTGTACAACATGTTACTGTACTGAATACTGTCGGCAACTGTAACACAAATTACCAGGTAGTATGAATTTTTCAGCTTTATTGTAATCTTATGGGACCAGTGTGGTATATGCGGTCTGTTGTCGACTGAAATGTCGGCACATGACTGTTTAAAAACTCACTCACATAAGTGTTCCTCTGGGGTTTTCTCAAAACAGAGAACAACTGCATCTAAGAATGAATCATTTTAGCTCAGGGTTGTTCGGGATCAAAATGTCCCAGGGCCAGGCAGAATCTGGAATAGCATTTTTGGTATATGCTACAAAATAATTGCCACAAGTATCATTGACAATTTGCATTTTTGATACTTCTATTTTAATAGAGATGTCCTTCGACTGACAGCTGGAAATGCTTCTCAGAGCTCGCTATGTTTAGGTTTATCATCTACCGTGGTGATTTGGTGATTTGCGTTTTCTGATCTTGAGCTATTTAATTGCAGGAAAGCTTTCTGCCCTGTAGGAAGGAAGACTGGAGTGATGCAATTATTCTATTGGAAGACATTTCCTTTCAATTCTGTTCTCAAAATATATTTTTTTCCAGAAGAGAAAATTTGCATCATTTTTATTGAGCACTTTGCAAAGGTGGGAGAAAAGGATTCGGATAAAAGGACTAGAGCCATTTATCTGCTCATATTTTTCTTTCTAGAATATGTGGTTAAAGTAGTTTTTCCTAATCATTTCTCTATATATATTTTTTTAAATGAGAAGAACTTATAGTACACATTTTATTTTGTCAAGTGAGACTATTACAACATGCACACACCTCCCCACACACCTCCCTACATTCTTTCAAAAAGCAAAAAACGTTATTAACATCATTTAACAACAAAATTGCCAAAAATAAGAACAAATAAGGATATTATTAATTCCATCATTTATTAGCAATGTGTCATTGGTCAGGTTATTTCATCACTCTGTTCATCTATGAAATAGAATAGCGTAACTGAGTAGCAAGTGAAATATATATATAATGCATGGTATATGATAAATACTCAGCATATGTAGTACTTTTTAATTTTTGTCATTATCCTATTGTATCATTTAAAAATTATCTTTAAGGAAAGCCCACTTGTGATATAATAAGAAATACCTATTTGCTCATCTCTGTTCTGGTTTCTGGCTCAGAACTTCTAAAAGCCCTGTAATTTCTTGAGTAATGGAGGTGCCGGGAGCATCTTTTGTTCTTTGACCCTGGTTCCTGACAGAGATGCTAAATTTCTCGGAATTTCCTGGGTGATAGGAGCATCTTTTGTTCTAACGAGCCAACTCTTGGTGAGCTCCTGCATGGAGGCTCATCATCAGAAAGACCAACCATGATTAGAAGTTTGGAACTTTCAGTCCCATTCTCCCTGTCTACCATCTGGAGGGGAGAGGAGCTGGAGATCGAGTTCATAATGAATCATGCCTATATGATTAGGCCTCCATAATAGCTCCTAAAGTACAGGGTTCTTAGAGCTTCTGGGTTGGTGAACACATCCATGTGTTGGGAGGGTAGGGTACCCCTAACTCCATAGGGACAGGCTCCTGCATGTGGGACCCTTTCAAACCTTGCCCTGTGTACCTCTTCAGCTCTATCCTTTATCATATCCTTTATAATACACCGGTAAATCTAAGTAAGGGTTTCCCCGAGTCCTGTGAGCCGTCATAGCTACTTATTGAATCTGATGAAGGGGTGTGGGGACCCCCAATTTATTGCCAAGTTACCCAGGAGTGTGGCTAATTTGGGGATCCGCTACTTGCGACTGGCATCTGAAGAGGGAGACAGTCTTGTGGGACTGAGCCCTGAACATGCAAGGTCTGCACTGACTCCAGATAGTTAGTATCATGATTGACTTGTAGGGCATCCCGCTGGTGTCCAGAAGGTTGCAGAATTGTTTGGAGTGGGGGAAATGCCCCACTCCCCACATCTGGAGTCAGAGTATGGAGAGGTTGGGTATAGGAGAGAAAACAGTTTCTTTTTTTCTTCTTATACACCACTGCTTATGTTCATTCTTCTGTTTTAGTTTGAGTTCTTCCAGGAGAAACCCTGAGTTAAAGAGTTGGGAAGCCAAGAGGACACTGGGGAAATGATACAGGAAAGGGATGATACAAGGATGCAGGAATGATACAAGGCAGCCAAACAGAGGGGGAGTTTTTGGGTCAGTGTCCATGATAGTCTGCTGGAGCCTCACCCCATGAGGAATCTCTGGGAAGCAGTGCGAAGTATGGACCTCAAAATGTACTTGTAGATGGGTTATGAAGCTGTGATATGGATGCAACAACTCCAGATGGTCATTTGCGAGGATTATTCCTTGGGCTGCTATTTCCTCAGCCTGTCATGCTCATGTACAGGTAGCAGCCCACAGGTGCCGTGATGTAGATTCAGGCAGTGGCATATCAGCTAGAGCATCTAGAAAGGTGAGATGCTAATAGTATCTGCTACAGTGTGGTCTGCTGAAAACCTAGCCTTTAAGATCACTTAGGAACTACTGTGTAAAGCTATACGCATCTTATCTTAGTCTCTTTTTTCACAGGTGGAACAGGTGAGTTAATTAGATTTTATAAAAGATTGCACTTTCTATATTACATGTTCAGTCCCACACAGAATCTACTCAGCCCTTGGAATAAAAAAATATTTTGTGGTTCTGGACCAAAAGCCAAACAAGTATTTGATTTTCAGTTTATTTTAATTTTTTTATTGTGAAAAGGTAGAGGAAATAGTTCAATGATTAATCACATGTTCTTCACTCAGATTTATCTTGTTCACAGATAAACTCATCTATGTCTTGTACTACTCCCTACTGGATGAATTTTAAGTAAAATATGTCATTTCATCCATGAATATTTTAGTGCGCATCTTTACACTATAAAAATAATTTTATTATTGTGCTGAAATTATTAACAACAATATAATCAGATATGCAGTTCTCATATAATTTTATCATCTTTTCTTTCTGTGTGTGCGAGTGTGTGTGTGTGTGTGTGTGTGTGGTGTGTGTGTGTGTGTGTGTGTGTGTGTGTGTGTGCGCGCGCGCACGCGTGTGTGTGTTTACAGTTGGGATAGTAGAATAAAGACCTAAACTGCTCACATGTACACTTGATTGATATGTTTTCTCAGTATTTTTGCATCTACAGATTTCACCTTTTTCATTGTTTTGTTTTAGTTTATTTATTGAAGAAACCAGGCTAATTGCCTTGTAGTATTTCCAATACTTTGGATTTTACTCAATGCATTTTTATGATGTCTGCAATATGTTTCTCTGTCTACCCTGTGTCCAGTATACTGATACTTATAGCTAGAAGCTTGATCTGATATAGGTTCAATTTTATTTGCAAAGGTATTTTATAAGTGGTGTTGGGCATTTTCATCATGTCTGATTGTCTCTCTTTGGGAATACTAAAAGTCATCTGTGACCCTTGTCTATCTTCATTAGGAGTTTGCAAAATATTACTCTTCCATCATTCCCTCATTCTATGTTACTTAAAATGGTTTCATAAAAATACATTTTTCTTTACCAAATATTTGGTTACCCTGTAGTATAGTTGGTCTAAATACAGCAAGTCAAATATTTAATTTGTTTGCTTTACTTACCAGTTTTCAGAAAAATGCACCGATTCCTTATATACTTTAAAGCTGTCGAATTAATTTTTATGTATTTGATGTCTTATTATTTTTATCAATGTTTTGATCATTTGGAGCCTTTTCAAATGGGCTTCTCTGTCCTTGTGACATAACCTCTCTGGTGTTAGAGAACTTTCTTGCTTATAGGTATGACAAAAGATCATCTCGTTTTGTATATTTCCTGCCCCAGACCTGCAATTGGCCAATTTTCCAAGGTGTTTTAATTTTTAAATAAAGAATTGGCATTTACTTAAATTTAGAGAGCAAAATCTGAGTGCTTGAGGTATTCAGTACTGCTGGGTTGGTCATTGTTTCTAGGCTTTTTTAGCGGACAATTCTGTAATTGATTTTTGAAAACAACCATTAACCAGGTTTTCATTGATGTCCTTGCAATAGATCATGAGTTATATATTATCGTCAATGATGGTGCTTTATGTCCACTCAGCAAGAAATTAATAAGAACTTACATACATGTGATTAAGCAAGACCATTCTAGCCTGAGGAAAGAGCATGAAAAAAAAAATCACAATCAGGCAAAGGCAAGAAATCTAATTTGGGTAGAGTTGTTTGTACAGGTAGAAAAGTGGAGGATACTAAGTCTATAAAAAGTGTGTGGTACCATGTTGGGGGGTTGGAAGAAGAGCCACATGTTTTCAGGTAGCTGAGCATAGAGTATCATATCTTAAATGAAGGAATCACAGACTTTTGATGGGTCACAGATGATAATATGGACAGTAGATGATATGATATGATAACATGAGAATTAGACAAACCTGGGCTTTGCCAATTGTTGGAAAAGCAATAGCTTAATTTTATGTAAGTGATGATAAACCATACAAATATATCCCACTAAACCAAGAGCTAAATGTATGACTATGTACCACTGCCTTGCATTCTTGAAACTGGACTTCAGAAGTGTCCATGGTCACTCTGCTACCATTTTAGCAAAGGAGAATATACAAGGAGAGAAGATTAGAGTGGAAAGAGAAAACAGTCTCCTTAATTATGAATTGAATATCTTACAACTGCAAATTGTACAACATTAGACCACGTGGACATATTGCTAGCATTCTCTCCCTCATATAAGGGACCTTGAAAGTTGTCTTATTAGTTTTGTGATCAATCAACCTTGAGGATGAGGGAGGTGGAAGAATATGGAATTCTGCCTTGACCCAGTTTTTCTAAGTGAGGGCAACACTCTGGAGCGTTTCAGGGAGACTTCGAGAATATTAGTGTTGCCTCTGGGAAGAGCAGGGGAGGTTCTATCAGGCTGCTTGACCTGCTGTTGCCTCTCAATTACATAGAACTTAAAAAAAAAGCCCGTGAATTTTCTAGCTCTAAACCTGTAAAGAGAAAATCTTAATGAATCTTATTTTGTACACTGATGCAAGCAAAGAAAGTTCACTTTAGATGTGATCTTGATATAATTGTGGTAAGGATGGTTTATGTTTTCTCTTAACTCTGTATGTAGTTACTGAGCTAAGATGTACTTTGTGCTGAGTGCTTTGGGGTTCACAGACATGGTGACTAGATAGATCATCAGGATTTTAGAGCAAGAAGAAGCCTAGAGACCTTTATGACACCTACCTCCCTCATTTCACACAAGAGGCTACTAACACCTCCAAGAAATTTAAAGTCTTATGTGAGAGAATTGAAACATAGAACTTGAAATAATTAAACAGTGTTATACATGATTAAGTACTTCATTTTATATGGGTTATATATGCTATAGGAAACCTATAAGAGATTCATTACAGTAGCAGTAAATAGAGATAAGAGCCTTGACATTTACTGAGTGTATTATGTGTGCAAGGGGATTTATCCCTGCGATCGTGGATCTAACATTTGCCCAGGGGATTAAAGAACAGGAGGAAAGTGTGACACAGAACTTGGGAAGTCCAAGAAAATGTTCAAATGTAGAAAGCCATGGCTTGTCTGGAAGATGGTGACAGAGACATGCAATTATAAAATCATACTTCTGTCACTGATACCTTTGTCCACAGACAGCTGACATCTTAGAAATCACAAAATCGACCAATCAACTATTAATATATACTAAAGATAATGTGTTAATTGCATAATTTTTATTTTTGAGTTGGATTCTCACTCTGTCGCCCAGACTGGAGTGCAGTGGCTGCTCCCGGCCACTGCAGCCTCGACCTGCTGTGCTCCAGTGATCCTTCCACCTCAGCCTTCCAAGTAGCTGGAACTACAGGTGCGCGCTACCACGCCTGGCTAATTTTTTTATTTATTGTAGAGATGAGGTCTCGCCAAGTTGCCCAGGCGGGTCTTGAACCCGCGGGCTCAGGCAATCCACTCACCTCAGCCTCCCAAAGCGTGGGATTACAGGCTGAGCCACCGAGCCCGGCAATTTTTTTTCTTTTTCTCTATTTTATTTTAAAGATGTGGGGTGGTTTTATTGTAATTAGTAGGCAGAAATGATCACTGAGCACCTGTTGCACTTTAATTTATATCTTAATACAAAAATTCTGTTAAGATGGTTCAAAAATGTAACCATAGCTTGTTACACGAGTTAGAATTTCCATGTACATTTTAAGGGCAAGTTACAAATATCCTGTATCTAAAGAATTATTAGTGATTCTTTCAGATTATCAACATCCTGGTGCAGACACTAGCATGCTGATTTATTATGCTATTTGTCTCTCAAAAGACAAAAAAAAAAAAAAATTCCCTGAAAAACAAAACTACAAACACACACATGCATACACCCATATGTTTTCATTTTGTATAAATATCTGTTGTAGCACACTGTTAATATATGCTTTCCTCACACTTTAAGGGCTATCCCTGTGTTCTCAGCCAATGTGAGTTAGCCCATATTTTTCTCAGTTTTATGTTCTGGGACTATGTGCAGTGCAATGCTCTTGGCTTATGAGTGCTCTATTGCTCTATACAGAGGATGTGGTTTTCTAGCTGATGTTGTTAAGAGCTATTTACTACATAGTGACCTTTCTTTCTGAAATTTATTTTGTGTTCTAGTGAACATTTTTGACCCATAAAGGATGGCAAAACTGTGCAAATGATAGAAGTAAACTTGTCCCAAAGGAACAAAGGATGCTATCAGTGTATATTTGGTAGAGTATAATGACCAACAGAAATTGGGGACTAATGGAAATCCTTCTGGAGGTCATAAACATCACTGCAGCCTAGAGGGATCAGGCCACAATTTGAGCAGACACCAGAAGAAATCTATGGCAAGAGGTATGGAATGATTCATGAGGAGTCAGGAGGATATTTCCTAATGATCCACCCTAGGAATGCATCTCTGTGGGAAATGTGGAGTGTGGTGGGACTGGGGCTGGGGCTAGAGGTGGGGCCGAATTTGGAAGAGGTGCTGAGGCTATAGGGAAAAGCTTAGCACAACCTGGTGCCCATTCTAACCTCTCCCACTCAATCTTTATAAAGAAGGAAACATATCCCTCCAGGAGTCCTGTAATGAGTGTGTTTACAGACTAGAATTGAGTGACAGTAGTCCCCCCTCTCCAATAAGAAGAGCTGAGAGAGATGATTTTACAGTATTTCCTCTCATCAAAGGAACGCAGGCTTGTCTCTCGCTTCCTGACACAGAAAATTGCATTTTGTCACCCATTTGTCAGTTCTTACAGATTTTAAGATAATTAAAGAACATTATAGCAGGTGACAGCTGTTGCTGAATGTCGTGTTGCTAGTTCTTCTGCTTGTTGGATGCCCATGAATCTTGGATGATGATAGCTTGGTGCTCCAGGTTTAATTAGCTGGTTGTTTTGAATCTGTCTAGGCTCTCAGGTGTGGGGTTAGCAGGCTTGAGCTATGTTCTTCACTGGCGACAGAACCAGATCGACCAACTTAAAGACGAGCCAGCTGAGAATGCCTTGACCAGGCAAGGGCGCCAAAGGATTGAGGATACAGGTTTTTGGTGATGGCTATTAAGAGCATCCAGTGATGATTGGCTTCCTGTTGTTCTTGCACCAAATCATGTTTTTGATTTTAAGGTTTATTTTCTGATTAAATCTCTTTCCAGGCTATCTCTTCTGTTATACAGCCCAGCAATCACAATCCACTGGGATTTGTTTCCAAGCTAGTTTACCAAAAATTCCCTGCAGAAGAGTGATCTAAATGGTCTCAACTCTGGGTTTTAAGTTTGCTGCCCCAAATCATACTTGTCCTCATGCTAACTTTTTTTTTTTTTTGAGTTGGGAGTCTCATTCCATCGCCCAGGCTGGAGTGCGGTACACACAGCCACAGCAGCTTCAACTTGCTGGCTAAGGTGATCCTTCCCTTTCAGCCTGCCAAGCTGGAACTACAGGCGTGTGCCACTATGCCCGGCTAATTTTTTGATTTATTGTAGAGACGAGGTCTTACCATGTTGCCCAGGCTGGTCTCGAACCCATAGGCTCAGGCAATCCTCTCACCTCTGCCTCACAAAGTGCTGGGATTACAGGCGTGAACCACCACACCTGGCTCAAGCTAATCTTAAAACGCAAAAGTGGTTTCAGGAATAATTAAGAAAATTGTCCTTTAGTTATGAAAAAGTACATTCCTGACAATATACTTTGAATCATAAAAAGTGCTGCAGCAGAAGGGTATCCATTCCTACATTAGAACCACAGTGAAAGTCTTCTGCTTATGGAAGCTACGTATAGTCCCTCAGACCAGAAATGTTCTTTAATACCTTTTCTTTCACACTATTATGCCCTTTTGTTGAATTCATTTTCACTTTTGTACACAGGGGACATGCCTGCTCATTTTTGAGATCCTGGCACAGAGGCCACATCTTTGAAGACTTCTCTGGTTCCACCTCGCGGAACTAGGCCCTTTACTCTTTGATTCTGATTCCTCTGCTCTTTGCATACAATTGAGAATTGAAACCATCTATACAGCTGACCATTTGCAATAACATGACTTTATTATTACATTGTCTTCAGCACAGTTTTACTATTTCATGAGACTTTTTCTTAGGAAGATACAAGTTGTAAATAACTTTATTTTTATTCCAATAACTTACAGAAGGTCCTAGCAACTTATTAATAAAAAGCATCAGTGGCAGTTTACAAAAGACTCTGATCTCTTTGCCTCAAAATTCTTGCACTACTGTGTCCACCAATCCTAAATTATGTCATGACAATTAATTCTATTGTTTATTTTACTTTTTAATTTTTTTGAAGCACTGTTTTGCTAAGTTGCCTAGGCTACTCTTGAACTCTTGGGCTCAGGTGATCTTTCTGCCTCAGTCTTCCGAGTAGCTGGGATTACAGTAGCATAGCTACAGTGCCCAGCTCAATACTTACTCAGTTCTAATCAAGCCTTCACATTGGAAGACCTGCATTAAACCAGACTTAAAAATCTCAATAAATATCTTGACTTTGCCCTTCCTTTTCTGGGACATTGCTAAACCTCTGTTGACCCAATGTTATCTTGTATCATGGTTAGCAGTTAACTCTGCTTTGTTTTATTTATTTTTAATTTTTTTTTTTTGAGTCACAATCTCACTCTGTCGCCCAGGCTGAAGTACAGTGGTGTACTCATGGCCACTGCAGCTGTGACCTGCTGGGCTCAGTCAGTCCATCCACTTCAGCCTTCCAAGTAGCTGGAACTACAGGCATGGGCCACCATACCTGGCCAGTTTTTTGATTTATTGTAGAGAAGAGGTCTTGCCATGTTGCCCAGGCTGGTCTAGAACCCATGAGCTCAGGCGATCCTCTTGCTCAGGCCTCCATTTCCCAAAGTGCTGGGATTATAGGCGTGAGCCACCATGCCCATGTCTCAGCTTTGTTTTGTCAACTCAAAGCTGATGACAACATTTGACACCATCATAAGCTATGTTAATTGTTTTTTGTCCTTGATTATGCCACTCTCTTCCCAGCTTACCATGAACTCTTGAGAATAAGAATTATTTCTTTACCCTCCTCCCTATCCTAGGTTCTTACATCTAACACAGGGCCTGAGAAATAAATATGCATCTTTTGGAAACATGGACTTAGTGAAATGGAGAGGAAGCTGATGTCTTGACACAGAAAAAAAAAAAAACCACTCTGTTTGAGCAGATTCAAACTTGCTCAGTGCTTGTTTAAGTCCTTTTTAGTCTGAGTTTTTTTTTTTTTTTGAGTTGGAGTCTTACTCTGTCGCCCAGACTGGAGTGCAGTGGCCGTTCCCGGCCACCGCAGCCTCAACCTGCTGGGCTCTGGCGATCCTTCCGCCTCAGCCTTCCAAGTAGCTGGAATTACAGGCATGCGCTACCACGCCCTGCTGATTTTTTGATTTATTTTAGAGATGAGTTCTCGCTGCCCAGGCTGGTCTTGAACCCGCGGGCTCAGGAAATCCACTCACTCAGCCTCCCAAAGGCACAGGATTACAGGCTGAGCCACCGAGCCCGGCAAGTCTGAGTTTTAACAATCTTTATGTCTGACCCAAATCTATTCACCTAACAGTATTTTCTGCACACTCTTCATTCCAAGAGAGTCATTTTTCTCATTGTTCCTTGCTCTTAGGCACCTACAGATAGTGATGTATCTCTTTTTTTTTTGAGTTGAGGTCTCTGTCACCAAAGCGGAGTGCAGTGGCACAATCATGGCTAACTGCAGCCTTGACCTCCTGGGCTCAGGCAGTCCTTCAGCCTCAGCCTCTCGAGTAGCTGAAACTACATCCACCCATCACCACATCCGGCTCATTTTTGAAATTTTTTTGTAGAGAGGTGATTGCTCTATGTTGCCTAGGCTGATATCCATGTATTCTGTTCCATGTGCCGGGAATGTCTTTCTCTTTATCTGATTCTAAACCTTGCACAAAATTTAAGGTCAAATTAGTTTTAAATTCTTCTCCAATTTTTCACTATGTTCTACTCTTTCTTTTAACTTTTCTTAAATTTGTTTAGTCAGAATCTCATTGTTTTTTGGCACTGTTCTCCCATAAGTGATATTTATTCAGTTAATTTTGATATTTTGAATTCAGGGGCAAGATCCTATATTCATCCATTCACTTATTTATTCAACTTATGCTTGCAGAAACCCACTATGCAGTCTATTGTGATAAGTATTGGGGATGCAGCAATGATTAAGACAAAGTGATTGTATACATTTTAAAATTATATTTGCATCCTCAAGTTCCTTAACACAGGGCCAAGTAAAACATCAATGCTTGGCCAATTCTTTTGGTTATTTGGTTTTCCCTGCAGGGTTTCTTCACATTCATCAGAGCATTCATGGAACCACAGGGAGACTGGCTCAATATTTTGTACACAGTTTTATTGTATATTCTATCAACCTTGCTAAAAAGAAACTTTCTGAAGAGAAACCTAACATCAGTTACTATAATTGCTGACAGATTTTGATTATCTGGAGTAAGAAACCGTGACAAAAAGTGAAATTAAATCAAGCTAACATATATAAGATGGCATAGGACTTTGAATGTTGGTTGGTGAAGGGTGGAGAGAGAAGCCGGAAAAGGCAGGGGATAGTAAGTAGGACAAGTGACAGCTGAGTTGGCTTCAAATAAAGTGGCTAAATCTCTACAACGCTGTCTACAGGGAAAGGGCTGAAGAGAGCAGTCTTCTAGCCAGCTATGGCATTCCATGGGGCTGCTTTGTTGGGATCTCTAGGTGGTGTAAATACTTGTCATAAATGGATGGTTCAAACAGAGTTCCTAAGGGCATGTCTTCTCTTGAAACAGTGCCTGATGTTGTGAGTGCAGATTCTGGTCCATGGGAGAAGGGGAGAGGTGAGGATGGGAGGAGGAGCTGGCTGGGTTCATTGTTCAAAATTTTTTCTGCATGAGAATAGGTTCAAGGAAAACTCTAGATGCTGAAGGGAAGACAGAATGTCATCAGAAAAAGAAGGTAGAGCTGCATTCTTTAGAAGAAATCAGTTTGGACAGAGTTGCGCAGTAAGCATGTTACATCTACGAATTTCTTGGACTGGGGAAGCAAGACTATTGGCAACAATGCGGGCATGGTGCTGGCGTGCATATTACTACATTTACTGCTAGATTTGGCAGAACTGGCTCCATCTCTGTGGGGGGGCCGCGCAGAGTAGAGCATCAAGTGAAAGGTTTTTCGTGTTCAGGGTAATGCTGAAGGTAACAGGTAGACCTGGGACCAGCATGCCTTGACATTCAGAGCAACGATTTGATCCTCTTGCATTTTTTCTCCTCTGATGCTACTAGAATAGTTTACACTAGTTTGTCTTTCTTTTTCTCATTTGGAAGGTAAAGAAATTAATTAGCTATGAAATGACCCAAGGCAGAAACAAAGATCAAATATGAAGGAGAAACAAGGAGAATAAATACAAATGCATTGGATAGCCAATTCCTGAATGTTCGAGGCAAAAAACCCATAGGCATTATTTTGAAAATGAAATGGCATACTGATGAAGGATCAGATGGTTTCACCAGAATTTGGATTAGTCTTCATGTGAGTGTTCCCCTCCTCCAACTTACAAGTACAGAATTTAATTTAAGAAAAAATAATATGCAATGAGGATTAGTATACAATCACTGAAGTAGAAATTGTTGAAAGAAAATAGTGCAAATTGGAGCATTCAGAAGAAAATCTGTATTATAATTTCTCTATCATTGTATATGAACCTACTAAAACAATTTGCAACTTTTATCTACTAGAATATTGCTATTTCTCACAAACAGATATTGGCACCAACTCAGACACATTCACTATATTCTGAGTAGTGTTAATTTATTTTTTCTCATATCCCCAATTGCCACAGTATATTCACTTTGATTTTAAAATCCTAGAGCACAGCTTAATTTTAACAAATAGAGCCGGGCTTGGTGGCTCAGCCTGTAATCCCGCACCTTTGGGAGGCTGAGGTGATTGGGTTGCCTGAGCCGCAGTTTTGAGACCCTCCTGGGCAACTTGGCAAGACCTCATCTCTACAATAAATCAAAATTAGCTGGGTGTGGTAGCACGTGCCTGTAGTTCCAGCTACTCGGAAGGCTGAGGTGGAAGGATCGCCGGAGCCCAGCAGGTCGAGGCTGCGGTGGCTGGGAGCGGCCACTGCACTCCAGTCTGGGTGACAGAGTGAGACTCCAACTCAAAAAAAAATTTTTTCAACAAATAATTTAACTTAAAATAACTTTTTATTGAGTCCTACTAAATTGTGTTTTTTCCCATAGAGTACTGCTATATAAAGTTGAATTTTCAAACTCTGCTTCCTGTTGTTTCTAACTTTTTCCCTTTAGGACTTTACCATTCATGTATCTGAAATGAGCAATCCCTTCTCAGTTTTCTTATTAAACATATTTTACCTGTAGCTGATCAGAACACTTTCATCACAGAAGCAGATTTATTCAGGGAACAGTTAAAAATCCAGTTGTTGAGAATGTAAATGGATGAATCAGTTTCTTAATTCTGGTAAACTCTTTGCTTTAACACATGTTGACCATGTCTGAAATTTTTTTCTTAAGTCATTTATATTGTCCATATCTGTTTTCCCTTAGGGGAGTTGGGCTCTGATGAGGCAAAATATTAGGCATTCCTGGAGAGATTATGCTCTAGTTACAAAGCAAGGACTGGTCATTGCAAGGCCTTTTTTCTACTTTTGGTAGACGGCTGTGGGGTCATAAATGTGGTAAGAGTTGTTTGTGACTCAATTTTTTCCAATTCTTGAGAGAGAAATAATGTATCAAAATCTATCTTGCACTTACAGAAATTTGTAGATAATATACAAGTTAATTGGATAATTTCTGTAGAAATTGTTTCTAAGCCTTGATAAAAATATTCTGTTTTAAAATGTCATGCTGTTCTCAAACAATAAAAATTGTGATCTTAATGTGGGCTTGAATACCAAGCCTATTTTTTTAAGCTAAAAAACCACCTACTTTACATTTACTGTAAGTTTAGAAATAAAATTTTTTTCAAATGAATAATTTGCTGGGGAAGTATGGAAAAGAGGCTTTTCAAAATGACTACTAAAATCATTATTGCCCCTTTGAACTCTTATAGCATGACCATGATGTAAATGATATAAAATTAAAAAATGAGAAAACATAAATCACTAATAATGCTTCTAATAATCAATCTAACAAAAAAGTTACTGATGGAAAAAACTGGCTTTAGAAGTGGGTGCTTTAATTTTTTATTTTTATTTTTTTTGAGAAAGTAGGAATTTATTAAGACAGAAAAGCTCCCACAGCAGGCAGGGACCCGAAAGAGGGTAACCTGGTGCTTTAATATTAATCTCATTATTATTGCTGTTATTATAACAACAGAACATGCATAAAATAGCAAATGGAGTGTGGTGTATACTTGATTAAGGAGACATACTATGGATGATATAAAATGACACTTCTGACAGCCTTGTGTCACAGTCATGGCAGATATAGTCTAGCTCAAAGCAGAAAGTGCATACTAGCTTTTAGTTGTCAGAGGGTGATGTGGGCTCTCTTTTGAGTTGGTTAATGCTCTGGTATTTTAGAGTGTACAATAAGAGCATGGATGACTACTGGGTCAATTTTATAGAATGGATTCATTCATTTGTAATGGATTAGGTAGCCTGAAAACAAAAACAAAAACAACTATTCCAATGTTGACATTCTATAATTCTAGCCTTTTTGGAAACAAATGCATAGACTATTATTACTACTATTTTTTTGGGTCAGAGTCTCATCTCACTCTGTCACCCAGGCTGGAGAGCAGTGGTGCAATCACAGCTACCACAGCAATGACCTCCTGGGCTCAGGTGACCCTTCTGCCTCAGTCTTCCAAATAGCTAGAGCAACAGGCGCCTGCCACCATGCCTGGCTAATTTTTTTGATTTGTTGTTGAGATGAGATCTTGCCAAGTTGCACAGGCTGGTCTCAAACCCCTGGGTTCAGGCAATCCTCTTGCCTCTGCCTCCCAAAGTGCTGGGTTTACACATGTGAGCCAAATGCATGAATTTTATTCCTCTACCTGAGGACTCTATAGCAGGAACAGAGATATATATGGATACAGAGAGCTGTTCATCCAGAGAGCCCGATACATTTTCATCAATGTCTTGGTGGTGATGCTGCTTTTAGAACACTAGTAAGTAAAAAACAAGGCTTTTCCATTGTGGTCTATTGCCACAGTCCATGTGTTCTGCAAATGTGGCTGCCGTTTTTACTGTAAGTGTAACTTGGGAGACAGCAGCTTTGTCTGTGGTGGTAAGAGGTGGGAAAGGAGAGCCAGGGCATTGCCATGGGCACAAGTAATAGTCATACAACCCCCAATTGTTCTCTCCTAGTCCTGATTAAACTGAATGCTGATGGGCTGATTAAAGCCCCTTCTAAACTTCCAGGACATCTGCTACCACCAAATGTTAGTGGCTCATAAACATTATGCAGTAATAGAAAGTAGAGAACGAAAACTCTTATTTTGTGTCTGTGAAGAGCAAGTACATTATCTTTTAGTTTTGTGCCTCCTACTTCTAAAACATCATTAAATGCTACCTTGGAAAGGGCTTTTATTCACTTGCCACCATTATTAGAATTAAATTAAAATCATTTGTCAATAGGTCAGGGTCAAGAAATTTAAAAAGTTCTACTCTTCCTTACCTCATGAAGCTGCTAGCACTCTAGACTACAGATTGGCAAGGTGGAAGGAGAGAGGATTATAAAGGAATGTAGATGCTGTTCAAACTACCTGTCTGCCACTTAGTAAATAGGAGACCTTCACAGACTTAATTAGCCTCCTGAGTCTCAGTTTCATCACCTAAAAAATAAATATACTAACACATTACATTGTTGTTACACTAGACATACAGGCAGTAGTAAATAAATGGCATAGAATGTGGAATTTTTTGTAGGGATTTGACCACAGACAAATGAGGAATCTAGTTAGAGTTTTTTTTTGCACAGTCATTGCTTCTGTGTCGGGTGCTGCAGCTTGGAGTCAGCGTGGTCAGCAGTTAGGAAGAAAGATGGGCAAGAAGTAGGAGAGAGTAAGCACAAACTGGAACCTGCAAGGATGCGCTGAAGCTCTCAAGGATGACATGGGACCCACATGAGCCTCTCATGGCTTCCAAGTCTCCCACTTTGCTGAGGGAATGATTGGCAGAGGCAGCCAGTGTCCTTCACCACAGGGCTAGAGAGGCACCTAGCCCAGGAGCTGGGGAACTGAAGGAGGCGATTTAGCAGTATCTGGAGGAATTGCAGCCTGGCTGTTGCTTCACTCTAAGGTGAGTTAGTACATTAGTGATAATGTGCATGAGTGGCAACTGTCCCTGCAGCCTTGTACAACCTTCTGAGAATAAAAACAGTATGGTGGTCATTTCACTTCCACTTTCTAAGTCTCCTGTATATTATCTCTCTTGTGGCCCACATGGGTCTAGAATGGTGTTGGAAAGGGGAATTCTGGTTATTCCAGCGAGTTGAGCTGACAGAACAAAGCTACCATCGAACAAATGAAGAATTCCTTTTACAAGTTCTTTTCTTTTGCCCATCCTCATGCCTTGTATATAGTTGCCATCCTAATCCCTCCTAGTGCTAGAAACAAACAGGTGAAATTCTCTCCTCTTTCTATATCAGCAGTTCTCAACTAGGGTGATTTTGTCCTCCAGGGAGAGTTGGCAGTGTCTGGAGACATTGGGGCTGTCATGACAGAGGAGAGAGTGCTACGGGCGTCTAGTGGGTAGAAGTCAGGGGTGCTAGCTGTCCTACTCCAAAATGCATAGAACAGCCACCTCCCTTCCTCACCACAAAGAATTATCCAGTTCAAAATGTCAATAATGCTGAGGCTGAGAAACTCTGGTGTGCAGATATCATCTCATTAATCTCTGTGTTTTCTGAGGAAGAAGAATTCACTTCTTTCCTAAAGTCAATTTCTTTACCTGTGATTTTTGTTCACTTCCAAACTGTCAAGAACCCCATTCACTCACTTCTCTCTCCATTTACCTCACAGATAAACAGATTAAAACAATCACATTCGCTTTCCTTTAGATCTTACAAAGGACCAGGTACTTACTATCCCTTTCTTTAATTACAAACTCTAATGGAATGATCCTTGTTGGTTACTTGTTTCCTCCACATCTTTAGCAGTCTGGTGCCTCTCAGCAAAACTTTTCTCTTTTAGGCTAGTAGTGAGCTTATTCTGGAAACATTTGTGAATTTTTAAAAGCAAAATCAATAGACTTTCCAGTCAAATAAATGACATTTCCTATACGTACTGTTTTCAGATTCTCTCTCCTGTCCCCCACCGAAGTCATCTTGTGAAACTTTTATTCCTAATTTTATAACAAGATTTCTCTTTTCAATGTCTTCAATGAGTTCCAGGTTGCTAAATCCCATGGACATTCCTCAGTCCTCTTGTTATTATCCTCTCATCAGTATTTGACTCCTTCTTCCTTATGACACTTTCTGCACTTGGCTTAGCAGAACTCCACACTCTACTGGTGTTTCTCCTGCTACACTCCTTATCAGTCTCCTTTGCTAGTCCCTCTTCTACTTCCAGAGTTTTTAATTTTGGAAGTTCCCATGATTCGAGTTTTGAATCTCTTTTCTTTTGTACTTATAGTCCCTCCCTTGATGATCTACTCCAGTCTCAGGGCTTTGAACATTCTCTCTATATTAATGACCCCAAGTCTATAGCTGTAGACTGGACCAAGATGCTGATCTCTGGACTCCTATAATTAATTATCTTTTCAAAATCTTCACTTTAAAAAAAAAAACGTAGAAATACCAAACTGACCACACTAAAAACTGTACTCCTGTTTTTTTCCCCCTGTAAACCTATCTCAGAAAATGTCAACTTCATCCCTTTATTATCCTGACCCCAAACCTTGAGCCAGTCCTCATTCTTCCCACTCACAAACTACATAAATCAGTCATAAAATATTGTCGGTTCTGTCTTCAGCAGAAGACAGAAGGTTTTTCAGCCATAGCCTTGGCCTTCTCCTCAGAGGGTGCTTTCCCAACAGTCATCTCCTAATTTGAGCATCTTTTGCAGTCTGGATAGGCTGAGAATTTCCCAGACTATCAAGTCTTGGCTGTTTTTTGCTTAATGATTCTTTCGATTTGTCTCTTTCTTCTAGCATTTTAGTATAAGCAGCAAGAAGAAACTGAGCTGCATCTTTAACACTTCACTTGGAAATTTCAGTTAAATATCCAAGTTTATCACTTACAAATTTTGCTTTTCACCCAGTGGTAGGTTGCAAT
This sequence comes from Cephalopachus bancanus, assembly GCA_027257055.1. Taxonomy (NCBI): domain Eukaryota; kingdom Metazoa; phylum Chordata; class Mammalia; order Primates; family Tarsiidae; genus Cephalopachus; species Cephalopachus bancanus. The sequence continues at coordinate 1,602,894 of JAPVLO010000348.1, read as the reverse complement.
TCAGTGACGCTCTCTGTCACTGTATTACAAAGGTCACCTTTATTCCAGTGAAGAAGAACAAAGTTTCTAATAATGTGTTTCTCATTTCCTTCTGAGCCCACTGAGCAGAACATTTACTGTCCATGTTTCTAGTAATATTCTGTTATGGTGATCTATGTGTTCTCTAAGATGATACAGGCTTTCTCTGTTTTTTCACTTCTTTCTGAGTTCTCACAGCAGTGCCTTTGATATCCATATTAAACCACTAGTCTGTTTAAAGCAATTTTATTAATCATGTGCCTCAAAATTTTTCCAGCCTCTGCCCATCACCAAATTCCAAAGTCACTTTCCACATTTTTAGGTATTTGATATCCCCACTTGCTACCAAAATCTGCTTTTGTTTCCTGTGGCTGCTGAACAAATTATCACAAACTTCCATTCAAACAATGGAAATGTATTCTCCTACAGTGTTAGGTTGGAAATCCGTATCACCGAATCAAAATCAAGGTGTCAGTAAAACTGCACTCATCCTGGAGGTTTTGGGGTCTTAGGAAATAATTTCCTTGTCTCTTTCAGCTTTTGGTGGATTCTGGTGTTGCTTGGCTTGTGGCTTCACCACTCTCATCTGCAAGACCAGGATCTTCAAATATCTCTCTATTCCATGTTTACATCGTCTCCTCTCTGTGTATAAAATCTTCCTCTGCCCCCTCTTATAAAGATACACATGATTGCATTTAGAGCTCATCTGGTCAATCCAGAGTCATATCTCCATCTTGAGATCCTTAACTTGGTCGCATTTGCGAAGACTCTTTTTCAGCCATATAAGACAACATTCACAGATTTCAGGAATCAGGACTTGAATATTTTTGAGGGATCCATTTTTCAGTCTACCACAATCTCAAACCCTCCTCAATGACTGAACTGTGTCTTGGGTTGCAACAATCACAGTATAACTGAGAAACAAAAACTAAATTATGTGTTTAAAATGCCAAGACCTCACTCCATCCATTTCCTTGACGTCCCATTTTTCTCACAAGAGCCACACCAACCTGGCACTACTTATCTTCTAGATGCCATGCTTATTACTTTTTATTAATCTCAGATGCTTTGGTTTATAACTCAGATAAGATGTGGGGAACTCTAATCAGCTTGTAATGTGACTCAGAGTTGGAGTCGCATCAGCAGCACATACTGGCATTTTAAGGGCACTAAACCGAAAATCAGGAAACTGGGTTTAAGTCTTGGTTACTACTTTTATGAACTTGAGACCTAAGGTCAGTGACTTGATCTTTCTAACTCTTAGTTAACTCATCTGCAAAATAAATATTAATGCTTACGGAGATTAAAATGTGGGGACATATGAGAAAGCCTTTGCTAACTTAAAGTTTAAGTAAAATAACAAATAAGTTGAAAATGATGATATGAATCTTGACCAGGATGACCTTAATGAGAGAGGCTTCTTTCTGACTCTAGGTCCCTGACCTTTCTTTTCTTTGAGTATCTACTTCAGAAACTTGTAATCAATTCTTTATCTGCTTCTTTGAGATGTAAATCTTCTCCAAGCCTTTTGCCAATTTTACAACCAAGGATTGTCTTTCTCAAGGGCCCAGGAGCCATCCCTTTGAAATATTATCATCAAGGAAGATAGCACCCCATCTTTCAGTCTCTATGGGAGGAAGGAGCCTAACTTCAGCAAGAGACTTGCTCCAAGTTGTAAAACTACCTTCTGTCATGAAAATGAGAGAAAGTTTACTTTTTCTTAGGGAAAGGCACAGATGGCCTTGTGATAGTCCCCATCCTAGCTAGCATTTAAGAACTTTCCCAGGCTAGGCACGGTGGGTCACACCTGTAATCCCAGCACTTTGGGAGACCAAGGAGGGAGGATTGCTTGAACCCAAGAGGTCAAGTCCAGCCTGGACAACATAGTGAGACCTTATCTCTACAAAAAAAAAAAAAAAAAAGAAGTTAGCCAGGCATGGTGGTGCATGCTAGCAGTCCCAGCAATGCGGATGGATCACCTGAGCCCAGGCGGTCAAGCATGGGGTGAGCCATAATTGTGCCACTGCACTTCAGGCTGGACGACCGAGTGAGCTTCTGACTCAAGGAAAAAAAACAGAATTCACTCATTGTTTCAGTGGAGATAATACTAGTCTCTCTTCCCTATTGCCATAGCCTTGAATAAAGTTTTCTTGCCTACTTAATTTCATCTGATGCAGTTTTGCTTGGACAATGGCTTCGTATATGTATTATGAATTATTATAGTCATAATTTAATTATTTCTGTCCAGACTTTCCAATCTAAATGTAAAAGCGATATTACTTTTAGAGAAAGTTATTAAATAACTTTTCATTTTTATTCCTCCAAAATTATGGCATGTTTATGCTTAGAAGAGCATAAGAGAAAATGTCTCTTGATCCCCTCTTGCTGGATAAATCATTTTTCATCGTCTCATTTTTATAATTTTCCTGTTCAATACCCTAGTTATGCTTATTTTCCCTCATTTGCAGCTGTTAAATGATAATTTTAAAAAAGGTAAAAATGTGATTCCCATACTGATGTAAAATAAACAGTTGTTCAATTTAACTCATTAATCAATGAGGGACCAACCAGATATTTAACAGGTTCAAAAGACAATCTGGCTTCTCCACAGTGGGTAGGGAAGTCAATTGACTTTGAGCATAATTTGCATTTCTAAAGACAAGAATTACTTTACATTGCTATCAGTTATCTGTAATTTACAGAGATGTAAAATAGCTTCTATAGAATCATAATTCTACATATGTATAGACAATGCATATTTTTCTTTCAAGTCAAATTTTCCCCTACAGTTTTTTTTTTTTAGTTGAGGTCTCACTCTGTCTCCCAGACTAGAGTGCAGTGGCAGGATCACAGCTTACTATAGCATCCAACTCCTTCGGTCTCAACCTTTCTAGTAGCTGGGACTACAGGCATGTGCCACCATGCCCAACTAATTTTTTTGAAATTTTGGTAGAGATCAGATCCTACTATGTTGCCCAAGTTGATCTCCAATTCCTGGACTCAAGCAGTCCTCCTGCCTCAGCCTTCCAATGTGCTAAGATTATAGGTGTGAGCTACCGTGCCCGGCTGCCTACAGAGTCTTGATTTTTATTTTATTTTATTTTTTACTATGCCATAGAATTGTAGGATGAAAGTGCTGGAGAACCACTAAAATTACTCAGGGTTAGGATTTAGATAACTGTATTATTGATCATTTTATAAAAAAGTTTACAGTATTTTCAATAGAAGCGGCAAATGAATCTGAGAAAGGATTTAGTAAAATTACTAAATTTATATTATAAATATTATGTTATATTAAAGGACAATGAAGTTCAGAATCTCAAGATGGAAGAAGCTTCAGCTTTCATGCTACGATACATAGGGAGGGGAAATGTATCAATTTTCTCAGAGTGCACAAGTTTTTTATTTTTATTTTTGGTTTCACTCTATTGTTTAGGCTGGAGAGCAGTGGCATGATCACAGCTCCCCACAGCCTCCACCTCCTGGACTTATGTGATTCTCCTGCCTTAGCCTCCAGAGTAGCTGGGACTACAGGCATATGCCACCATACCTAGATAATTAATAGAGACAGGGATCTTGCTATGTTGCCCAGGTTGGTCTTGAACACCTGGCCTGTAGCAATCTTCCCACCTTGGCCTCCAAGAGTGCTGGAACTACAGGTATAAACCACTGCACCTGGCTAAGATTTTAAAATATTTGAAATAAAATTGGCCTGTTGGATAACCCATAAACCCTTTGAAACCCTAAAGAATTGTTCTTCTGACAACCACCTAAGATTGAGATAACTGAGCCACACAACTCTGGAACGAAACTGCAAGAGTTTGGGCAAGAGGGAAGTTCAAAAGGGAAATTCAGTGGGTATGAGATGAATGGGTGTTAAATTGTCTAGTGGTTCATCATGACCTCAAAAGTCCTCAATGCCAAATTTCAGCAACTCTGAGTGAGCTTTAGTTTAGTGCACAACATCATGTGGCATAAAGTAGTTATTGTGAAATGTTCTCACATTTTAGGGACAATGAGAACAACATGCAAATTAACCATGGGTAATATTCTTGGCCATATACAATTATGGGTATTTAAAATTTTTAGATGCTAATTAAACCCAAAGTTCTTTATGAATAGTGCCAATTTGCCTCCAAATAACATGTTACAGAGATAGAATAATTTACCATAAGTGACTGCACCAGCAACAGAGGCTGGCACATGTGTAGATGCCATTCAATAAATGTGCTTGGTATTGACTGACTGGAAAATGCATCCAAGAAGAGTTTCCATTTCTCTCTGATAAAACACACTCAGTGTTCAGTTATTGACAAAGAGGTGACTGACTTCAAACAGTGATGGTGTGGCATTATGCTACTGTCACACCTACTAACTCAACCTTCATTTTTCTGTGTTCCTATAGTTTACATGATTGTTACAGCCTCTGTTCATCTTTGGGAAATTAAACCATAAGATTCAGGATGCACTTTTTTTTTTTTTTGAGTTGGAGTCTTACTCTGTTGCCCAGGCTGGAGTGCAGTAACATGCTCATGGCCACTGCAGCCTCGACCTGCTGGGCTCAGGTGATCCTTCTGCCTCAGCCTTCCAGGTAGTTGGGACTACAGGCGTGTACCACTATGCCCGGCTAATTTGTTTTGATTATTGTAGAGATGAGATCTCGCCATGTTGTTTAGGCTGGTCTTGAACCCCTGAGCTCAGGCAATCCTCTTGCCTCTGCCTCCCTAAGTGACGGGATTACAGGCGTGAGCCATGGTGCCTGGCTAAACGTGCACATTTTTATGAAAACAAAACAAAACAAAACAAAAACAACAGACTCAAGTCTGGGAAACTTTTTTGCACACTATGGGTATAGAGTTACCTAGAACATCTTTGTCTGCAGACATGTTTGTAATCACAGTTTATGATGTATCTTGACTTCCAAGTAATAGTCCTATTGAATCAAACACACTGATGTCTCTGAAGACAGACGCTATTAACTACTGCTCTTATAAACCATGAGGGCACCCAGCATAGTGATTTCAGAGTTGATACTCTGTAGCACTGGCAGTCTTTCTCTTTCTCCTCTTTCTTTTAGAGCTAAGTAACTGAATAGGAGGAGATATAATACAAAAGACTAACTCCCCATCTAATACCAAAGTGAAATACTGAACCAGAGTATATATATTGAAATTTTTTATTTTAAAGATGTGGGGTACAATTCAGCGTTAGGTATACAAATGTTCATTATGCAGATACCCTTGTAGATGAGGTGTGTCCCTCCTGGCAGTTTCCCACTACTGCCAGTCCCTTTCTTATAGTATTATGATAATTGTTCAATGCCCACTTATGAGTGAGAACATATGGTATTCTGTGCTTTGCTTTTGTGATAGATCCCTGAGTTTGATCAACCCTAAACCCATCCAAGTTGCTATGAAGTCCATATGTTTGTCCTTATTTATGGCTGTATAATACTCCATTGTGTATATGTACCACATTTTAAAAATCTAGTTCAGTTTCGATGGGCAGTGTGGTTAGTTCCGTGTTTTTGCTATTGTGAATAGCACTGCAATACACATGTGTGTGCAAGTATCTTTTTGGTAGAATGATTTGAGTTCCTCTGGGTATATTCCCAGTAGGGAGATTGCTAGGTCATATGAAAGGTCAATTTCTTTCAGAAATCACCACACTGTTTTCCAAAGAGGTTGTACTAGTTTGCATTCCCACCAGCAGTGTAGAAGCACATCTTTTTCTCTGCATCCTTGCCAGCATCTGTTGTTGTATGTTTTATTTTTATTTTTTTAACTTTAACATTTTTTAATTTTAAAATTGTGGAGTACAATTCAGGGTTATGTATACAAATCATTGTTGTTGAGATATGCTCCATCTTCCCCAGGCAGATTTCCACTACTGTCAATCCCACCTCCCTGCCCCTCCCCTGCAGTTTCCCACTACTGTCAATCCTTTTCTTATAGTATTATGATAGTTCAAGGTCCACTTATGAGTGAGAACATGTGATACTCAGTTCTTTGTATCTATGAAAGATCACTCAGTATTAGAGACTCTAATTCCATCCAGACTGTTGCAAAGTTCATGATTTTGTTCTTCTTCTTTTTTTTTTTTGTGTTGGAGTCTCACTCTGTCGCCCAGACTGGAGTGCAGTGGCGCTCCCGGCCACCACAGCCTCGACCTGCTGGGCTCCGGCGATCCTTCCGCCTCAGCCTTCCAAGTAGCTGGAATTACAGGCATGCGCTACCACGCCCGGCTGATTTTTTTATTTATTGTAGAGATGAGGTCTTGCTGCCCAGGCGGATCTCGAACCCGCGGGCTCAGGCAATTCACTCACCTCAGCCTTCCAAAGGCGCGGGATTACAGGCTGAGCCACCGAGCCCAGCTTGATTTTGTTCTTCTTTATGGCTGTGTAATATTCCATTGTTTATAGGTACCACTTAAAAAAAATCCATTCCTCTTTTGATGGGCAGCACAGTTGGGTCCATGTTCTTGCGATTGTGAACAATGCTGTGATAAACATATGTGTGCAGGTATCTTCTTTCTAGTGTGATTTGAGTTCTTCTGGGTATATTCCCAGTAGGGGGATTGCAGGGACATATGGAAGGTTGATTTTTAGAACTTTTAGGAATCACCATACTGGTTTCCACAGAGGCTGTACTAGTTTACGTTCTCATCAATAGTGTAGAAGTGTTCCCTTTTCACCACATCCTCTGCAGTATCTGTTATTTTTTGAATTATTGATGATGGCCATTGTGATTGGAGTTAGGTGGCATCTCAGTGTAGTTTTAATTTGCATCTCCTTGATGATTAGTGAGGCTGAGCACTTTTCATGTGTTTGTTGGCTGCCTGTATATCTCCTTTTGAGAAGTGTCTGTTTGTGTCTTTTGCCCACTTTTTAATGGGGCTGTTTGTTTTTTTCCTTTTGGTGTGTTTGAGATCCTTGTAGATCCTAGATGTTAGGCCTTTGTCAGATATACAGTTGGCAAATATTTTTTCCCTTTCTGTGGGCTGTCTTCCCACTCTTTTGATGGTTTCTTTTGCTTGCAGAAGCTTTTCATTTGATGAGGTCCCACTTGTCTATCTTATCTCTTATGGTATGGGGACTTGGGGTTGTGATCAGGAATTGGTTGTCAGTTCCAATTTCCATAAAGTTGTCTCCTGTATTTTCTAAGATTCTTATAGTTTGAGGTTTTATGTTTACGTCTTTGATTCATTTAGAGTTAATTTTTGTGTATGGTGATAGGTAGGGGTCCTGTTTTAATCTTCTGCATGTGATCAGTCAGTTTTCCCAGTACCATTTACTGAATAGGTTCTCCTCTCCCCAGTGGTTGTTATTGGAGGCTTTGTCAAAGATGAGTTAGTTGAGAAATTGAGGTTTTGCTTCCAGAATCTCTATCCCATTTCTTTGGTCTATATGCCTGTTCTGGTACCAATACCAGGCTGTTTTGATTATTGTAGCCTTATAGTAAAGTTTGAAATCTGGACATGTGATACCTCCTGCTTTGTTTCTTTTGCTAAGGATTGTTTTGGCTATTCGTGGTTTATGTTTTCAAATGAATTTCTGTGTTGTCATTTCCAGGTCTGAGAAGAATGATGTTGGTAATTTAGTGGGTATTGCATTGAATCTGTACATTGCCTTTGATAGGATGGACATCTTAACAATGTTGATTGTTCCTATCCATGAGCATGGAATATTTTTCCATTTGTTTGTGTCTTCTGGGATTTCTTTGATCAGTGTTTTGTAATTCTCATTGTAAAGGTCTTTCAAAGGGAATATTTTAAAAATGCAAATGTTTGTCTATCTGAATTTGAGCCAAAGAGAATAAACAAGTCCTTCAGAAAATAGGAACATGGTGGGCTCGGTGGCTCAGCTTGCAATCCCAGCACTTTGGGAGGACGAGGCGAGAGGATTGCCTGAGCCTGTGGGTTTGACACCCACCCAGGCAACTTGGCGAGACCTCATCTCTAAAATAAATCAAAATTAGCTGGGTGTGGTAGCGTGCACTTGTAGCTCCGGGTACTTGGAAGGCTGAGGTGGAAGAATCGCCGGAGTCTAGCAGGTCAAGGCTGCGGTGGAGTACAGAGGCAGGCTGGAGTGCAGAGGCATGCTGCTCATGGCTACCACAGCCTCAACCTGCTGGGCTCAAGTAATCATTCTGCCTCAGCCTTCCAAGTAGCTGGAACTACAGGCATGCGCCACCATGCCCAGCTAATTTTTTGATTTATTGTAGAGACAAGGTCTCGCCATGCCGCCCAGATTGATCTCGAACCCATGGGCTCAGGCAATCTTCTGGCCTCCGCCTCCCAAGTGCTAGGATTACAAGTGTGAGCCACTGCGCCTGGTTGTAAAGATTTCAAATATTTTTGGTAACTTTTGTTTCTCATTATGGAAATAATAATTCCATTTTAATAGCAAATAAAGGTAAATTGAAGTAAATTATTTAAAAGAAAACAAAAGTTACTGCCTAGAAAGGAGCAATGAACACAATTTGATATATAATGTTTCAACCTTGTTTTCTAATTTTGTACGTTTTATATTTTGTACATAATACATAATGAATTTTTGTTCTATTGAATAATTTACAAATATTTTTGTAGCCTTTTTCTTTTAGTATATTGGTATTTTACAATGTCATAGAGAAAATCTTCCAATATTATTATTTTAGAAGTACAGTTTGCTTCTAAATAAACTATATGTACAGACATTTATAATATAGAATATATATATTTAATTGGATACACACATGTGTATATATGTTTTGCTGCTTTAAAAAAAGTTTTTTAACTTCGAAGGTGTCAGGTACAATTCAGGGTTAGGTATACAAATGCTCATTATGCAGTTACCCTTGTTGATGAGGTGTACCTCTCTCCTTGGTGGTTTCCCACTACTGCAAATCCTCCCTCTCCCCTTGGCAGTTTCCAGCTACTGCCAATTCCTTTCTTATAGCATTATGATAATTGTTCAAGTTCTGCTTATGAGTGAGAACATGTGGTACTCAGTTCTCTCTTTTTGTAACTCTTCTTCTATTATTACATTTAGTTTGATTTAGGTATAGTCTATTGAGTAAATATTACATAGAATGAAGAGACTTTGTGTTATAATTCTTCAATATATAGAGTTTTACTTATTCAAATGTGTAATGCTATTCTACTTAATCATCTAAATTTTTAATTTCATAAAGCATAGATACTGAAAGTCCTTGAACATTTTCTGAACAAATAATCTACTGAACTATTGTCATCTCAAAATAAACCAGTAATATTTCTTTCACATATCCTATTATTTTCCATTTTTGTTAATCATACTCTAGCCCATTTGGAACTTATCATCTATCTGTTATTTAAAAATTACATCGATTACATTGTTTTTCTCAATCTCTTATACGGTTGATACAGATCTCAAATGTGTCTCTCTGTAGTTTCTGCTAGAAAATGTGAGAGGACAACAACAAGGGGAGTTGGTATATTTATTATAGAACCTTTAGGAGAGCTGACAGGTTAAAAACACAGTAATCTGTACTCTGGTTACTAAACAAAACTTCATTCTGCCAGACAGAAAGCCCCTCTACACAGCAAGAAATGTGTCAAATAAGTAGCAGAGCAGAAATAAGACGTGTAGATGAACGATTTGAGACAGTTCTTAATTAGCCTTCCCCAGTAAGAAGTGGTAAGATGAGACATTAGTTGTTGAGAGTCTCTAGACCATTTTAATATCTCTATCCTCATATTCAATGATTCATTCTAAAAACAGATGAGTTAAAAAAGGAACAGAGATTCTTACAGTTTTTGCTTCAAATGTGTTATCATAAAATCCTATAGGATCCAGTTCCTGGAAAATCTGTAAATAATAACATTTAAATTCATGTGAAACTTCCTTCTACCCCATAGTTCTGAGTTTAAGCAGCTATTTGTCTTGTTTTAGAAATCAAGGAATATTTCCCACTTTCACAGCTTTCATAGAAACTGCTTTCCTATATTTTAACATCTTATACAAATCCAAATTGAGATTCAAATAGGATTCAGATAGCATGCTCAGGGGCTCCCTGATTTTTATATTGGAACTCTTGAAGTTTCTGCTTCTTTCCTGAAGGCATCGTTCTTGTCTGGCAAATCTTGTGTTGGCAATTGATGGATGCCTTCAAGGACTTAACTTGACCCATTTGACAGGGAAATCATATCAGTCCTTTGGTAGAGAGGGGGAAAGTCATTCTAGCAGGAGAATGACAGCTTGACAAAGGGGCTTTTTGTTTGATCTCTGTGTGTATCTGCTTGGATATGAGGAAGAGAAAGTATATGATGAGAAAGACAGGAAAGTAAAGGTCCCAGGATTGTAGATAGACTTCTTCAGTTATTAGTAAATAAGTAGAATGAGGTTGGAATAAAAAAGCAAATACCCAGGTAAGAAACATACCTCTTTCCTGGATCACCTTTGTGTCCAGTTGAGCCACAGTTACGTCTGTGGTATCCATGATTGAGGAATAAAGTTCTTTTCCTATTATAGTTTAATAATATTGATAGTACATTTAAAAATCTTATTTTGAGCCGGGCTCGGTGGCTCAGCCTGTAATCCCACGCCTTTGGGAGGCTGAGGTGAGTGGATTTTCTGAGCCTGCGGGTTCGAGACCCGCCTGGGCAGCAAGACCTCATCTCTACAATAAATCAAAAAATCAGCTGGGCGTGGTAGCGCATGCCTGTAATTCCAGCTACTTGGAAGGCTGAGGTGGAAGGATTGCCAGAGCCCAGCAGGTGAGGCTGCGGTGGCCGGGAGCGGCCACTGCACTCCAGTCTGGGCGACCGAGTGAGACTCCAACTCAAAAAAAAAAAAAATCTTATTTTGATCTGGCGTGTTTTATATTCTACGGGTTCTAACGGCAATATAATTGGGACAGACACCCAAATCCTATATCTAGGCATTGTCATGAGTGGGTTTTTCCTTGAAATTGTTAGTTAACTTAAGCATCAAAACATGTTACACTGGGGAGTACAGAGAGAATTTTTTATTACTCTAGTATAAAAAGATTAACAGTCATTGATTACTTTCCTTTTTTAAATGCCGTGAGAGAAACATTGACATTTATGTGGAAAAAGGTATAATCAGCAGTGGGTGGGGACAGAAACAACCATTTCAAGATTAACTTCACGGACATTAATCAGGGAACATCTTAGGGTGTATGAAGATAAATGCTTGAAATGGAATTGTGCATACATAAGTGAATAGACAAATTATGCCAGTGTATCTGATCTCTTTTACATGACCTCTAATTAGGATGCTTCTCACACCAAAATTCTTTCTTGTACACTTTGTGTCTGATGTCTTTCAAGCAGCAGTATAATTTGGGTTATCTGTATTTTTGAATATATGTCATAGTTGTAGATTACATTCTCATTAATGTATGAGTTTCCATTGTGTGAATAAAATGTATACTACAAATTATTTATTTTACTGATGATGGAATTTTAGCTACTCTGTTAGTTTTTGGCTCTTATAAATATTCATGTAATGAATATTCTAGACCAATGGATTACAATCTATGGTTCACAGCATGTTTCTGTACAGTCAGTACCTAAGTTTGACACATCGATGGTCTTTTCCTTTCATAAAAGGTTTTTCTGTAGCATGCAACACTGTTTGATAGCATTTTACTCAGAGTAGAACTTTCAAAATTAGAGTCAGTCCTCTCAAACCCTGTTGCTGCTGAGAAGTTTATGTAATATTCTAAATCTTTTGTTGTCATTTCAACAATGTTCACAGCATCACCAGGAGTAGATTTCATCTCAAGAAACCACTTTCTTTGCTTATCCACAAGAAGCAACTCCTCATCTGTTAAATTTCTTTTCTTTTCATTTTTTTTTTTGAGTCAGGGTCTCATGCTGTCACCCAGGCTGAAGTGCAGTGGCATGATTATGGTTCACAGAAGCCTCAACCTCCTGAACTCAGGTGATCTTTCCACCTCAGCTTCCTGAGTAGTTGTGTCTGTAGGAGTGTGCCACTGTGCTTTGCTAATTTGTTTTTGTAGAGATGAGGTCTTGCTATGTTGCCCAGGCTGGTCTCAAACTCCTGGGCTCAAGCAATCCTCCCACCTCAGCCTCTCAAAGTGCTGGGATTATTGGCGTGAGTCATTGCACCCAGCTAGTTTTATCATTATATTGCAGCAATTCAGTCACATCTTCAGGCTCTAATTCTTTTGCTATTTCCACCACATTTGCCATTCTTTCTTTTACTGAAGTCTCGAACTCCTCAAAGTCATTCATGAGGTTTAGAATTAACTTCCTCCAAACTTCTGTTAATGTTGATATTTTGATCTCTTCCCATGAATCATGAATGTGCTTTTTTTTCAAGTTTATATTTATCTATGAATAATCTTTATGCTCTTTTTTTAATTTTAAAGATGTGGGGTACAATTCAGGGTTAAGTATACAAACGTTGATTATGCTGGTACCCTTGTTGATGAGGTGTGCCCCTCCCTCCCCTAGCAGTTCTCTCAACTGCCAATCCCTTTCTTATAGTATTATGATAATTGTTCAAGGTCTGCTTATGAATGAGAACATATGGTACTCTGGTCTTTGTTTCTGTGATAGATCACTGAGTATGATCGACTCTAAATTCATCCAAGTATGATCGACTCTAAATTCATCCAAAGTCCATATGTTTGTCCTTCTTTATGGCTGCATAATATTCCATTGTGTATGTGTAGCACATTTTTTTTTATCCAGTCCAGCTTCGATGGGCAGCATGTTTGGCTCCATGTTTTTGCTATTGTGAATAGAACTGCAACAAACATTCGTGTGCAGGTATCTTTTTTGTAGAAAGATTTGAGTTCTTCTGGGTATAGTCCCAATGGGGGGAATTGCTGGGTCATATGGAAGGTCAATTTCTAAGTTCTTCCAGAAATTGCCACACTGTCTTCCAAAGAGGTTGCACTATAATACAGAAATTCACATGGAAACATAAATGACCACGAATAGCCAAAATAATCCTTAGCAAAAGAAACAAAGCAGGAGATATCACATTTCCAGACTTCAAACTTTACTATAAGCCTATAGTAATCAAAACAGCCTGGTATTGGTTCAAGAACAGGCATATAGACAAATAGAACAGGATAGAGATTCCGGAAGCAAAGCCTCAATTTCGCAACCAACTCATCTTTGCAAAGTCTCCAACAACAACCACTGGGGAGAGGAAAAACTATTCAGTAAATGGTGCTGGGAAAACTGACTGATCACATGCAGAAGATTGAAACAGGACCCCTACCTAGCACCATACACAAAAAATTAACTCTAAATGGATCAAGGACCTAAATGTAAAACCTCAAACTATAAGAATCTCAGAAAATGCAGGAGACACCCTTATGGAAATTGGAACTGGCAACCAATTCCTGATCAGAATCCTAAGTGCCCATACCATAAGAAATAAAGATAGACAAGCGGGACCTCATCAAACTGATGAGCTTCTGCAAAGCAAAAGAAACCATCAAAAGAGTGGGGAGACAGCCCGTAGAATGGGAAAAAAATTTGCCAACTGTGTATCTGACAAAGGCCTAACATCTAGGGTATACAAGGATCTCAAACTTGCTGAAAGGAAAAAAAAAAACAAACAGCCCCATTAAAAAGTGGGCAAAAGACATGAATAGATACTTCTCAAAAGAAGATATACGAATGTTCTAAATGACATCAACCGTGGTGATTCTTATCCAGAAGGTTTTCAATTGACTTTGCCCAGATTCATCAGAGGAATCACTATCAAAGGCAGTTATAGCCTTATGAAATGTATTTCTTTTTAAAATTTTAACTTTTAGATTTTTTATTTTAAAGATGTGGGATACAATTCAGGGTTAGGTATACAAATGTTCATTATGCAGGTACCCTTGTTGATGAGGCGTGCCCTCCCAACCCCGACAGTTTCCCTCAACTGCCAATCCCATGCCCCCTCCCCTGGCAGTTTCCCACTACTGCCTATTCCTTTCTTATAGTATTATGATAATTGTTCAAGATTCGCTTATGAGTGAGAACATAAGACTTGAAAGTCAAAATGACTCCTTGATAAATGGACTGAAGAATGAATGTTGTTTTAGCAGGCATGAAAACAACATTCATCTTCTTGTATATCTCCATTAGCGCTCTTGGTTGAATGGGAAAATTGTCAGCAAGCAGAAATATTTGGAAAGTAATCTTTTTTTCAGAGCAGTCGGTCTTAACAGTGGCTTAAAATATTCAGCAAACCATGTTATGAACAGATGTGCTGTCATCCAGGTTTTGCTTTTCCTTTTAGAGAACACAGGCGAGTAGATTTAGCATAATTCTTATCATTTTTGGAATGACAAATGAGCATTAGCTTCAACTTAAAGTCACCAGAGGCATTAGTTTCTAAAAAAAAAAGTCAGCCTGTGTTTTGAAGCCAGGCATCGACTTTACCTTTCTAGTCATGAAACTCTTAGAATGACACCTTCTTCCAACATAAGGCTGTTTTATCTACATTAAGAATCTGTTGTTTAGTGTAGTCACCCTCATTAATGATCTTAGCTAGATCTTCTGGATAATTTGCTGCGGCGTCTACATCAGCACTTGCTTCTTCACCTTGCATTTTTATGTGATAAAGATGACTTCTTTCTAAGGAAAGAACCTCACGAACCAGCCTCTGCTAGCTTCCAAGTTTTCTTCCACAACTTCCTCACTTCTTTCAGCCTTCATAGAATTGCAGAGTTAGAGCCTTTCTCTGAAACACTTAAGGGAATGTTGTGGCAGGTGTGATCTCTCCAGATTACTAAAACTTTCTCCATATCAACAATATGGCTGTTTAGCATTCTTATCAGTTGCGTGTTTACTGGAACAGCACTTTTAATTTCTTTCAAGACCCTTTCCTTTATGTTTACAACTTGGCTTACTGTTTGGTGCAAGTGGCCTAGCTTTGGATCTATGTTAGCTTTTGACATACCTTCCTCACTGAGCTTCATCTTTTGTTTTAAAGTGAGCGATGTATACTTCTTTCTTTCACTTGAACATTCAGTTGTGAATTGGTCTAATTTTGATATTGTGTCTCAGGGAATAGGGAGGGCTCAGGAGAGGAAGCAAAATGGGGGAATGGTGGGTTGATGAAGCAGTCAGGACACACATTTTTGATTAAGTTGGCCATCTTTTATGGGCATGGTTTGTGTGCTCCAGAATAATTAAAATGGTAGCATAAAAGATCACAGACCACCTTATCAAATATAATAATAATTAAAAAGTTCAAAATATTGCAAGAATTACCAAAATGTGACACGGAGACACAAAGTGAGCATATACTATCAGAAAAATGGTGCCATTAAACTTGCTTATTGCAAGGGTTACCACAAACCTTCAATTTATAAAAAAGTGCATTGTCTGTGAGGTTCAGTAATATGAGTATGCCTGTACATAATCTTTCAACACTTCACCTTGTTGTACAAAATTTTCTTTTATAACATCTATGAAAATCTTAATTTAACATTTTTTTAGTTCTAGAAATTCTAGTGATTAATTTTATAGTTTTCAGTTTCTTGTTTTTTTAACAAATTTTTTCCATCATACATTACTTTGAATAACTACTAATAATTGTTTTAAAGTCCTTGTTTAAAAATTCTAATTTCTGGATGATATTTCAGTATATTTTGTTATTTTGGGGGGAGGTTTTGATAATTTTGTTCCTCTTGTCATTCTTGTTAATTTTTTAAATTAAACTTTTAATTTTGAGATAGTTATAGATTAATGTGCAATTGTAAGAAAAAATACAGAGAGACCTTAAGTACTATTTATACAGTTTTCCCCACATGTTGGAAAACAGTAGTACAATTATGGCAACTCTGATAATGATGTTAATTGAGCTAGAGAATATTTGCATCACCACAATTACCCCTCAAGTTGCCTTTTTAAATTTTTTAAATTTGTTTTTATTTTAAAAATGTGGGGTATAATTTAGGCTCGGATATACATATGGTCATTATGCAGGTACCCTTGTTGATGAGGTGTGCCCCTGCTCGCTTCCCTGGCAGTTTCCCACTACTGCCAATCCCTTTCTGATAGTATTATGATAATTGCTCAAGGTCTGCTTATGAGCGAGAACATGTGGTACTCGGTTCTTTGTTTCTGTGATAGATCACTCAGTATTATAGACTCTAAGTCCATCCAAGTGTAGCCACATCCACTTTTCTCTCACCTCACCCTCTCCTTAACCTCTGGAAAGCACTAATCTGTTCTCCATTTCCACACTTTTGTGACTTTAAGAATTTTATGTAAATGCAATTATACAGTATGCAATCTTTTGAAATGAGCTTATTTTCACTCAGTATAATTCTCTGGAGATAAATCTAGGTTGTAACATGTATGAGTAGTTCCTTCCTTTTAGTGACCGAGTAGGATCGTGTGATATAGATGAACCACAGCTGGCTTAAGCATTCACCTATTGAAGGACATCTGAATGGTTTCTAGTGTTTGGTTATTTCTAATACAGCTGCTATGAACATAGTTCTTTTGTGTGAACATAGTTTTTTTTTTTTTTTCCCCTTGGATAAATGCCCAGAAGGCAGGATTGGTCACCTGGTAGTTGTCTGTTGAATTTTTTTTTTAAAGAAATGGCCCAGTTGTTTTTCAGAGTGGCTGTATCATTTTGCATTCCCACCAGCAATGTGTGAGTAATCCAGTTTCTCCAAATTCTCAAAACATTTGTTGTTATTCTTTTTTTCATTTTTTTATCATTCTTTAATTATAAAGTTTAGAAAAATGAGAACAATATAAAACTAGTGGAAATTTATCCTTATTTTTAAAATTTTTTAAATTTTTTTGAGTTGGAGTCTCACTCTGTCGCCCTGACTGGAGTGCAGTGGCCGCTCCCGGCCACCGCAGCCTTGACCTGCTGGGCTCCGGCGATCCTTCCGCCTCAGCCTTCCAAGTAGCCGGAATTATAGGCATGCACTATGATGCCTGGCTGATTTTTTGATTTATTGTAGAGATGAAGTCTCGCCACCCAGGCGGGTCTCAAACCCGCGGGCTCAGGCAATCCACTCACCTCAGCCTCCCAAAGGTGTGGGATTACAGGCTGAGCCACCGAGCCTGGCTCATTTGCCTGTTTTCTACCTGTATAGCCTCTTTGGTGAACATATCTTAATGTCTTTTGTCTAGTATCTAACTGAATAATGGACTCTTTTTTTTTTTTAAGTATTGAGTTTTGAGTGTTCTTTATATACTTTAGACAGTAGGCGTTTGCTGAATGTGTGGTTTGCAAGTACCTTTACCCAGTGTGTAGCTCATATTTTCAAAAATGACAAGATCTTTTCAAGAATGACAAGGTCTTTTTAAGAATAACAAGAATACAAGGTCTTTTTCAGAGAAAAAACTAGTTCTTGATGAAGTCCAGTTTATCAATTTTCTTTATACTCATATAAGAACTCTTTGCCTAGATTTTCCCTTATTATTTTTTTCTAAAGTTTTATAGTTTTACATTTCAGCCATGATCCATTTTGAGATAATTTTTTGTGTAAGGTGTGAGAACTAGATTGAGGCTCATATTTTGCTTATGGATGTCAGATTGCTGCAGCTTTATTTGTTCAAAAAGACCTTCATTGAGTTGCTTTGTCAAAAATTATTGAGCACCTTTGTCAAAAATTATTTGGGAATGCTTGTTTGGGTGCATTTGTTGTGTTCTCTATTGTGTATCATGAACTAGATATTGCTCCTTCTGTCAATATCACATAAGCTTGATTGCTGTAGTTATATAGTAATGTCACTTTATTCTTCCTTTTCTTTTTTTTTTTTTTTGAGTTGGAGTCTCACTCTGTTACCCAGACTGGAGTGCAGTGGCCGCTCCCGGCCACCACAGCCTCAACTTGCTGGGCTCCGGCGATCCTTCCGCCTCAGCCTTCCAAGTAGCCAGAATTATAGGCATGCGCTACCACGCCCGGCTGATTTTTTGATTTATTGTAGAGATGAGGTCTCGCCTGCCCAGGCGGGTCTTGAACCCGCGGGCTCAGGCAATCCACTCACCTCAGCCTCTCAAAGGCACAGGATTACAGGCTGAGCCACCGAGTCCGGCTTATTCTTCCTTTTCAATAATTGTTTTAGATCTTTCAGTTATTTGTACTGCCTATATAAGTTTTAGAATAATCTGACTTATACTAACAAAAAATCTTGCTGGGGTTTTTACCTAAATAACATCAAACCTATTGGAGAGATTGATATCTTATTTATATATTTATTTGATGTACAGCCTTACTCTGTTAACCAGGCTGGAGTGCAGTGGCACAATCATGGCTCACTGCAGCCTGAACCTTCAGGGCTTGAGGGATACTTCTGCCTCAGTCTCCTGAATAGCTGAGACTACAGGTGTGCACCACTACATCTGGCTGATTTTTTGATTTTTTTTTGTGGAGAAGAGGTTTCATAATGTTGCCTATCCTGGTCTCAAACTCCTGGACTCAAGCAATTTTCCTGCCTTGGCCTACCAAAGTGCTGAGATTAAGGCGTGAGTGATAGTGCCCATTCTGACATCTTTACTATGTTGAGACTTTCAATCTACGAATGTATTGTCTCTTCATTTATTTGAATCTTCCTTAATTTTTTTCATTAGTTGTTTGCAGTTTTCTGTATGTCTTATTAAATTGAAAACTAAGCATTTCATTTGTGGGGAGCAATTATAAATATTATTTTATTTATTCTTTTATCCATGATATCTTTGTTGCAGCATGATATTTTGTTTTTAATTTTGGTGCCCTCTTATTTTAATTTTTTTTCTTACATTTTATTTAAAAAAATTTTAAAGATGTGGGGTATAATTCAGGGTTAGGTATACAAATGTTCATTATGAAGGTAACCTTGTTGATGAGGTGTGTCCCCCCTCCTCTGGCAGATTCCCAGTACTGCCAATCCCACCTCTCCCCTCTCCCTGGCAGTCTCCTGCAACTGCCAATCCTTTTCTTATAGTATTACAAAAATTGTTCAAGGTCTGCTTGTGAGTGAGAACATGTGATACTCAGTTCTATATTTCTGTGATAGATCACTCAATATTATGGACTATAAGTTCATTCAGGTTGCTGTGAAGTTCATGATTTGTCCTTCTTTATGGCTGTATAATGTTCCATTGTGTATATGTACCACATTTTAAAAATCCAATTCTCTTTTGATGGGCAGCATGGTTTGTTCCAAGTTCTTGCTATTGAAACAATGCTGCAATAAACATATGTGTGCAGGTATCTTTTTCATAGAGTAATTTGAGTTCCTCCAGGTATATTCCCAGTAGGGGGATTGTGAGTTCGTATGGAAGATCAATTTTTAGATCTTTTAGGAATTGCCACACTGTTTTCCACAGAGGTTGTACCATCAACAGTGTAGAAGTGTTCCCTTTTCACCTCACCCTCTCCAGCATCTGCTGTTTTTTGAGTTATTGATGATGGCCATCCTGACTGGAGTTAGGTTGTATCTCAGTGTAGTTTTAATTTACATGTCTTTTATAACTAGTGAGGCTGAGTATTTTTCAAGATGGCTTCTTATATGTCTTCTTTTGAGAAGTATCTATTCATATGTTTTGCCCACTTTGTAATGGGCCTGTTTGTTTTTTCCTTTTCAGCATGTTTGAGTTCCTTTTAGATCCTAGATGTTAGGCCTTTGTCAGACATACAGTTGGCAAATATTTTTTCCCGTTCTATGGGCTGTCTCCTTGCTCTCTTGATGGTTTCTTTGGCTTTGCAGAAGTTCTTCAGTTTGATGAGGTCCCACTTGTTTATCTTATCTATTATGGCATGGGCACTTGGGGTTTTGATCAGGAATTGGTTGCCAGTTTCAATGTCCATAAGGGTGTCTCCTGCATTTTCTATGGTTCTTCTAGTTTGAGGTTTTATGTGTAGGTCTTTGATCCATTTAGAGTTGATTCTTGTGTATAGTGATAGGCAGGGGTCTTATTTTAATCTTCTGCATGTGGTCAGCCAGTTTTCCCAGCACCGTTTACTGAATAGGATCTCCTCTTCCCAGTGGTTTGTGGTGGAAGCTTTGTCGAAGATGAGCTGGTTGAGAAATTGAGGTTTTGCTTCTGGAATCTCTGTGCTGTACCATTGTTCTATATCCTGTTCTTGTATCAATACCAGGCTGTTTTGATTATTGTAGCTTTATAAAAAAGTTTCAAGTCTGGGAGTGTGATACCTGCTGCTTTTTTTCCCTCTGAGGATTGTTTTGGCTATTCGTGATTGTTTATGTTTCCATATGAATTCCTGTATTGTTGTTTCCAGGTCTGAGAAGAATGCTGCTGGTAATTTAATGAGAATTGTGTTAAATCTGTAGATTGCCTTGGGTAGGATGGACATCTTAACAATGTTGATTCTTCCAATCCATGAGCATGGAATATTTTTCCATTTGTTTGTGTCATCTTTGATTTCTGAGCAGTGTTTTGTAGTTTTCATTGTAAAGGTCTTTCACGTCTCTGGTTAGGAAGATGCCAAGGTATTTGATTTTTTTTTTTTTTGTGTGCGGTTATTGTGAATGGGATTGTGCTTTTTATTTGGGTTTCTGTTTGTTTATTGTTGGTGTCTAGAAATGCAACTGTCTTTTGCATATTTATTTTATACCCTGAGACTTTGCCAAAGTTCTTTATCAGTGTAGGGAGGTTTTTGACAGATTCTCTTGGGTTTTTGAGATATAGCATAATGTCATCTGCAAAGAGGGATAACTTGACTTCCTCTTTTCCTATTTGGATACCCCTAATCTCCTTCTCTTGTCTGATTGCTCTAGATAGGACTTCTAAAAGTTGGTTGAAAAGGAGGGGTGAATGTGTGCATCCTTGTCTTGTTCCAGTTTTCAGGGGAAATGGTTCCAATTTCTGTCTGTTTAGCAGTATGCTGGCTGTGGGTTTCTCTTAGATGGCTCTTAGTATTTTGAGGTATGTTCCATCTATGCCTAAATGTTTGAGGGTTTTCATCAAGAAGAATTTTATCAAAAGCTGGATTTTATCAAAAGCTTTTTCCATGTTGAATGATATAATCATGTGGTTTTTACATATGTTGATTATTTAATTACGTTTATGATCTTACGAATGTTGAACTAGCCCTGCACTCAGGAAAGAAGCCTGCTTGGTCATGGTGGATGATTTTTTTTTTTTTTGAGTTGGAGTCTCACTCGGTCACCCAGACTGGAGTGCAGTGGCTGCTCCTGGCCACCGCAGCCTCGACCTGCTGGGCTCCGGCAATCCTTCCGCCTCAGCCTTCCGAGTAGCTGGAATTACAGGCATGCGCTACCATGCCTGGCTGATTTTTTGATTTATTGTAGAGATGAGGTCTCGCTGCCCAGGCGGGTCTCGAACCCGCGGGCTCAGGCAATCCACTCACCTCAGCCTCCCAAAGGCGTGGGATTACAGGCTGAGCCACCGAGCCCAGCTCATGGTGGATGATTTTTGAGATGTCTTGTTGAATCCGATTTGCTAGGATCTTTTTGAGAATTTTAACATCTATGTTCATCAAGGATATTGGCCTGTAGTTCTCTTTCTTCGTTGGATCTTTTCCTGGTTTGGGTAAAAATGTGATGTTAACTTGGCAAAATTATTTGTCGAGAGTTCTATCTTTCTCAATTGCCTGGAATACTTTCAATAGGGTTGGTATCAATTCCTTTTTGTATGTTTTGTAGAATTCAGCTGGAAAGCCACCTTGTCCAGGGCTTTTTTTTGTAGGTAGTTTTCTTATGACATAGTCAATTTCCTGGATTGCTATTGGTCTGTTTAGGGTCTCGATTTCTTCTTGTTTCAACCTGGGGAGGTTGTGTGATGTCAGAAAGTCCTTCATTTCCTTTAGATTTTCAAGTTTGTTTCCATGTAAATGTACATGGTGGTCTCTGATAATCTTTTGTATTTCTTCAGAATCAGTTGTGATTTGATCTTTTGCATTTCTGATTGTGTTTATTTGGGATTTTTCTTGGTCAGTCTAGCTAGGGGTCCATCAAACTTGTGTATACTTTCAAAGAACTAGCATTTTGTTTTGTTGATTTTTTTGTATTATATTTGTGTATTCTATATCCCAAATTTGGGCTTTTATTTTGGTGATCTGGATTCTTCTACTGAAATTAGGGTTTTTGTAGTCTTGCTTTTCCAGCTTCCTTAGGTGATTTGTTAGGCTGTTAACTTATGATCTTTCCATTTTCTTTTTGTGTTTTAGAAGAGATATGAATTCCCCTCTCAGTACAGCTTTCATAGCATCCCAGAGGTTTTGCTAAGAAGTTTCTTTGTTTTCATTTATTTCCTGGTATTTTAAAATCCCTGTTTTGATTCCCATGTTGACCCAGGAGTTGCTTGACATCATACTGTTTAGTGACCATGTCTTTGTGAGTTTTGGGAGAACTTTGTTGGCATTGATATTTATTTTTATTCCTCTGTGGTCTGAGAAGGTGCATGGCAGTATTTCACTCTTATGGAATTTGTGTATGCTTGATTTATGTCCAAGGATGTGGTCAATTTTAGAGTATGTTCCATGTGGTGATGAGTAGAGTGTATATTCTGTGGTTGTTGGGTGGAGTGTTCTGTAGGTATAAATTAAATCCATTTGGTTAATTGTCACATTAAAGTTCTGGATCTCCTTGTTGCTTTTTTGTCTTGAAGATCTGTCTAGGGTTGTGAGTGGGGCATTTAACTCCCCGGTTATGATAGTATTAGAGTCAATATCTTTTTAAAGTTTACCTAGAAGCTGCTTTATGAAAGTTGGTGCTCCCATGTTGGGTGCATGTATGTTTAAGATGGATATTTCTTGTTGATGGATTGAACCTTTTATCATTATGTAGTGACCTTTCTTACCTTTTAAAATTTTTGGTTGCTTAAAGGGTGTTTTGTCTGATATTAAGATTACAACTCCTGCTATTTTGTGTTCTATTGGCCTGAAATTTTGTTTCCTATCCTCTTATTTTGAGTCTGTGAGTGTCCTTTCTGGTGAGATGAGTCTCTTGGAAGCAATACATTGTTGCCTCATGATATTTTATCCATTTTGCCTTTCTGTGTCTTTTCAGTGGTGTATTTAGTTCATTTCATTCAGGCTAATTATTGAAATGTGAGAGTTTATCTTTGTCATGTGGTTATTACAGAGTTTGTTGTTGTTGTTGCTGTTTGTTGCCTTTCTTTTGATTTTTGGGTTGATTCATGTGTGTTTTCAATCTTTTTCCTGTATTCTTGTGAAGGGCATTGTTGTTCTTTCTTCCTTTCTTCTGTGCTTAATACTTTATTAGGTGCTTTTTGTAGAGCTGGTCTGGAGGCAGCATAAGCTCTTAGGGATTGAATACCTGTGAAAGATTTTAATTCTCCATCACTGATGAAGCTTAGTTTAACTGGGCAGGTAATTCTTCGTTGAAATTGTTTATCTTTGAGAACTTTGAATATTGGGCTCCAAGCTTTCCTAGCCTGAGGTGTTTCTGTAGATAAGTCTGCTGCTATTCTAATTGGTCTTCCCTAGTAGGTAGTCTGACCTTTTTCTCTTGCTGCCTTTAAAATTTTTTCTTTTATACCTACTTTGTGTAGGTGAATTACTATGTGTCTAGGTGTTTGTCTTCTCATTTGTTGTCTTGCAAATGAGACTCTATTGTGTTTGAATGGCCATGTCACTGATGAGATGAGGGAAGTTTTCTTGGATAATTTCATGGAATGTTTGTTTCTGGGTGGTCTCTGTTTCTTTTTCTGCCTAGAAATTCCAATTCATCTCAGGTTCATCCTCTTGAAATAATTGCGAATCTCTTGACGGTTTTGTTCTGTCTTTTTCAGCTCCTTTTCTATGTTTTTAACAGTTTGCTACAGTTTCATATTTTGGGCCCCAAGCTCTGAGATTCTTTCTTCTGCTTGGCTAATTCTGCTTTCCATGCTTATCAGTTTGTCATTTATTTCAGTCATTGTATTCTTTATTGCTGTTTTCTCAGTTATCAACTCCTTCATTCTTTCCTCTTGTCTTGCCTCAATTCTGTTTATTCTCTCTATTAATGACTTGATATCTGGGTTTGTGGTTTGACACCAGTCAGTCTGGGGGCTCTTCATTGTTTGCATCCCAAAGTCTGTATCTCAGTGGTGATCTCCCAGGGATCTGTGTGAGGCCCATATTCTTCCTTTGGTTTTTCTTCATTTGTGTAGATTTTCCTCTTCATTACTTTTTTTTTTAACCTCTTCTTTAATTCTGTTGTTTAAGGATGGGGGAAGCTTTTACTTCTGTTTGCTCAATCTCCTATTCTTCCTTTGTGGATCCTCTGGCTTTATTCAATTCTGAGGCTGGACAGTGGGTGGGGGGACTGTAGTTTTTGTAGTTTTGAGATTTAATTGAGGGGGAAGCTGTGATTCAGAAACTGTCTGCAGTATCCCAGTATCCATTGACAGTTGTATGGGCTCCCTGGAATCCACTCCCCACTGCCTTACAATCTGTCCATGCAGTGGGGGTATAGGTTTGCCCCCTAAAAGCAAAATGAGGTAAGAAAAAGGAAAAGAATGGAAAAAGGAAGGAGGGGGATGAGAGGAAGGTGGAGAGAGAGAAGAATAAGAGGGAAAACATACGGGTGTACCAATTCACAAAAGAGAAGAGACACAAAGTCATAAAAGATAAAAAATAACTAAAACATACAGACAGTCATACAAACACACAAACTGACAACCCCCCCATTGATGTACTCTCCCTCAAAATTCCCATACACAAACAGGAAGTCTAAAAAAAAGCAATAAAATAACAGAAATAGAGCAAGTATGAAAATGTAATCAAAAACAGAGAGATAAAAACTAAAACAAAAAATAAACAAAAAACCAAGCAAAACAAGAAACAAACAAAAAAATAAAAACAGCAAAATACAAAACTTGCTCTGAGGTTGTTCCTGTAAGTCCAAATTCTTTTCAGCTCTGTTCTCTAGCCCCTCACCTCTGCCTTCAGTGTAGGCTGATAGGGTTGCTCTCAACATGGGTCAGATGCCCCAGTCCTACTGTGGGAGGAGGGAGGATCAGATCTGGACTCACCGGCCTTGCTGCCTGTCAAGTCTCCTGTTCAGATCTGACATGTCCGTGTCTGATCCAGCATGGGACAGGCATCTATGTCTCTGAGTTTGACGGGATTAACTCCAGGTCCCAGGTTGGAAGCTGGGTGGAGCTGGGTGGGGCAATGCTGGTCTCTGCCTGGTCCCAGGACAGAGAAAAAGGCTCCTGGGGTTTCCTCACCGGTGGTGGGGATCCTCTCTAGCTCTTCCCAACCTGCTCTCTCTCTCCACAGATCCAGAGCTCCAGCCGCTTTGCTGCCACAGGTGATGGTGTGGTCTGGCACCAGATGATGAGAATCAGCCGTATTCAGCAAGCTTTTCTCAGAAGAACCCTGAGAACTGCAGACAATCCTGTGCCAGCGGCTCCAATCTCAGGGTGATTGGGGGTTGTATTCACTGCCAGCGGAGAGCCCCAGGTGCATGAACCCAAGTCTCCCCTCAGACGGACTTTCACTCACCCACTGGCTCACACCTACTCATGTAGAGAGTCTTTATGGATGCTCACTTTTGCTGAGACTCTCACAGTTCAAACTGTCCCCTTGCCATCTTGCTGGAAATCCTGATGTCCTCTTATTTATTGCTAGTATAAAGAAATACAACTTTTTTGAATATTTATTTTGTATCTTGAACTCACTTAATAGTTCAAAGAGATTTTTGGTAGATTCTTTGGAATTTTTCAATGTAAACAATTATGTCATTTATAAGTAGGAATGATTTTATTTGCTCCTTTTCAATCTTTATACTTTTTCTTTTCTCCTCTTGCCTATTGCACTAGTTAGAACTTTCAGCACTATGGTGAATAAGAAAAGTGAAAGAAAACATCTTTGCCTTGTTCCCAATCTTACTAGGAAATCATTCAGTAGTTCACCACTAATTAAAATGTTATTTGTAGTTTTTTCTTTTTTTTAAGATGCTCTTTCTTGAGAAAGTTCTTCTCCACTCCTGTTTTTCTTTTTGGAGAGTTTTTATCATGCGTGGGTATGAATTTTGTCAAATGCTTTTCTAAATCAACTGATCTAATGATGTGATTTAAAAAAATTTTGGCTTGTTTATTTGGTGGATTATATGGACTGATTTTCACATTTTAAACTAGTCTTACATCACTGGAATAGACTTCAGGCTGGAGTGCAGTGGCACGGTCACGGCCACTGCATCTTCTACCTCTGGACTCAGGAGATCCTTCTGTTTCAACCTTCCATGTAGCTGGAACCACAGGTATGAGTGACCATGCCCAGCTCATTTTTTTGATTTAGTGTACAGATGAGGTTTCACCATGTTGCCCAGGCTGGTCTTGAACCTGTGGGCTCAGGCAGTTCTCTCACCTCTGCCTTCCATAGTGCTGGGATTACAGGCATGAGCCACCATGCCCAGTTATAAATCTTTGTATGTATTTCTCAATTCTGTTTCTAAAATTTTGTTAAGTATTTTTGCTCTGTATTTGTGAGGGATATTGGAGTGTAGGTTTTTTTGTTTTGGTACAATCTGGTTTTGGTATTAGGATAACACCAGTTTGATGAATTGGGATATGTTATCTATCCTTGTATTTTCTTGAAGAGATTGTGTAGAGTTGGTGTTAATTTTTCTTTAAACATTTGATAGAATTCTTCAGTGAACCCATCCGGGGTTGGAGATGTTTTTAAGGGGAAGTTTTAAAATTTAAGTTCAATTTTCTTAATAGCTATAATGCTTTTCAAATTATTTGTTTCATATTAAGTGGGTTGTGGTTGGTTGAGTTTTCTAAGAATTGGTCCATTTCATCTGAGATGTCAAATTTATGTGTGTAGTGTTGTTTGGAGTAATCTCTTATTATCCTTTGATGTCTGCAAGTCTGCTGTGATAACATCTTTTTGTTTCTGTTTTTGTGGCACAGGGAGCAAGTTTATTTGGTAAATGTTGATGGCAAATGTCATCCAAGAGAGACAAGATGGGCAAGGTGCTGTGACTAGAGGGCTTGGGAAGCCTTCAGGATAGACACAGAAGAAAAGGCACAGGCTCTGAGAGACTGGGAAGGTCTCAGCTGTTCAGCACTATAGGGATAAGCTCTTTGTAGATAATACAACCATTGCTGCCCTTATTCCCTGCCACTAGCATCTTTACTTCTTCTTCTGTCATCTTCTCACCCAGAGTGACAAGGACTTGCTGGATTCCTTGTTCTTGGCCACAGTCTGCATGGGCAGGAAGTATTCAAAATCCAGAACCTTTGTATTCATCTCATCACTCTAGGGGTTCCCCAGGGTCTTAAGCACCTCAGCATTGGTGGGGTTCTGGCCTAAGGCCCTCATCAGGTTCCCGCACTGGCTGTACAGGATCTTGCCATCCTCTGCTCGGTCAAACAGCTGGAAGGCCTCCTTGAACTCTGTGGTCTGGTCCTCGGTGAAGTCACACATCTTGACTACTCAGCTCTGTGGGACATTTCCTCATCTGTTTCATTTCTGAAACTAGTAATTTTTATCTTCCTTCTCTTTTTTCTTTGTCAATCTTGCTAGATATTTGTCAGTTTTAATCCTAAAAATACTCCAGCTATTTGTTTTGTTGATTTTATTTCTTTTTTTCTGTTTTCTTTTCTATTATTTTAACTTGCTTTGGGTTTATTTAACTCTTTTATTTCTAGTTTTTTTGAAGTAGAAACTTAAATTATTATTTTTTTATTTTTATTTTTTGAGTTGGAGTCTCATTCTGTCGCCCAGGCTGAAGTGCAGCCGTACACTCATGGCCACCTCAGCATCGACCTGCTGGGCTCCGGCAATCCTTTCACCTCAGCCTTCCAAGTAGCTGGAACTACAGGTACGTGCTATCACAACCAGTTAATTAAAAAAAAAATTTATTTATTGTAGAGACGAGGTCTTGCCAAGTTGCCTGGGCTGGTCTCGAACCCATGGGCTCAGGCAATCTACTCACCTCAGTCTTCCAAAGTGCCGAGATTACAGGCTGAGTCACTGAGCCTGGCCAGGAACTTAAATTATTGACCACAGACTTTTCCTCTTCTAATGTAGGAATTTAATATGATATATTTTCCTCTTAGCACTGCTCTGGCTGTGTCCCACAGATTTTGATAGATTGCCTTTTAATTTTAATTCAGTTCAATGTATTTTTGATTTCCTATGACACTTCTCCTTTGACTCATGGATGATTTAGATATATGTTGCTTGCCTTCCTAGTTATTTTCCTGTTATCTTTCTGCTGATATCTAGTTAAATTTCATTTTGGTCTGAAAACACACTCTGTATACTTCAATTCTTTTACATTTGTTGAGGTTTGGCTCAGGTCACAGTCTAATTTGATATATGTCCAATGACACCAGAAAATAATGTATACTCCGTTAACGATGACTGGAGTATTTTTTTAAATGTCAGATTCTTTTGGTTGATGGTGTTGTTGCATTCTTCCACATCTTTGAAAATTTTTGGTTTTATTATATCAATTGTTGAGAGAGTGGTGTTGAAGTCTCCAACAGCAACTGTACATTTGTCTATTTCTCCTCTCAGTTCTATCAGTTTTTGGTACATACACATATAGGATTATGTCTTAATGGTGGATTGGCCCTTTAAGCATTAAATAAGATTCTCTCTATCTCTGGACATTTTCTTTGCTTAAAAATTTACTTTATCTGATATGAATATAACCATTCCTGTTTTCATTGGATTAATGGTTGTGTAGTGTGACTTTTGCCTTCTCTTACTTTCAGCCTACCTCTATGATTATATCTGAAATGTCTTTATGTAGACAGTATGTAGTTAAGTCATGCTTTCAATCCACTCTGTCTCTTTTTTTTTTTTTTTTTTTGAGTTGGAGTCTCACTCGGTCGCCCAAACTGGAGTGCAGTGGCGCTTCCGGCCACCGCGCCTCGACCTGCTGGGATCCGGCAATCCTTCCGCCTCAGCCTTCCAAGTAGTCGGAATTACAGGCATGCGCTACCACGCCCGGCTGATTTTTTGATTTATTGTAGAGATGAGGTCTTGCTGCCCAGGCGGGTCTCGAACCTGCGGGCTCAGGCAATTCACTCACCTCAGCCTCCCAAAGGCGTGGGATTACAGGCTGAGCCACCGAGCCCGGCTCCACTCTGTCTCTTAATTGGTTTCTTTAGACCATTTACTTTTTTAAATTAAAAAAATATGTCTATAGTGGTATAGCAAAACATACTTTCAAAGGTATTTTGGTAGGACCTTGATTTTTTTCTTTTTTTTTGGGTCAGAGTTCCACTCTATCACCCATGCTAGAATGCAGTAGCATGCTCATGGCCACCCCAGCGTTGACCTGCTGGGCTCCAGTGATCCTTCTGCCTCAGTCTTTCAAGCAGCCAGAACTACAGGTGCATGCTAGCATGCCCGACTAATTTTTTATTTATTGTAGAGATGAGGTCTCACCAAGTTTTCTGGGCTGGTCTCAAACCTGTGTGCTCAGGCAATCCACTTGCCTCAGCCTCCCAAAGTGCTGGGATTACAGGCTGAGCCACTGAGCCAGACCAGAACTTTGATTTTTAAACGGATTTAACCTGGTTTTCCTAGGACTTTTCCAGTTTTAATACTGACAATCCTGTGTCCCAGAAAGCTCCACAGTCCCAGGCAACCAGGACAGTTACAGACCACTAACTTTTAATATAGCTGTTGATATTTTAGGGTTTAGGCCTGCAATTCTACTTTATCTTTTCTGTTTGTTCTCTCTGGTTTTTCTTTTTCTGGTTTCTTTTTTACTGCCTTGATGTGAGATGCTTGAACATTTTTTAGAATTTCTTTTGTTTTTGTCTATAATGTTTTGAAGTATATCTCTGCATAATTTTTAAGTGGTTATTGTAGGTATTACATTATATCTACATAATTGATCACAATCTACTGGTGTCATCATTTCACAAGTTTGAGGAAAGTGTAGAAACTACCTTCCTTTAAGTCCCTTACTCTCTGTCATTTATTTGTAATATAATTGTCTTCAATATTCCCTTTTTTTTTTTTGAGTTGAAGAGTCACTCTGTCACCCAGGCTGGAGTGCAGTGGCATGCTCCTGGCCACTGCAGCCTCGACCTGCTGGGCTCAGGTGATCCTTCCACCTCAGCCTTCTAAGTAGCTGGAACTACAGGTGTGCGCCACCACGCCTGGCTAATTTTTTTGGTTTATTGTAGAGACGAGGTCTTGTCATGTTGCTCAGCCTGGTCTCGAACCTGTGGGCTCAGGCAATTCTCTCACCTCCTCCTCCCAAAATTCTGGGATTGCAGACGTGAGCCACAGAGCCTGGCTTATTGTCTTCAAGATTTCATCAACAGGCCACAATAAGAGCCATATGATGCAGTCTTATAATTTTTTGTTTCCACTATCAAATATAACTTATAAAACATAAAAGAAAAGAAAGACTATTCCACTTACACACGTTTTTCTTACTATGTTCCTCTTCCTTTATGCTGCTTCAAGATTTCTTTTTTCATTATTTCCTTTTTATTTAGAGAATGTCCACTAACTATTCTTCTAGGACAGGTCTTCTGATAACAAATTCTCCAGGTTTTCCTTTATCTGAGAATATCTTGATTTCCCCTTCACACCTGAAGGCTACTTTCAGTGGATATAGATTCTGGCTTAATTTCTCATCTCAAATCATGGAAGCCAGAATAAAATGCCATAAGAAAATGGGGGAAAATGTCTTGAGAAAGAAACAGTATTCAACAGATCACTGTTTTAATTATATACTTATAGGTAAACTATGAACGTATAGGCTAAATAGGTGAATTATTTTTAAAGACAGCTTCAGATAGTCTGCATATTTTAGACTTACAGCAGAAAATAATTCAGATTTGCAGGTTTTAGGGGGAGAGATAAAAGGGAGAAGGAACGAGGAGAAGTAGCAGGAGCTCATTCAAAAGCATGTGACTAGTTTGGTTCAACAGCAATGAAGTTTCTTGAAGTCTCAAGAAATACTTTCTACATGAGCATTTTCTATATTATCGGAACCTTAATCAACTTCTTCTGGTTTTTCTTTTTTTCTTTTTATTTGAAAGATGTGGGGTACAGTTCAAGGTTAGTTATATAAGTGGTCATCATACAGATGAAGTTTGGGCTTTCCTTTGGTCCCCACTTTGCTTGGTTTGAGATCAGGTACCCTTATTGATGTTGTGTCCTGCTACTGCCAATTCCTTTCTTTTTTTTTTTTTTGAGTTGGAGTCTCACTCTGTCGCCCAGACTGGAGTGCAGTGGCACGCTCCCGGCCACCGCAGCCTCGACCTGCTAGGCTCCGGCGATCCTTCCGCCTCAGCCTTCCAAGTAGCTGGAACTACAGGCGCACGCTACCATGCCTAGCTAATTTTTGATTTATTATAGAGATGAGGTCTTGCCAAGTTACCCAGGTGGGTCTCGAACCCGTGGGCTCAGGCAATCCACTCACCTCAGCCTCCCAAAGTGCGGGATTACAGGCTGAGCCATCGAGCCCAGCTGCCAATTCCTTTCTTATAGTATTATGGTAAATGCTCAGGGTTCGCTTATGAGTGAGAACATGTGGTACTCAGTTCTTTGTTTCTGTGATAGATCATTGAGTATGATGGACTCTAAATCTGTCCAAGTTGCTGCGAAGTCCATATGTTTATCTTTCTTTTATGGCTGTGTAATATTCCATTGTGTATATGTACCACATTTTAAAAATCCAGTTCTGTTTCTTCTGGTTTTTCATATTTCATGTTAGAGGCCTGCCTCATTTTCCTCCAATGAAATTTTCTAAGGACATCTGAAATTAGCCTCAGTTTTCAACACAGAGGTATAAAATGACTTTCTATTTGGGCAAAATATTTTTAAAAATTATTTTATTTTAAAGATGTGGGGTGCAATTCAGGATTAGGTATATATGCCATCAACATTCAGATGAGGTTTGAGCCTCTCATTGGTCCTTACTTCATCTGGTTTAGGATTTGGTACCCTTATTGATGTTATGTGCCCCTCTCCCTCCCCTGGCAGTGTCCCACTACTGACAGTCTCTTTCTTGTAGTTTTATGATAAATGTTTAGGGTTCACTTATGATGGGGAACATGTGGTACTCAGTTCTTTGTGATAGTTCGTAATTTTGTCCTTTATGACTACATAATATTCCATTGCGTATATGTGTCACAATTAAAAAAAAATCCAGTCCACCTTCGGTGGGCAGCACAGTTTTTGCTATTGTGAATAGTGCTGCAATAAACTTGTGTTTATTGCAGCATAGTGGCGGATGCCTGTAGTTCCAGCTGCTTGGTAGGCTGAGGCAGAAGGATCCCCTGAACCTGAGGTGACTGTGAGCCACTGTACTCCAGGGTGACAGAGTGAGACTCCAATTCAAAAAAGAAAAACAAGCCGGGCTCGGTGGCTCAGCCTGTAATCCCGTGCCTTTGGGAGGCTGAGGTGAGTGGATTGCCCAAGCCTGCGGGTTCGAGACCCGCCTGGGCAGGCGAGACCTCATCTCTACAATAAAATCAAAAAATTAGCCGGGTGTGGTAGCGCATGCCTGTAATTCTGGCTACTCAAAAGGTTGAGGCAGAAGGATCGCTGGAGCCCAGCAGGTCACTGCACTCCAGTATGTGTGACAGAGTGAGACTCCAACTCAAAAAAAAAAAAAAAAAAAGAAAACAAACAGGAATCTTTTTTGTGAAATGATTTGAATTCCTCTAGGTACATTCTCAGAAGGAGGATTGCTGGGCAACATGGAGGGTCAATTTTTAGATCTTTTAGAAATCGCCACACTGTTTTCCATAGAAGTTGTACTAATTTACACTCCCACCAAGTAAAACCTCAAACTTTAAAAATCTTAGAAAAAGCAGGAGTCACCTTTATAGACATTGGAATAGGCAGCCAATTCCTGATCAAAACCCCAAAAGCCATGCCATAAGAGATAAGATAGATAAGTGGGACCTCATCAAACTGAAAACCTTCTGCAAAGCAAAAGAAACCATTAAGAGAGTGGGGAGACAGCCTACAGAATGGGAAAAAATATTTGCCAACTGTATATCTGACAAGGGTCTAATATCCAGGATCTACAAGGAACTTAAATGTGCCAAAAGGAAAAAACCAGCAAAAGATACGAATAGACACTTCTCAAAAGAAGACATATGAGCAGCCAACAGATAAATGAAAAAATAGCCTCACTAATCATCAAATAAAAGCAAATCAAAACCACACGGAGATACCATCTAACTCCAGTCAGGATGGCCATTATTAGTAACTCAAAAAACAACAGATGCTAGAAAGGGGATGCAGAAAAATGCCAAAGTTTTTTTTTTTTTTTTTTTTTTGAGTTGGAGTCTCACTCTGTCTCCCAGACTGGAGTGCAGTGGCTGCTCCCGGCCACCGCAGCCTCGACCTGCTGGGCTCCGGCGATCCTTCCGCCTCAGCCTTCCAAGTAGCTGGAATTACAGGCACGCGCTACCATGCCCGGCTGATTTTTTGATTTATTGTAGAGATGAGGTCTCGCTGCCCAGGCGGGGCTTGAACCCACGGGCTCAGGCAATCCACTCACCTCAGCCTCCCAAAGGCGTGGGATTACAGGCTGAGCCACCGAGCCCGGTTTTGTGCCAAAGATTTTTAAGACTTGTGAACTTGCTGTCTTGCTAGCTTGAAAATGGTGTACAAATTACAAGTTACCCTGCTCTGGTGATGTCCCATAAGTAATCCTGGATCATCAAATTTACAGGATTTTGGGAGTACAGATATTCTTGAGTATTGAGGAAGAGTTTTGCAATATCCCTCCAAAAGTACAGATATACCTCCAAACTTAATTAAGTTATAAGTGTGAGTTAAGTTAAGCTATAGATGTAAGAAGAACATCTAGATGATTTGTAATCAAGCAACAGGGTAGAAATTTGCCTTTTTCTACTAAGGAAATTAGGTGAGCTCATCTTAGATCCTTGTCAAAAAGATGTTCTTGTAGGTGAAGCCAGAAAAAAGGCTATTCACAAAAAAGTCATGGCCATACAATACTATTTTATTCTCCTTGTCCAGTGGGAAATTTGAAATTATGTTGAATTTTCTCTTATCCAATATGAACAGTTATAATAAAATAACCAAAAGAGAGCATTAAGTTGAATCATCATTAAGCCTAATAATCTGCTGCCCAATAAAAGGTAAATTATTGCTGTACTTCATGTTTGTCAGTTGAGTTTAAAAAGGAATGTGAAAGTTCTTTTAATTGAAGAAGTATATGTAGACCCACTTTTTTCAATTCCTCTCACTCGAGGAAACAAAATCTAGAAGTATTTTATACGGTAAAAGTACAAAATTTCCAAAATTTCGATTAGCAAGTGATTTGCAGGTATCCAAGAAAGAAGGAATATGTGTTTTTAGTGTGTCCTCCATGGAATGTTTCATGAAGAAAATAAGTAGTTGACTTAATTTTATTGTATTCAGTTTTAAATAGTATGTTCAAATCTAATATTAAAAAATTAGGCTGGGCATGGTGGCTCACACCTATAATTCCAGTACGTTAGGAGGCCGAGGTGAGAGGATTGTCTGAGCCCACGTGTTTGAGACCAGTCTGGGCAACCTGGCGAGACCTCATCTCTACAACAAATCAAAAATTAACCAAGCATGGTGGCGTGTGCCTGTAACTCCAGCTACTTGGAAGGCTGAGGTGGAAGGATCACCTGAACCTAGCAGATTGAGGCTGCAGTGGCCGTGAGTAGTGTGCCACTGCACTCCAGCCTGGGGACAGAATGAGACTCCAACTTAAAACAAACAAACAAAAAATGAAAAGTGCTACTTTTAATTTGGTGTCCTCAAATGGTGATGCTCTTGGATAGAGAACTGATCTAGCATAGGGAACATGTTAGTTAAATCCTGTTGTAATAATCATAAGATGAAGAACATTGAGTTTATCCACTAGAGTAACAAAATTAACTTATTAATAAAAAATAAGCAAATAAAATGCTATGAAAACATGTTTGACAACATAATATGGCATGAGTTGGAAGATTATTTTCTTTTTTTTATAATTAATCAGTATTTTTTATTATCGTTTTGTGGGGTACAGTTAAGGGTTAGGTGTACAATTACGTTTCATTCAGGCACCCTATTGATAAGAGGTGTTTTCCCAGTCCCAGATAGATATTAGCTACTGTTAATCCCATCCCCCCCCATAATTTCCCAGTACCATCAGTCATTTTCTTATAGTATTACATTGGATGTTCAAGGTCCATTATATGAGTGAGAACATGTGATATTCTGATCTTTGTTTCTGTGAGAGGTCACTCAGTATTATAGACTCTAGTTCCATCCAGGTTGCTGCGAAATTCATGATTTTGTTCTTTTTCATGGCTGCGTAGTATTCCATCGTGTATATGTACCACATTTTTAAAATCCAGTCCTCTTTTGTTGGGCAGCATGGTTGTTTCCAGGTTCTTGCTATTGTGAACAATGCTGCGATAAACATACGTGTGCAGGTATCTTTTTTATAGAGTGATTTGTGTTCTTCAGGGTATATTCCCAGTAGGGGGATTGCAGGGTCATATGGAAGGTCAATTTTTAGAGCTTTCAGGAATCGCCACACTGCTTTCCACAGAGGTTGCACTAGCTTACACTCCCACCAGCAGTGTAGAAGTGTTCCCTTTTCACCACAGCCTCTCCAGCAGCTGTTGTTTTTTGAGTTGTTGATAATTGCCATTCTGACTGGAGTTAGGTGGTATCTCAGTGTGGTTTTGATTTGCATCTCCCTGATGATTAGTGAGGTTGAGCATTTCTTCATGTGTTTGTTGGCTGCTCGAATGTCTTCTTTTGTGAAGTGTCTGTTCATATCTTTTGCCCATTTTATAATGGGGTTGTTTGTTTTCTTCTTTTCAGTACGTTTCAGTTCCTTGTAGATCCAGGATGTTAAGCCTTTGTCAGACCTAGAGTTGGCAAATACTTTTTCCCAGTCTGTAGGCTGTCTCCCTGCTCTCTTGATGGTTTCTTTGGCTTTGCAGAAGCTTGTCAGTTTAATAAGGTCCCATTTGTCTATCTTCTCTCTTAAGTCCTGTGGGTTTCGGGTTTTGTACAGGAATTGGATGCCAGTTCCGATTTCCATGAGAGTATTTCCTTCCTTTTCTAAGGTTCTTATGGTTTGAGGTTTTACATTTAGGTCTCTGATTCATTTGGAGTTAACCTTTGTGCATGGGGATAGATAGGGGTCCTGTTTCTATCTTCTACATGTGGTCAGCCAGTTTTCCCAGCACCATTTACTGAATAGGTTCTCCTCTCCCCATTGGTAGGTGGTGGGGGCTTTGTCGAAGATGGGTTGGTTGAGGAATTGAGGTTTTGCTTCTGGAATCTCAATTCTGTTCCATTGATCTATATGCCTGTTCTTGTACCAATACCAAGCTGTTTTGATGATTGTAGCTTTATAGTAAAGTTTGAAGTCTGGTATTGTGATACCACCTGCTTTGTTTTTTTTGCTGAGGATTATTCTGGCTATTCTTGGATGTTTGTGTTTCCATATGAATTCCTGTGTTGTTTTTTCTAGGTCTGAGAAGAATGTTATTGGTAATTTAATGGGTATTGCATTGAATTTGTAGATTGCCTTAGGTAAGATGGACATCTTCACAATGTTGATTCTTCCGATCCATGAGCATGGGATATTTTTCCACTTGTTCGTGTCAGTTTTGATTTCTTTGAGCAGTGTTTTGTAATTTTCATTGTAAAGGTCTTTCACATCTCTGGTTAGGAAGATGCCAAGGTATTTCATTTTTTTTGTGGCTATTGTGAATGGAATTGTGTTTTTTATTTGGGTTTCTGTTTGTTTATTATTGGTGTAGAGAAATGCGATTGTCTTTTGTACATTTATTTTGTATCCTGAGACTTTGTCAAAGGCCTTTATCAATGTAAGGAGGCCTTTGACAGATTCTCTTGGGTTTTCAAGGTACACCATCATATCATCTGCATAGAGAGATAACTTGACTTCCTCTTTTCCTATTTGAATACCTCTGATTGCCTCCTCTTCTCTGATTGCTCTAGCCAGGACTTCCAATACTATGTTGAACAGGAGGGGAGAGAGTGGGCATCCTTGTCTAGTTCCGGGAGTGCGCGGCAGAAGCCAGATTATTTTCTTATGCTAGAAATTGATAAACTAGGCTTAGTGCAGTGGCTTATGGCTGTAATCTCAGCAATTTGGAAGGCCAAGGTGGGAGGATTGCTTGAATTTAGAAGTTCAAGACCAGCTTAGGCAACAGAGTGAGACTTTGTCTTTAAACTTAAAAAAAAAAAAAAGAGTAGCTGAGTGTGGTAGTGCATGCTTGTAGTCCCAGCTACTTGGGAGGCTAAGGCAGAAGAATTGCCTGAACCCAGGAGGTGGAAGCTGTGGTGAGCTGTGATCATGCACTGCATGCCAACCTGGGCAACAGAGTGAGACTCTGATTCAAAAAAAAGAAAAGAAATTAATAAACTAGTTTTGTTCAATGGAAATTGCTGTGATGATGAAAATATTCTATAATTCAGTGAATATTGAACAATTGACATGAGAATAGTAAGACTGAGCAAGTGAATGTTATTTTTTTACCTTTAATTAGTATATATTTAAATTTAAACTGTCACTCATGGCTGCCAGATTAGACAACACAGCCATAGACTGTGAAAATTAAGATAGTAACGAAAGGTTGTGATAATTAAGTGTTTAGAGTCCTGAATAGTTACAAATTGTCATAAGTGTTAGAGCACATTAATGAGAACATAGATAAGGCTGACAAATCATGACATTCTTTTTTCTTTTAAAAATACTGCACTAGCCGGGCTTGGTGACTCAGCCTGTAATCCCGTGCCTTTGGGAGGCTGAGGTGAGTGGATTGCCTGAGCCCGCGAGTTAGAGACCCGCCTGGGCAACAAGACCTCATCTCTACAATAAATAAAAAAATCAGCTGGGCATGGTAGCGCATGCCTGTAATTCTGGCTACTTGGAAGGCTGAGGCAGAAGGATCGCTGGAGCGCAGCAGGTCAAGGCTGCGGTGGCCGGGAGCGGCCACTGCACTCCAGTCTGGGCGACAGAGTTAGACTCCAATTAAAAAAAAAAAATACTGCACTATTCACAATAGCAAAAGCATGGAACCAACCCTGTTGTTCACCAAAAGTGAACTGGATAAAGAAAATGTGGTACATACACAGGATGGAGTAATTACACAGCCATAAAGAAGAACAAAACCATGGCTTTCTCAGCAACTTGGATAACAGTTGGAGACCACCATACTAAGTGAACTATCACCGAAACAAAGAACCGAATACCACATGTTCTCTCTCATAGGTGGGTCCTGGACACTAGTCACATTAGCACAAGGGTGGGATTGGCCGTTGCTGGACACTGCTAGGGGAGGAAGGGAGGGAAGAGAGAGGAGGGCATGTGACAACATAATGGGTACCCGGTCCACTACTGGGGGAATGAGGGCCAGCTAGAAGCCCAAACTTCACCTGCAAGCAGCCTATGTATATAGTCAGTCCTCACTTATACCCCACAACTCTATAATAAATGAATACATTAAAAACAAAAATGTATTAACAAAGAATTGATAAGATAGTTCATAATTATGAAGTCTCAGACCATCAACCAAGAAACACACTACCCAAAGATTTTAAACTCTAGAAAATCATAGAAATGGTTTCAATGCCTCTCCCAATGTCCCCTTTCCATTTTTGACTTACTCTGGAATGAATGTGTGTGTGTGTGTGTATGTGTGTATGTGTGTGTGTGTGTTGAGTCAAGTTCTTACTCTGTCACCCAGGCTGAAGAGTAGTGGCACAATCATAGCTCACCACAGCTCTAACTCCTGAGCTCAAGTGATCCTCCTTCATCAGCCTCCTGAGTAGCTGGCACTACAGGTGTGTGCCACCACATTTGGCTATTTTTAAATTTTTTTGGTATAAATTCTGTTGCCAGGCTGGTCTTGAGCTCCTAGGCTCAAGTAATCTTCCTGTCTCTGCCTCCCAAAGTGCTGGGATTGCAACTGTAAGCCACCACACCTGGCTTGTTTGGATTATGTTAATGTCAGGATCTTTGACTTTTTCCGAACCCCCAGTATCTAACAGATTCTATCACATAGTGGGGGTAATTAGATATATACTGAATAATTGCAAGTACATTAGTTGTTGGAGCATGGCCCAGTCTATGGTTCTTGAATGCAGGCAGCTCCATATCTGTCTTTAGCATCATGTACATGAATGGTACAGGGCAGGCAGCAGAAAATGCTTGTGAACTGACTGCTAGACTTTGCATCTAATGTGTTCCTCTAATCCTTATCAAGAAAAGCTAAACGGAAATACGTGCTTTCCCTTTTGTATACAACAGAAAAGTTCAGTGTGAATCTTTCCCTTCTGTTGACTTCTTGCTTAGAACCCTGCATGTTAAATGCTAAATTTATTGCCAAGAGCTATGAGTTTTCTACTCTTGGAAGAGAAGTGAATTTTCTGCAATGAAGATATAAAAAGTCTAAGGAAATGCCCGTATTTAAAAATGTTATGTGACTTGCAAGTCTCTTCCACTTAGGAACACGAGCAGTCTTTATATATTGATCATATTTGCAGAAGAAAAAGCAGCCTACCCTTTATTATATTGACCACATCTGCCCTTTATTATATTGACCGTGTCTGCAGAAGCAAAAGCAGTCTGTCCTTTGTTATATTGACCGTGTCTGCAGCCCCTTATATTGACCACATATGCCAACATTTGTTTGACCAATCTTTTTTTTAGTACTTGGTATAGTCCTTCATTACAAAAGGCTTTCTTTCTTTTCTGAAAAAATTATAGTTGAGGTGATAGGATGAACTGGCAAAACTTTCAGAAAGAGATTGAAGAGGTTGCTGGTTTTGGCCTTGGGGAAATGAGCAGTAATGGCAGTCCCGTCCATTGGGATGTGCAAATGGAGTTTTGTATCAGAGTTCTAGTTATCTGAAGCTACTGATGTTGTGTGCCTGCAACACCCCTTCAGGCATTCTTGAGACTCTTAAGTGGAAATTCTCTATTAGAATCTCTGAAATAATGTGTCAACCTCTTGTGAAAGGAAGGGAGGACAGTGAGTGTTGAGATGCTGCTCAAATTTCCTTAGGGGCTGCACTTATTTTATTAAGTAGAACTTTGGTTGGTTTTTTTCATAATAAGCCATTAATTGAAGACTTTGAAGGACATAGTTTCTTCTCTTTGCTGAATATAAACCTGAGTGATTTGGATTAAAGAAAATGTTGGAGTTGGTCATTTGCTAAGAATCGAAGGTGTTTTCTCCCTGTGTATTATGTGTTTTGTTGGTCACAGAGGGCACAGGCAGTTCTTATTACAGTTACAGAGAAACTTGAAGACATTCAAGCAGTCTGATAGAGATATCTATGAAATGAGGAACTAAGACTTCTTACAAACAACCAGTACCAACTTGTCATCCACATTAATGAGTCACCTTGAAATTGATTCTCTGACTCTATTTAAATCTTTACATTACCGCAGTCCAGGCAAACGTCACTGCAAAAACCACGAGAGACCCAGGTTCAAAAACTTCCATTCAAGTGGTCCTGACCTCCTTACCCACTGAAACTGTAGGTTTTTCACTTGAAGTAACTGGTACTGAATTTGTAAAGATTAGAAAACTAGAAAAACATGAAACTGCTGTTTTTAGAAGTTGAACAATAGGAAATGAAGGACTGTGATCTAGGGAAATGGAAAAAAAAATGATGTGAACCATATTATTGTCCTGGCTATAATCACCTAGAGGTCCTTTGTGAATCATGACACAGAAAAGGAAGCCAAGGAGAGTACAACATTCTTGCTGAGTTAAGAAGAAAAAGATTAGAATTTGGGAAGGATGAAGTAGGTGGAATTTGCAGGGTATTGTATTGCAGAAGAGAGAATTATGCACAAAATAGTTCTAGAAATCGCATCTGGTGCTGAATACTAAACTTCACATATCTAGGATGAAGCTCCATGAGGTGACACAAAGAACAAGTGGGGAACAGTAAGTTCAACAACTTCCAGTACTCACACAGGCTGAGAGACAGTTCATTCAATCAGAGTAAGGGTATCTCATTGAAACCTAACTTACTCAATAGAACAACTGAAAGTTCAGCCTCAGCAGAAAGGTTAACTTAGTCCTAAAATAAAGGCTATTCTAGTCCAGCTGTAGTAAAGCTTAAAAATAAGTTGATATGAACTGGGCACAGTGGTGCATGTACTTGTGCAGCTACTTAGGAGGCCGAGACAGGAGGATTGCTTGAGCCCAGGGTAACATCACAAGACCCCACCTCAAATAAAAGTTACTTGACTGCCTGCCAAAATAAATTTCAACACTCTTAAAAGAAACACAAAATAAAAGACATACAAAAAGTATACATATAATTATTTATAATAAAATATATAGTTATATAAAATATATATTATTTGTGTATTTTAAATATATTTATAGTTATAATTTTATGTAAATATAAAATTTTTTAGAAGTTGAACAATAGGAAATGAAGGACTGTGATCTAGGGAAATGGAAAAAAAAATGATGTGAACCATATTATTGTCCTGGCTATAATCACCTAGAGGTCCTTTGTGAACCATGACACAGAAAAGGAAGCCAAGGAGAGTACAACATTCTTGCTGAGTTAAGAAGAAAAAGATTAGAATTTGGGAAGGATGAAGTAGGTGGAATTGACCAAGAGAAAATCTGGCAATAGAAATCTACTTAGAATAACAAAGGTAGTGGAATTAGCACAAGGGCTTTAGAAAGGTTATTTTAAATCATTATGTTTAAAATATTTAAACATAATTAGGAAAGGAATGGAAGATATAAAAATAACCCATAAACCAATGAACATAAAAGTACAATACATGAAATAAAAATTTTATTGAATTAGACTAAGAGCAGCCATTGAAAAAGGGAAGATCAGTGAACTTACTACGCACTAAAAGAAATTACATAAAATGAAGCACAGAGAAGTAAACACATTTAAAAGAAAAAAAGAACAGAGACCCAGTGATTTGTGGAACAATGTCAAATGATCTTCACACATTTAATTGGTGTCCCAGAAAACAGAGACCAGAAAGAATTTCTGAACAAGTAACAGCTATAAAATTTCTAAAACGAATGAACATTATAAAACCGGAGACGTAGAAATTTCAAGCAGGATAAATACAAAAGAGAAAACGTACAGAGTCACATAATAATCAAACAATATATGGAATCAACCTAAGTATCCATCAACAAATGAATGGATAAAGAAAACATGGTATAAAAACACAATGGAAATCTATTCAGCCATAAAAAGAATGCATTCCTAAAATTTTCAACAACATAGATGCAGCTGAATGTCATAAAGTGAAATAAGCCAGACACAGGAAGATGAGTATCACATGTTTTCACTTTTATGTGGGAGCAAAAAAAATTGATCTTTTGGAGGTAGAGAGTAGAACGATGGTTACCAGAACTTTGGAAGGGTAGAGGGTGGGAGGAAGATGAGAGATTGGGTTAATGAGTACAAACATATGGTTAGAAAGAATAAGTTCTAGTATTCAATAGCACAGTGGGGTAAGTATAGTTAACAATAATTTATTGTATATTTCAAAATAGCTAAAAGAAAAGGTTTGAAGTGTTCCTAATACAAAGAAATGATAAATGATAAATACAAGAAAAATGAGGTGATAGATATACTAATTACTCACTGTAATCATAACACATTGTACACATGTATCGAACTATCATATGTACCTTGTAAATATGTACAATTATTTTATATGTTAAAAAAGTGAGATATAAAATATGTACTATAGGATCAGAACCATTTTTAAAGACATAGAAATAAGATAGTAAAGAAACACAACCAAGTTAATTAATAAAAAAAAAACCTAAAAAAAATCCAAAATTTCTGAAAACCAGTGATAAGGAAGAATGTCTTAAAAAGCAATCAGGGATAAAAGACACATTACCTACTGGGCACTAAAGATAAGAATAATTTCAGATGTCTCCTCAATAACTATGCAAGCCTGAGGACAATGGAATTGCATCTTCTAAGTACTGAAAGAAAAGAAAAACAGCCCTGTAAGCTTAGAATTTTACATCTACCTAACATACTATTCCAAAGTGAAGGCAAAATAAAGACTTACAGACAAACAAAATAGACTTTTTCAGACAAATAAAAGCTGTGCAGCAGAACTGTACTACAAGAAAGGTGAAAGGATGTACCTCAAATGTACTATAAATGATAGCACATGGGAAATTCGCTCTACATGGAGGAAAGAAAGGTGACAAAAAAGAAGCAAGATCGATGCCCCAAATGATGGTGATGGCTCACTGCTAGGGATGAAAGCAGAAACGGAAACAATTAATTTTACTTTTATCAGTGGAGTGTTATAACATAAACTTGCATAATTGAATAAAGCAAAAAATAGGTAGTCATGAAAACAAAAAAACAAACAAACAAAAAAAAGAGTAAACGTGCACTCACTACATTCAAGCAACACGAAGAGTGGGACAGAGGTGACCGGAGGAAGGACCTGCCTGGGGAAGGAACATTTCGCCAGTTTAATCTGCCTCTATATTTAAGGCCTACTAGGAGTATTTGCTGAAAAATAGCAAAGCTTGGGAAGTTTCAGAAATAAATGGGATATCTGCGTTCTTACAAAATGATACTTCTCCCTAAGGTGATGTTTTCTGAGAAGAATTCAGTTGCTGCTTTGCTCTCTGTACAGGGTATGTGGTAGGGGGTACTTATGTGTACTTGGCTAGTTTCTTTATTCCTTTTGTTCTTTTAAAAAATCTTGCCTGTGTAAATGGTGTCTACCCAGCTCCTTCTTAGCTTAGTCTGTTGACTGTGTCCTGCAGTTGATTGTGAGCATTCCCCCTGACACAGGTCGGAAAGGATACGTCCATGTTGTCCAAGTGCTCTTCAGAGTTGCTTAGCAACATGGTGCTCACTGGCTGTCCACTGACTGGGGGAAGGGAGATGACACGGACACAAAGGTGCTAGGCCACAAAGACCCCACTGTGATATCAAAGGTCCTTTCTCACTTGAACAGCACTACTTGCTAAGAGCAACTTTTTTTTTTTTAAGCCTACAGCACATGATATTCCAAGGTGGTCCCCTGTCCAAGTACTAACCAGGCTCAAACCTGCTGAGCCTCTGAGATCAAGTACATTCAAGGTGAGATGGCTGTAGACAACAGTGACTAATTTTTGAGGAAATATTAATATGAATTAGGAAACCCGACTTAAGTATTTCTCTAGGAAGAGAAAAATAATCTTGATAAGAAGCCCATAACTTGTAACTACTAAATTAAAATATTTGGTTATATTTCCATTTGTGATGTTCTTCTTGGTAATTTTTACAGTACAATATGCCTTTAACAAATTCTATCATTCTGGCCACTTCCCTGTTATTTGGAGAATATGAATCAGGCAAGTCTGGTAGACACAGCCCTTGTTCTAGGGGCGAGATTCATAATGA
Source organism: Cephalopachus bancanus (assembly GCA_027257055.1). Lineage (NCBI taxonomy): Eukaryota > Metazoa > Chordata > Mammalia > Primates > Tarsiidae > Cephalopachus > Cephalopachus bancanus. The sequence goes on along the minus strand of JAPVLO010000348.1, from coordinate 1,558,561 downwards.
GGTTTTTATTGGAGAGGAAGGAGTAGAAAAAAGACACACCTGGAAAATGAGAGTTTCTTGAATAAGCCAACCTAAGGTGCATATACAGCGTATATGTGGTCAAGTGTCAAATTTTTAAAGTTCCCCAGACTGTGTAAACATGAGTGAAAATCTATGTGGTAGCAATGATGTTGTGGTGTCTCATTTTGTGAGATAATAAACTTTTGGGTTGTCACTCTCATGGTTTCAAGCACTCCTCTTTGCAGGAATCTCTCAGCTCACCAGCTCAAAGATTTCTGTTGATCAGAGAATGACAGCTTCAGGGCTCTGGGTGGTAGCTCATTGCCCAGCCCCCGACTGAAGATGTCTAAAACCATCTTATTACCACCTCTTTCAGGGCTGCACCTCCTGCTTCCAGTCACAGATGTCACAGGAGTCTTTTTTGATCTTTCTCTTTTAGGCTTACTACACACCCTGCCTTTTGTTTCACCATGTACCTCATGGAAAGAACCCTTTCCTTTCCTACTCCCACTTCCCAGTGACATTATACCTAGGCTATTAGAGGGATACACACAACGTGTGTGTGTGTATGTGTATGTGTGTGTGTCCAGCTAGGCTCTTGCTGGTAGGCTCTTACCTTAAATGCCATTTGCTTTTTCTATAACTATTTATGCTAATTAGCAAAGTAATAGGCACAGCAGACATATGACACCATTAATAAAATAAACTACCATGGAAATATGAAGACTTGTTCAAAACAACTTAGAGTATTTAAGAAAAAAATGTAAGTGAGAGAGATAATCTCTGTTTATACAGTTCTATAAAAACTGCTCTTTGCCTAGTTTGCTTCACCCTGGATACCCATATCTTACTTTGTAATAGATGACATACTTTTAAAAGTGTGGATGAAGTTTTTAACTCAAGACTTGTGAAAATGTTAAAATAATTTCTTTGGAGTTTCTGAACCTTCTTACAATGATAATAATAGTCATATTTATCCTATAAAGGTAATTCATTCTTTGTCTATGGATACTTAAAGTCAACTTGATGAATTAAAAAAATAAATATTTAGAGTAGATCATACTAAGTGATCTATCATAGAAACAAAGAACAGAATACCATATGTCTTCGCTCATAAGTGGACCTTGAACAATTATTATAATACTATAAGAAAGGGATTGGCAAACTGGGAATCCCTAGTAGGAAACTGTCAGGGGAACGGGGGTGGGATTGGCAGTTGAGGGAAACTGCTAGGGGAGGGAGGGGCACACCTCATCAACAAGGGTATTTGCATAATCAGCGTTTGTATACCTAACCCTGAATTGTACCCCACATCTTTATAATTAAAAAAAATATGTGCTAATGTCTTTGCTTCTCTTCCATATGCTTTGCAAAATACTTGTTAGCTAAGGGAGCATTTCAGTTCGCTTGGCCCTTCAGTTGTCTTTCTCCTTTAAAGAATCTTTTCTTGCTGTGCCAGTGCTGTGAGGCAGAAAGAGTAGCTTGCTGGTAGATTCAGATGGAGGTTTGGTCCCACACTCTGCAGTTTGCTGCTCTCTCCTGGCAACTGCGTTAGCTGAAGGAATTTGCTTTTGTACCACATTAGAGTCACAGCTATGTAGAGTAAATGCATGGGTGGAAAAATTTTTGAACCTTTATAAAGTGTTATTTATTTTAAATTTAAACTTTTTACTTTAAAGATGTGAGGTCCAATTCAGGCTTAGATATACAGATGGTCATTGTACAGGTGAAATTTGGGCCTCACTTTGGTCCCCACTTCACCTGGTTTGAGATCAGGTACCATTATTGATGAAGTGTGTCCCCCACTCCCTTGGCAGTTTCCCACTACTACCAATCCATTTCTTTTAGTATTATAATAATTGTTGGGGTCTGCTTATGAATGAGAACATATGATACTCAGTTCTTTGTTTCTGTGATAGATGTCTGGGTATTATAGACTACAGAGAGTTATTTAAAGCTAGCACAGCCTTGATTTAGTTGATTCACTGGGATTAGTTGATTCACTCTGTATAAATTTTTTTTTCTTAAATAAAAAAATAGTGTGGATCAGCTTTGCAAGAGATGCTTAGAGTTCTGTCTGAGTTCTAGTCTAGGACATAGGGCTAAGGTGTCAAGATTTTGAAGAGTTCAGAATTGTTACTCCTTACTCTTTATTTTAGGAAAGATGATTTGCATACCAGAGCCCCCAAAACATCCTCATGTAAAGGTTTCTCTTGACAACTTCTGCCTTCAAAAAGGAAGGTGAAGGACTTGAGTCACAGTTTTATTTCCTTAAAATAAAGGACAATGTAAAACACAAGGAAGGGAAATATCTTCTCAGAGGTAAAGAGAATATCCTTAAAGAGTGATAGAGTGTCATTCTGACTCATATATACTGGGAAGCATTTTTTTTCTACGAAGCTTTCCCCACATTTCTCCTTGTCACATCATCATTAACCACTTATCAACTGATGACTATGGTGGAATTTTGAGTGAAAGCCTATTTCATATACCTGTAAGCTAAGCAGAGCATTGTAGAAATATAGGTGGTCATTTAAAAAAAGGAACTAATAGAATTGTGTGACTTCCATTAACATTTTTTTTTTTTTGAGTTGGAGTCTCACTCTGTTGCCCAGACTGGAGTGCAGTGGCTGCTCCCGGCCACCGTGGCCTCGACCTGCTGGGCTCTGGCGATCCTTCCGCCTCAGCCTTCCAAGTAGCTGAAACTACAGGCATGCGCTACTAGGCCCAGCTAATTTTTGATTTATTGTAGAGATGAGGTCTCGCCAAGTTGCCCAGGAGGGACTCAAACCCGCGGGCTCAGGCAATCCACTCACCTCAGCCTCCCAAAGCGTGGGATCATAGGCTGAGCCACTGAGCCCGGCTCCATTAACATATTTTAATGCTCAAACTTTAGTCAGTATGTTTTCCTTAATGTTGACTTTAATCCTTCATGCTAGAATAGAAAACAATTGTCAATGGTCATAGATTAGAGATGTGCAGACGAGCAAATAGATCCATGACTATATATATTCTTTATATATTTTATGACTGATAAATCCTCTTTTATCAGCTCTCCACTGCCACTTTCAGAAACTCCTGTCAATCTTTCTTAAAAAATATATTGTGCTTAACACCATGTCTTTCTTCATGTTATCCGCATAACACACCAGTTGTTGGGCTTTGAATAAGAAGAGAGTTTGAGTCATGAACTCATTCTTAGCTTGAGTTCTCAAAGCTCCCCAGGTTTTTCCATTATACTTGTCTAAAGCCATTTCTCCTCCTCTTATGTTATATTTGTACAGCTTTTTTCTTCCTAAAGGGATTACATCCACATCTGTTTCTATTAAACACCACTCTGCTTAACTTTTTTTTCCCCTCCAAATTGTCAAGGGTGCCTCTTTTTTCTTAATTCTGTGTCCTAGCTTCATCTCTATGGAGATTTATCTAAGACCTGCCTGGAGGAAATATCTTATTAAAATGTAAATAGATTCTCAACATTTCAAACACATTCAATTCATCCTAATTTGAGTATTTATTTTTTGAGTTCATGTTACTATTTCTTAAAAAAATTAAAAAATCAAAGACAGCAACGTTAAATGGGGTTACTGCATGGTGGGGGATACACGGCATTTGGAAGTTTATGTATAATTGTTCTTATGGAACTGTTATCTGTGCAGTAAAATGAACAATTTATTTTATATCCCTTTCTTTACATTTTGAGGTAAAAAGCCTTCCAGATTTGTTTGGGAATAAAAATGTTTTAAGTTTTCATACCTGGGTGACAGAACACTTTGTCTTTCTTATTGCATTAAAGAACTCTGAGGCCTGTTTCGACAGATGTGGAATAGAAGTGTGTGTCCCCTCTTCACTCTAGTCTTGTAATGCAGTGTCTTTTATTAATAGGGATAAAATTCTGGAAATGGGAAATTGAGACTTGGCTCAAATTACTTCAGAAATATGGGTATTGAAACTCTATTATTTTGTTCCGATGACAATTTTCAGGATAGTCAGCACAAACTAAATCAAGTCATAAGACTAAAACACTGTGAATTTTAATTAATCGATGCCTACAAAAATAATTTGGTTATTAAAAATGCTGTATGGACTTCCGGCAAGATGGCAATGGGGCAGCCTGGTCTATGAAACCCTCTGGAAAGGAGAATGCAGAGGGTCTCTGGCTTTCTCCCCGGGGTCTGTGGATCCCAATGTTGGCAGCCTGCTCTTCAAACAGATCTCGGCCGTTGCCACCGCTGGGGCATCGCAGCGGTCTAGACAGCCACTGCCACTGCAGACACAGCAGCTGCTGGTGCCGCCGCGGCCTCCGTGGCAGCCATAGCACGTCGCACCACCCGTGCTGAGGCGATCCACAACTTCAGTCCTTGAAGCCCCTGCAGGCAAGATCTGCTGGGATCGCTGCCACCTCTGCTGCCACCTTGTCGTCCTGCCATGGGGCTCCTACTGTGTGCCCTGAGGCAGGCTTCCATCTCCAGCCTTGCCCCGCTCCTGTCCGCCTCCACCCCCTCTGGGGCGAGCAGCTGAGATATCACCACCTGCTGGTGATTCAAGGTAACAACACCAAAACGGGAAAAACAAGCTTGAAAAGCAGACACAGGCCAGATTTGAGTGGTGAACTGAGGGTGATCTGAACTGTCATTCACAGCAGGCCAGGGGGAACTGACCCCAACTGTGAACTAATTTACCAACTTGAGAAGACAGCTAGTAATCAGAGCTGAAAGGACATTGGACTTAAACAAAAAGTCTCAGAGTGTGCTCGATTGGTTCTGTTAGTTTAATGACTTGATTCTATTCCTACTAGTTTGTTCCTTTTTTCCCTCTTCCCTTTCTTCTCTTTTCTCCTCTCTGTAAACCATATCTTTGTGTAGAGGAACAGGACACCAATAAGGTGGTTGGTTAGCTTGTATGTTAGCATCACTGTGTGTTTTAATTTTTTTTGTATGGGAGCTTATTAGTCTGTAGCCGTGGTCTATTGTTTTTATCTGTTTCAGATTAGGTCTCTCTCTCCATTTGTTGGTACACTCATCTGTTTCCCCCCTTACTCCTCTCTCTCTCCACCCCCTTCTTCCCCCCACTGTCTGCTCCATTCTCTTCCCTCTGCTAACCTCATTTTATTTCAGGGAGTAAACCTACAGCCCCACTGCATGGACAGATTCCAAGGCAGTGGAAAGTGGGTCTCAGATTATCCATACACCTGTTGGCAGATACCAGGACCTGCAGATAGATTTTGAATTACAGCTCCCGGCTTAAGTAAATCTCAAAACTGCAAAAAGGACCACCCCCAACCTACAGTGCAACTCCAGAATTGAACAAAGTAAGAGGGCATACATAAGAAGAACTGGAGATTGAACAAACAGAAGTAAAAGCAATCCCTCTACCCCTGAATAACAGAATTAAAGAAGATGGTGATGTGGAGGGAAGGAAAAAGTAGGGAAGGAAAAAACTGCACAAATGAAGAAAAAACAATAGAATATAGGTCTCACACAGACCCCTGGGAGATCAGACACTGAGAAAACAGACTCCGGAACACGAACAATGAAGAGCCCCCAGAATGACTGGTCACATGCCACAAACCCAGACATCAAGACATTAATAGAGAGAATTAAAAAAATTGAGAAGAGACAAGAGGAAAATAGGAAGGAGCTGATGTCAGAAATAACAGCAGTAAAGAATACTGTGATGGAAATAAATAACAAACTAATAAGCATCGAAAGCAGAATTAGCCAAGCAGAAGAAAGAATCTCAGAGCTCAAAGACCAAACACAGAACTAACCCAAACTGTCAAAAGCATAGAAAAGAAGCTCAAAAAGACAGAACAAAACCTTCAAGAGAGCAATGATCACTTCAATAGACTGAACCTAAGAGTAATTGGCCTTCCTGAGGCAGAGAGAGAAACAGAGGCCACACTGAAACAAACATTTCATGAAATCATTCAAGAAAACTTCCCTCATCTCATCAATGATGAAAAAACTCAAACACAAGAGATTCAGAGAACCCCTGCAAGACAACAAATGATAAGATCAACTCCCAGACACATAATAATTCACCTAAACAAAGTAGGTATAAAAGAAAAAATCCTAAAGGCGGCAAGAGTAAAAGGTCAGACTACCTACCATGGAAGACCAATTAGAATAGCAGCAGATTTATCTACAGAAACCCTCCAGGCTAGGAGAGCTTGGAGCCCTATCTTCAGAGTTCTAAAAGATAAAACAATTTCAACTGAGAACGACCTACCCAGCCAACCTAAGGTTCATCAGTGAGGGAGAATTGAAATCTTTCCCAGATATCCAATCCCTAAGAACCTACGCTGCCACCAGCTCACCTCTACAAGAAACACTTAAGAAAGTATTGAACACAGAAGAAAAGGAAAAAAGAACAACAACGTTCTTCACAAGAGTACAGGCAAAAGGTTAAAAACACACATGATCCAACTCTAAAACCCAAAGAAAGACAACACACAAGCAGGAAGAACAACAACTCTGTAAGAACATTATGATAGGGATCAACTCTCACATTTCAATAATTAGTTTGAATGCAAATGGACTAAATGCACCACTGAAAAGACATAGAATGGCAAAATGGATAAAATATCACTAGGCAACAATCTATTGCCTTCAAGAGACTCACTTTACTAGAAAGGACACTCACAGACTCAAAATAAGTGGGTGGGAAACAAATTTTCAGGTGAATGGAACACAAAAGAAAGGAGGAGTCGCAATCTTAATCTCAGACAAAATACCCTTTAAGCAATCAAAAATTAAAAAAGATACAGATGGCCATTACATAATGGTAAAAGGTTCAATCCATCAACAATAAATATCCATCCTAAACATATATGCACCAAACATAGGAGCTCTGACTTTCATAAAGCAGCTCCTAGGTAAGCTAAAAAAAGACATTGACTCCAATACCATCATAGCTGGAGACTTTAATACCCCACTCACAACCCTAGACAGATCATCAGGACAAAAAATCAGCAACGAGATCCAAAACCTCAATGTGACTCTTGATCAAATGGACTTAACTGATACCTACAGAACCCTCCATCCAAAGACCACAAAATACACATTCTACTCATCACCATATGGAATGTACTCTAAGATTGACCACATACTTGGCCATAAATCAAGCATAACCAAATTTAAAAGGACTGAAATTTTACCATGCACCTTCTCGGACCATAGTGGAATAAAAATAAACATTAACACCAACAAGTTCCCCTCAAAACCCACAAAGACATGGATACTAAACAGCATGATGCTAAACAACTCCTGGGGTAATGATGAAATCAAAACAGATATTAAAAGATACCTGGAATCAAATGAAAATGAAGAAACATCTTACCAAAATCTCTGGGACGCCATGAAAGCTGTAGGAAGAGGAGAATTTATATCCCTACAAATGCACATGAAGAAAATGGAAGAATCACAAATTAACAGCCTAACAAGCTACCTAAGGAAGCTGGAAAAGCAAGACCACAAAAACCCTAATTTCAGCAGAAGAATCCAGATCACCAAAATAAAAGCCCAAATCCAGGACGTAGAAGACAAAAAGATAATACAAAGAATCAATGAAACAAAAAGCTGGTTCTTCGAAAGGATAAACAAGATCGATGGTCCCCTAGCTAGACTGGCCAAGAAAAAGGAGAAAAAGCCCAAATAAACACAATCAGAAACACAAAAGATGAAGTCACATCTGATCCTGAAGAAATACAAAAGATCATTAGATACTACTATGTACACTTATATGGAAACAAACTTGAAAACCTTTTGGAAATGGAGGACTTTCTGTCATCACACAACCTGCCTAGGTTGAAACAAGAAGAAAGTGAGACCCTAAATAGGCCAATAACAATCAAGGAAATTGACCACATAATAAGAAAACTACCAACAAAAAAAAAAACCCCTGGACCAGATGGCTTCCCAGCAGAATTCTACAAGACATTTAAGGAGGAGCTGATTCTAATCCTACTGAAGGTATTCCAGGCGATTGAGAAAGATGGAACTCTCCCCAAATCATTTTATGAAACTAACATCACATTGATACCCAAGCCAGGTAAAGACCCAACAAAGAAAGAGAACTACAGACCAATATCTTTGATGAACATAGATGCTAAAATTCTCAACAAGATCCTAGTGAACCGGATTCAACAACACATCTCAAAAATCATCCATCATAACCAAGTAGGCTTCATCCCTGGGATGCAAGGCTGGTTCAACATTTGTAAAACCATAAATGTAATTAAATACATCAACAGATGTCAAAACAAAAACCACATGATTATATCATTAGATGCAGAAAAAGCTTTTGATAAAATACAACACCCCTTCTTGATAAAAACCCTCGAACATCTAGGCATATGGGGAACATACCTCAAAATAGTAAAAGCCATCTATGAGAAACCCACAGCTAGCATACTCCTAAATGGACAAAAACTGGAACCATTTCCCCTGAAAACTGGAACAAGACAAGGATGCCCACTCTCAATATAGTTCAATATAGTATTGGAAGTCCTGGCTTGAGCAATCAGAGAATAGAAGGCAATCAGGGGTATCCAAATAGGAAAAGAGGAAGTCAAGCTATCTCTCTTTGCAGATAACATGATTGTGTACCTTGAAAACCCAAGAGAATCTGCCAAAAACCTCCTTACACTGATAAAGGACTTTGGCAAAGTCTCAGGATATAAAATAAATGTGCAAAAGACTATCGCATTTCTTTATGCCAATAATAAACAAACAGAAATCCAAATAAAAACCACAATTCTATTTACAATAGCCACAAGAAAAATGAAATACCTTGGCATCTTCCTAACCAGAGACGTGAAAGACCTTTGCAATGAAAACTACAAAACACTGCTCAAACAAATCAAAGATGACACAAACAAGTGGAAAAATATCCCATGCTCATGGATTGGAAGATTCAACATTTTGTAGATGTCCATCTCACCTAAGGCAATCTACAGATTTAATGCAATACCCATCAAATTACCAGCAACATTCTTCTCAGGCTTAGAAAAAACAACACAGGAATTCATATGGAAACACAAACGTCCAAGAATAGCCAGAACAATCCTCAGCAAAAAAACAAAGCAGGTGGTATCACATTACCAGACTTCAAACTTTACTATAAAGCTACAATCATCAAAACAGCTTGGTATTGGTATAGGAACAGGCATATAGATCAATGGAACAGAATTGAGATTCCAGAAGCAAAACCTCAATTTCTCAACCAACTCATCTTCGACAAGGCCTCCACCACCTACCACTGGGGAGAGGAGAACCTATTCAGTAAGTGGTGCTGGGAAAACTGACTGACCACATGCAGAAGATTGAAGCAGGACCCCTATCCATCCCCATACACAAAAATTATCTCCAAATGGATCAGAGACCTAAATGTAAAACCTCAAACCATAAGAACCTTAGAAAATGAAGGACATACCCTCATGGAAATCGGAACTGGCACCCAATTCCTGAACAAAACCCGAAACCCACAGGCCATAAGAGATAAGATAGACAAGTGAGACCTCATTAAACTGACAAGCTTCTGCAAAGCCAAAGAAACCATCAGGAAAGCAGGGAGATAGCCTACAGACTGGGAAAAAATATTTGCCAACTCCAGGTCTGACAGGCTTAACATCTTGGATCTACAAGGAACTCAAACGTGCTGATTAGAAAAAACAAACAACCCCATTATAAAATGGGCAAAAGATATGAATAGACTTCTCAAAGGAAGACATCCGATCAGCCAACAGACACATGAAGAAATGTTCAACCTCACTAATCATCAGGGAGATGCAAATCAAAACCACACTGAGATACCACCTAACTCCAGTCAGAATGGCAATTATCAATAACTCACTAAATAACAGTTGCTGGAGGGGGTGTGGCGAAAAGGGAACACTTCTACACTGTTGGTCGGAGTGCAAACTAGTGCAATCTCTGTGGAAAACAGTATGGCGATTCCTAAAAGCTCTAAATATTGACCTCCCATATGACCCCGCAATCCCCCTACTGGGAATATACCTGAAGAACTCAAATCACTCTATAGAAAAGATACCTGCACACTTATGTTTATTGCAGCATTGTTCAATAGCAAGAACCTGGAAGCAACCATGCTGCCCATCAAAAGAGAACTGGATTAAAAAAATGTGGTACATATACACTATGGAATACTATGCAGACATAAAAAAGAACAAAATCATAAATTTTGCAGCAACCTAGATGGAACTAGAGTCTATAATACTGATTGACTTCTCACAGAAACAAAGATTTGAGTATCACATGTTCTCACTCATATAGTGGACCTTGAACATCCAACGTAATACTGTAAGAAGATAGATAGTGGTGGGAAACTATTGGGGGGGAGGGGAAGGGAGATGGAATTAACGGTAATAAATATCTGTCTGGGGACTGGGAGACACCTCTTATCAATAAGGGTGCCTAAATGAAGCATATTTGTATACCTAACCCTTAACTGTACCCTACAATATCATAATAAAAATATTGATAAAAAAAGGCTCTACAATGGAAAACTATTAGCATAGTGATGACTGCATATAATAAAAGTTTTATAGGAACTATTTTTATAGCCATCTTTCCCTCTCTGCAATGCTCTCATCCCTCATCTACTGTGTTCTCGTCACACTTTGCTTGAATCTCAAGTTATCTGGGGCTTGGCTTGCTCTGTTTTTGAAACCTGTGAAGGAACTGGGCAGACTCTAGAAGAAACTGGCTGGAATGGAGAAGGGGGATGAGCAGGCTGTCACTCGAGATGAGGGAGTCTTGCAGATGAGAATTAGATTATAGAAGGAAGTAAAAATATAAAATAATTGTATCTGTGCCTGTTCTCTCTCTTTCTCTCTCTCTCTCTCTCTCTCTCTCTCACACACACACACACACACACACACAACACACACACACACACACACACAAAACCAGTGAGTAAAAGAGCCAAATATTCCCTAAAGAAAATGAGAAACAGAACATCCCAGAAGTCAACAGAGACAATTTGCTTACTCATTAACTCATTCATTCCTTTATTCTTTCCACATTTGTTGAACCTTTACTCAGTGCTCTGTGCTAAAGACGATAGTATGGGGAGGCAAAAAATGGCCAAATATCTTTAAGAGACTAGAATTAATTTGGGCCAGTATTCACATATGTATAAGATTAAATCATAATAAAAAAAAGTCAAGGGTTTTATTGCCTTTACACTGGTGCTGTGTGCCACTGGGTTCGTGAAAAAGCCAGCTCATTATTGAAGGAGTTTTTCTTTGAGGATTACCTTGGCAATAAAACAAAAAATGCAAACACATGGAGAGGGGCTGTGGGTGATGCCTCTTTTCAGGACCCCATCTAGAATAATTCTCAGAATTGACTCTCCTGAAATCAATCACTAGAAATACAGGACAAGGCAGTGAATAACACAGGAAGTTGTGTGTGAACTTCCTTCCAGCTGCCATAGAAATGCGAAAAACACTTCAGTTCAGGTTTGATATGTAAAATAAATGAGGACAGTAAAAAGGAAATACAGCCTTAAATGGATTTCACTAGCTAACAGAGAATGAAGTTCTCAATTCCTGTTTACCAGTGATACCAGTTTGTCTCTCCAAATTTGCTGCAGCTCTGTATAGATTGTTGAAAAGGTTAGATGCCACAACCCTGATACAACAAAGGGATACTCCAGGAGGTGGATGTCAGCAGTGCATGAGTGCACATAAAAGAAAAAAATATCTGAGCTTTTAAAGGTGGAAGCACCAAGGCGGAATTAGAGTAAAATGTTTCCCCTCGTTCAACCGCGAAAGAGAGAGTTTGATGTGTTGCATTCCTAGAAGGAAAGGAAGGATGTTTTCTTTATACGGGTTGGTTGGTTATAAAGTGAATAAATATAAGTGAATATAAATATAATGGTTCCTCTAAATAAGCATCGTTTCGAATGCCATGTATTCTATCCATATCAGGGGTACTGATTTATAATTACCCTGATTGAGATCAGAATTGGGACAAATGGATGTTTGCATCACATTTTCTTTTTAGGCACTGAGTATTGGACATATACTACCATAACAACTGTAGGGTGCATGTGAGGATTGCTTATAACAGCTTCCCTGCAATGACCGTGCATTTCTGGGTCACTGATTCCAGTACTGCAGTGTTCATGGCAAATGGTGCTTCCAGTCAGTGTACAAAGGGGGATTTATGTGCAGAAGAGTCAGTATAACTGAATGGACTCCAAAGGAATCTGCTCAGGTGGCTAACTCTAGAGGAAACCTGGGGGTCTCTAGGAAGCACCCAGTGAGAAATATACTTCGGTTTGGATTTTCTGATATCCAAGTACATTAAATGAAAACATATACTGAGATGCCAACATAGAAAAAAATAAAGTATTACAAACAACAAGAGAAGTAGTGACTAAAATGTCTCCGTTGGCCCTGAATTCTGTATTCTATTTTATTGTGGGAGAATCTGTTAGCAGAAAAGATAAAACTGAAGATGGAGATTTTCCAAGTAATGTTAAGTACCTGTCTATCAGAGCATATTATCTAAGAGATGCTGTTTACCGTTTTACTAAGTTCTAGGAGCATACTTATCTTTCCAAGTTGGTTACATTCAGTCATGATGGTATTCAGGTTGCTGACACTTGGTTTGTAAGAGGATTTAGTTTTCCTTAAACTGCAATGTGAATTCTGAAATGAAAATCTAATCTCAAAACTAGTGCAGGTCAATTTGCAAAAACATCTCAAAACACGAGTGTGGAGAATCTTGAAATATTAGGAAGAATAATTTTCCAGGTGTCAGGGGAAAACACTGTAGGAAGAGCAGGGTCATTAGTAGCTGATTTGCTCAGCCAAATGTAGGCCTGATGACATGTTTAAACTGATCCAGAGAGTGATATTTGCTTAAGGGTGCAAATGTCTATCTCTGTATTGAACTCTGAAAGCACTGCTGGAATATAAAATAGATATCTTATTCTTTAGTCTTGGAAAGAAAATTAGATATTTTTAGGTATTATTGATTCTAGCCTCTGTATTGAGTTTATAAAGAAACCAAGGACCTGAGGGGCTCCTGTCTGTTGTTCCAGGGTCACCCAGGGTAGCTGACTCTTAAGACATTTACAAACTAGTTCTATATACACATACATGTGAATATATGTGTATACATATGTGTATGTATATGCACGTGCATGTGTGTGTGTAAAGTGCTTTGATTGAAGTGGAAAGAGCCCTGTAGCCATGGATTTCAAGGCAGACTCACTGCTTTAGCTCATACATATTGTGCAATTTTGAGCAAGTTCTTTCTCTTAGGGTTATCATTTGGCCCTGAAGAACATGTGCTTAGTCTCTGTGCTAACATTTATAGGCTAACATCTTTTGAATGTGTTGAGAAGGATGATTATACTCAGCGTTAGGGTACCGGCGAACCGGGTGAGGGTCGAGAGACGCAGGGAAGCGCGCAGCACTGCCGGGGCTGGCAACCCGGAGGTGTGTGCTGGGAACCCAGAGATCCGAGTAAATTGCAAAGAATTGCGACACACAGAGGTGAGAGTAGAAAAGATTTATTTAAGAAAAGTTCACCCCCCACAGACAGGGAGTGGGCCTACACTGTAGGTGAGTGTGGCCTTGTAGCCTCCCACAGTCCTGGCTTAAATCCTTTTCTTGGAGATGTTGCACGTGACTGCCACGACTGCTGTGACTTCCTTATCGACCACCTGTGGATGTCTTGGAGAACCTGTGACACAGAGTCATTAATGTTCGCCCACATTATCATAGCCCCTAGAGAAGGGCGTGACAAGGATTCTAATGCTCCCGCACCTTCCCAAACGACATTCCTTAGAGCTAGTGGAGGGTGCACCTCCCCTTATCTCCTAGGCATTCCCAGTGGGTAGCTTCGGGGGATCCTTGGCTTCCCTGTAGAAAGTGCCCAATTTACTGGAAGATCGAATCCCCACCTGCTCCCCCTCTGAGCGGTTATAACTTTTGTAATTACAAGTTTTATGACTTTTACAATCCTTGCCCAATACATGATGTCTTAGGCCTTGTAAATTCCCTTTACTCTAGGCAAGCTTGATTGCCACTATGAGATCCTCAGATACCTGGAAGTCTGTTTCTGAAAAGACAAAGTCGGTAAAGTTAATTATACCTAAAGTGTGCATTTCTCCAAAAGCATACCTTCTACTTTCTCATCATTGTGTCGGGGTTTAAGAACAAGATGAAAAATGGCTTCCCACTCTCAGTCTGTCCTTTCACTCAGTGTGTTTTCTCTCTGTGTGTAGACTTTCAAACATATAATGGAAAACTTGCTATGTGCCAGGCACTATCCTAGGTGCAAAGAAAAGAGAAAAGAAAGGTAATGGGCTGGGCACAGTGGCTCATGCCTGTTATCACAGCACTTTGGGAGGTCAAGGTGGGAGGATTGCTTGAACCCAGGAGTTTGAGACCAACCTGGGCAACAAAGCAAGAATCCATCTCCATTAAATAATTAAAGATATATATATATATATATATATATATATATATATATATATATGAAAAAGGTGGCATTTAGGAAAAAGTGTGAAGGAGAGAAGGGACAGAGGAAAGAATGTTCCAAGTAAAGAGAAAGTTGCAAAGACCTTGAAGTAGGAGACTGCCTGTCATGTTTGAGAAAAAACAAGGAGGCCACTCTGACTGGAGGAGAGTAAGGAAAGATTGAAAAGTAATTGGTGAAGTTAGAAATTGAAACGACATGAGGGGAAAAGAAAAGAGAAAGGCCACGAGATTTTTCTCTGGGTCAATTGGGAATCATTGCAGGGTGCTGAACCTGAGAAAGGGACATGATCTGACCTGTGTTTTGGATGATCGGGCTACTATGCTGGAATAGATTCTAGGTGGTACCAAGGGAGAAAGAAAGTAGGAAGAAAAGTTAGCAGGCTATGGTGGTAATCCTGGAAAGAGATGCTCACAGTGAAGTGCTAAAAGAAGAGGTAGTGAAAAGGGCTCAGATTCTTGATATATTTTGAAAACAACAACAACAACAAAAAAACAGAGTTAGCTGGGTTGCTAATGAATCGGATGTGAGCTGTGACAGAAAGAGGGAGACAAACAGGTCAGCAAGATTTATAGCATTGAGATGGAAGGGATGGGATTTTCATTTACTAAAATTGGGGAGAAGTTGGAGCAGAAGTGGGGGATTATGTGTTTTTATTTGTTTAGTGGGGTGTATGTATTCAATTTTAGACACAGAATGCTTGAGATTCCCATTTGCAACCCAAATAGAAATGTCAAGTAGACAGAATTTTGGGTAGGAGGTGGGAGTTGTCTGCATACACGTAGCATTTAAAGCTCTGAGATCTCCAAGGAGTGAGTCTATATATGGATATAGAAGACATCCTTGGACAAAACCTGGTGGCCCTACAGTGTTCAGACGTCTGGGCGATGGGGAAGAGTCACAAAGGAAACTGAAATGAGAGATCAATGAGGAAGGAGGAGAAACAAGACAGTAGGGTGATTGAGAAGCCAGGTGAAGAAAGTGTCAAAAACTGATGTTAGGTCATTGTGAGAGAAAATAGGAGACAGGAATGGGGGGGGAAGGCTCAGACTTTATAAGTTTTTGCTAGCTGGGGATGATGTGCTTTTACCTGTTCTGATTTTGCATGTCCTAGAATTTTGGGCCTCTCTTTATTCTCTTTAATTCCTGCTTGCAAAGGGAAATTCTTTTCTGATTGACCTCGCTTGAAGTGCTTTGTCAAATCCGTCCAATAATAACCAGTTCATGCCATTAATATCTGTTTTCTGACTGGGCATGGTGGCTCATACCTGAAATCACAGCACTTTGGGAGGCTAATGCGGGAGGATTGCTTGAGCCCAAGAGTTTGAGACCAGCCTCAGCAACATAGTGAGATCTTGTTTCAAACAAACAACCAACCAAATATTAGCGAGACCAGCCTCAGCAACACAGTGAGACCCCATCCCTACAAAATAAATAAATAAGTAAGTAAATAAATAAATAAATAAAATTAGCCGGGCATGGTGTTGTGTACCTGTCGTCCCAGCTACTTGGGAGGTTAAGGCAGAAGGATTGCCTGGTTCTGGTAGGTTGAGGCTGAGGTGACCCATGATCATGCCACTGTACTTCAGCCTGGGTGACAGAGTGTTACTCTAATTCAACCCCCTCCCCAAAATAAAAACAAACAAAAAACTGTTTTCCAATTACTTCTCATATGATTAGGTACGTGAACTATCTCAAAGGTTATCAGACATGGTTGTTTACCAAATCTTTTGTTACTTCATAGTGTGGCTTACTGTCTTTCCAGCCTGTAGTATATTTTTCCTTATTACTTCTTTAAGGCAATGCTACACTAAGGTATAGGTTTTAAGGTTTTTAGCCATGATCCCTTGAGAACCAATCAAATGCTAGGCAGTTCCCAAATTCCAATGTCCTGAAAGAATGAGTGTTTCTTTTTTCTTCTTTTTTTTGGACTTTATTTTTAATCTATTTATGTTTTAAAGATGTGGGGTACAGTTCAGGGTTAGGTATATAAGTGGTCATGATACAGGAGAAGTTTAGGCCTCCCATTGGTCCTCACTTTGTCTGGTTTGGGATTCAGGTACCCTTATAAATGTTATGTGCTCCTCACTCACGCAAAGTCCACTGCAGATTTGGGTGATTCCAGGGTGACAGTTGTCCAGATCATGGCTTAGCCTGGCACCTGTATAAGCTTGGAGGGGAAGGGAAAACAGCTGGAAGTTGGACACTGGTGAAGTACTTCCAGCAGGAATTACACACAGCACCCTAATGCAAAACTAGATGACTGACTCTAATTTCTTTCTTTTTAAATTAATTAATTAATTATTTTATTTTAATGATATGGGGTACAATTCAGGGTTAGGTATACAAATGTTCATTATGCAGGTACTCTTGCTGATGAGGTGTGCCCCCCCGGCAGTTTCCCTCAACTGCCAATCCCTTTCTTATAGTATTATGATAATTGTTCAAGTTCTGCTGATTAGTGAGAACATATGGTACTCTGTTCTTTGTTTCTGTGATAGATCACTGAGTATGATTGACTCGAAATCCATTCAAGTTGCTGCAAAGTCCCTATGTTTATTCTTCTTTTTTAAATTATTTTTTGATTAAAATGCATATTTTATTTCATTATTATAAAGATGTGGGGTACAATTCAGGGTTAGGTATACAAATGTTGATTATGCAGGTACCCTTGTTGATGAGGTATGCCCCTCCCTCCCCTAGCAGTTTCCCTCAACGGCCAATCCCATCCTCTTCCCTGACAGTTTCCCACTACTGCCAATCCCTTTCTTATAGTATTATAATTGTTCAAGTTCTGCCTGTGAGTGAGAACATATGGTACTCTGTTCTTTGTTTCTGTGATAGACCACTGAGTATGATAGACTCTAAATCAATCCAAGTTGCCATGAAGTCCATATGCTTGTCCTTCTTTATGGCTGCATAATATTCCATTGTGTATTATGTACCACATCTTTTTAATCCAGTCCAGCTTCGATGGGCAGCATAATTGGTTTCATATTTTTGCTATTGTGAACAGTGCTGCAACAAACATGCGTGTGCTGGTATCTTTTTTGTAGGATAATTTGAAAATTTCTTTCAATTTTTTTTTTTGAGTTGGGGTGTCACTCTGTCACCCAGGCTGGAGTGCAGTGGCATAATCATGGTTCACTGCAGCCTTGACCTTCTGGGCTCAGGTAGTTCTTCTGCCTCAGCCTTCAGAGTAACTTGAAGAACAGGTGTGGGCCACAATACTTGGCTAATTTTTTGATTTTTTTGTAGAGAAGAGGTGTTGGTATGTTGTCTGAACTTGCCTCAAACTCTTGAACTCAAGCAATCCTCTCGCTTTGGCCTCCTTAAGTGTCAGGATTACAGGCGTGAGCCACTGCGTCTGGTCAGGTGACTCTAATTAAGGCTCAGAGAAGAAAAGGAGGAAGTGGAAGAAGAGGAAGAGGAGGAGGAAGGTATCTGAGACTAGCTTAAAGTTGGCCTCAGAAACGATTTTTAGTTCATCTTTACAATCACAAAAATCAGTGTAAAGTCATTTGAATTTTCTTTTTAGTGTCTTGTATAATATCAAAATTTTCTGGAAGAAAAGTTGTGCCTTACTTCTGGGTATTTCTGAGACTCTAAAGACAGAGTAGCTAGCATACTATGAACAGATAAAGTTTTCAGTAAAACTTCAATAATCTTCTTAGAGGGAGAAAGTGTACTAAGTTTTTATGGTTTGAACTGTGTTCTAAAGTAATTCATGCCAGTTGTTAGCAGAACCTAAATGTCAAACAACATCTACCCCTCCCCAAGACCCTTGCTCTGTTTCTGTTGCATGTCTTTCCAAGGCTGCATCTTTGTTGTTTCTACTTTATTTTTTACCAACTTAGATTGAAGCAACACCAATTTTCAGCTGCCAACTACATGTACTTTAGGTGCAATGGATGATATCATAAAGCAGCCATTTCACACTCGATGTAAATATATTTACACATAGGTGATGTAACATTACCTGAGAACATGTTATTTTATCATTAGTGAAATGTTTAAATTTTAGTGTTGGTCAAGGGAACTATCTTTTTATTCTGCCAGAAGGAAGAGTGTTTTAGCCCGTTCAAGATCTGTAGCAAAGTGCCATAGACTGGGTAGCTTATAAACAACAGACTCACTGTCATGGAGTCTGGAAACCCAAGAGCAGGTTGCCAGCATGGTCAGGTTCTGGTGAAGGCCCTTTTCCAGGATGCATCCTGCTGACTTCTCATTGTACCCTCACGTGGTGATAAGAGGATGAGAGAGCTTTCTGAGGTCCCTTTTGTAAGGACGCTAATCCCGTTCATGAGGGTTCCAACCTCAAGACTGAATTATTTTCCAAAAGCCACTTTCCCTCATACTGTACCATCACATTGGAAGTTAGGATTTCATCATATGAATTTTGGTGTGGGGGGGTGCGCCCAAACATTCAGTCTATTGCAAAAAGGAATAGGAAGAGTGACCAACCCAACTGAAAATCTCCATATCCCAGTCGATTTGGTGACTAGTTGTGTATGTAATACAGATGATAAAAGTGACTTCGTTTTGGACTAGTGTATAATTCTATGAAAATAACTGATTTCTCATCTGTTAACTTGCTCTTTGTGGTATAGGGATGGATAGTTCACAGGTTGTTTCATAGATTCACTCTGCTTTGCATCTCACACAGAAAATTGGGAATGAGCTCATTATTTATATTTCAAAACAAGTAAATGAAACCGAAAAAAAAATTCAGACTTGCTAACATTTACACAGTTAGCCACTGACAAAGCTGGAATTAAAACCTGTGTTATCTGGTTTTCTTTTGACCATTTCCATAAGCAATCTCCTAGATGCTACAAAGTAAAGAGTGTTATTTAAAAAAAAACTCACGACCAGAAATTTACTTTATCTCATTAAACAAATAGTTTTACTGAGAAGAGCACATGAGGCTGTTCAAGTGGTGCCCTTGGTTACCTGGATGTTGAGATATTTAAGTTTTCTTTTGTGTACCTGCCCTGGAGCATCTGATAATGATTCATTTGTGGACTCTTCAAATATACTCCCAACACTAAAGAGGAAGGATTCTCTTTATGAGCAACTCTTTATGAATTAGCAAATTTTTGATTGCTCTTAATTGGTGAAAATGATTTATCATCTTGAATAGGGTGCTTGTTTCAGAATTTTACTCATCTGACTTGTTACAGAGTTCAAGCATGTAATTCTCTCTTATCTTTTCCTTTAGTTGATTATACTTGTAGTTTTGGAATGAACAATTTGATGGGACTGGACCCAAAGGTCACCACTTACTCACATGAGAAGGATTGAATTATTGATTTATTTTTTTGGGAGAGGGCATTTGTTGAGTCAAGTAGAGGTAGGAGTCAATTATCTGAAAAGGACAATTCTTGAAATCTGGGTAAATTATTTTTTAACTTTCCCATCAGACAAATTTTACACTTTTGGTCAATTTATTTTACTTCTCTGTACTTAGATTTCTTTATCAGATGCATGGAGGCTATTACCAGTTTTTAATGATGCATAAGTGATATATTCAATTTGTTTTAATTTTGGTAGAAAAGGCATCACATAATATTAAGATAATTCTATGATTAATTATTTAAGACAATATCAAAAAGAACCCTTTAGGTGATCTAATAAGTGGCCATTCTGTATGGTACAAGAACAAAGCCAAATACTTTTTGATATAAACTTATTTGTACTAGAAAACCTGCTGAAATAATAAAATTTTCTGGAAAACCATCAGTTAGAATCTGAAGTTAAATATACTATTCATTAGAAAATTGGATTCCAGAGTTTAAATAAAATCAAGGTTAATTTTAAAATTAATTTAAAGACGTGCGCAAATTATGTTGTACCAGAATTAGAAAGTGGTCAATATGACTTCCATTCCTGGGTATAATGTGAGAGGTCACAGCAGGCAAGTGTGCCCACTGCAAGATAAAAATGCCTAATAAGATATTTTAAAGATTTGAAGGTGTCAGAGAGCTATGGAGGCAACATGAATAGATGGACCAAAATTCCAGAGAAGAAGGAACATATAAGAGGTTAGGTACTGATTTCTAGCTGTGCGTGTATTTTGTAAATTTGGGGTGGGGGCATTTGTTCCTTTTGGGTGTGAACTGAGAGTCTGCACAGGTAAAGATCCGATCTTGAGGAACAGAGTAACTAACAAAGTTGTTATAACAATAAAAATAGCAGGTTCCCCTCCCCCCCGGGAATTTTCCACTGGTTCTAATGTGTAATAAAAGCTGGGGATTAAGGGCAAAATATTTCAAAATGTAGGGTAAGATGTTCTACAGTTTTGAGGGGCAAAGGGAATAAAGATCCACTGGGGAGAAAACACAAGGGTGGTCTTTCCAGCAATATTTTTTGGGCAGATTTTGAAACAATCCGGGCTGCAAGTTTAGAGGACTAGGTTGGAAATTCTGAAGGCAAGGTAGATCTTCCACAGAGCTTACTGGGGCTAAGGAAATGCAGATGTATTAGTCTAAAGTCTTGAAAATCCAGCCTTAGGAATACAAGTGAGCCAAAGAAAGAAAGTCTTATGCAAATTGTAACCCACCTCCAACCCAGACTAATTTATAATTGTTTTGAGCTAATCAGTTACTTACTGTATCAGGAAACCTGTCTCCAGTGGAAGATAACATAATATCTTTTGGACTATGAATGGTTCTTTCATAAACCATATTCAGTGTAGAATAAAAAACTCATGCACAAAGAAACAATCAAATATGATCTATTATGGAGAGAAAAGGTTGATGAGAGGTTCAGACTTAGAAATGATCTAGATTTGGAGTTAGCATAAAGTATTTTAAAATAACTATTAAAATATGTTCAGGAAAAGAGAGAGAACAATGAATAAAATAGATAAAAGAATAGACTATGTCAGCAAAAAATTTAAATTGATAAAAAAGAGTTAAATGGACATTATAAACTGAAAAATGTAACATTGAACATTAAATGTTCAGTGAAGAGTTTTAGCAGCAGATTGGAAAGCAAATTACAGAAATAAAGAATTAGGTAGGGTAAAATAAAATACCTAAATAAACCACAAAGGAAAGCTAACAACAACAACAACAAAAACAACAATAAAAAAACAGAAAAAGCCAGGTATGGTGGCTCATGCCTGTAATCCCAGCACTTTGGGAGGTGGAGGCGAGAGGATTGCCTGAGCCCATGGGTTTGAGACCAGCCTGGGCAACGTGGTGAGATCTCATCTCTACAACAAATCAAAAAATTAGTCCAGTGTGGTGGTGTCTGTGGTTCCAGCTACTTGGAAGGCTGAGGTAGAAGGATCACCTGAGCCCAGCAGGTTGAGGTGGTGGTGGCTGTGAGTGTACTACTGAACTTCAGCCTGGGTGACAGAGTGAGACTCCGACTCAAAAAAAAAAAAAAAAAAAGCAAAAGCAAAAACAAACCCAGAATAAAGCATAAGAGAAATGTAGTACATATTCAAAATGTCTATCATATAAATATTGAACTCCCAGAAGGGAAGATATGAAAAACTGAACCAGAAGCAACATTTGAAAAGATGAAGGATAAGAATTTTCAAAAACATCAATCTATAATTTCAAGAAGCTTGGTAAATTCTAAGCAGTATAAAATGAGTGAAAAGTCAAACACTGGCACATAATAGTAACATTGCCAAAACCCAAAGACTAAGAACAAAACAAGCAGCTATAGCAAAATAATCAAACTAAGGAAGCCACAGATGAAGAATACCTTCTGAGGAACAGTAATATGACATACAGTCAACTTCTCAACAGAAATGATGAGAATGGAAAGGACAACTGAATGATAACTTTATCATTATTATTATTTTTTGAGACAGGGCCTCACTCTCTTGCCCATATTGGAGTGCAGTGGCATGAGCATGGCTCCTGGGCTCAAGTGATCCTTCTCCCTCAGCCTCCTGAGTGGCAGAGAATGTAGGAATGCATCATCATGCCTGGCTAATTTTTTTATTTTTGTAGAATGCAGTCTTGCTTTGTCATCCAGGCCAGTCTTGAACTCCTGTCCTCAAGTGATCCTCCTGTTTCAGCCTCCTACAGAGCTGGTATTACAGGCGTGAACCATTATGGCTAGCTGGAGTGATAACTTTAAATAAATAATAAATTAATGAAAATAGCCACCAGCTCAGAAACCATAGAGTTCATCCTTAAGAATGAAGGCACAATAGATGTTTTCAGACAAATGGAGACTGAGGATATTTGCCACTAGAAGGTTGTAAATTAAATAAATACTACAGGAAATTCTGCTGGCAGAAGGAATATGATCTCAGATGGAAACATGGGGATTCAGGAAGTGATGAATGATGTCCAAAAGGGTAAACTTGTGGATAAATATAAATGAATATTCACAACATGAAACAATGAGCCTAATATAATGTAAATTTTAAATTATAGGTGGTGTGACAAAAATAATGGAACAAAAGTAAAAGAAGTTAAAGCGTCTTAAAGTACCAACAACAAAAAAACCAATCTGTGCTACACAGTCCCAAGGGAAGTATGAACAGTTAAATCTCCGGTAAAACAACTTAAAAGAATCACAGAACTTTTCCTATGAAGTGACTAGAAATAAAAAATGGAATAATAAAATAGCTTAATTAATCCAAAAGAAGATACTAAAAGAGTAAAATAGAAACACCAAAAGGAGACGAACAGAAAATGAATAATAAGATGGCAGCTATACATTCAAAACCCATCTAGCGTTTTTAAAATGCCACATGCTCTCAGCATATGGGGAACAGAAGGAAAACTTGGTCCATCTGATGAAAGGGGGCAGCTACAAAAAAAAAAAGTCTGCAACTAACATTGTACCATAAATGTAATATTCACCATAAATGTGAAACCCTGAACACGTCTCCAACAGGACAAGGATGTCCCATTTTTAACACTTCTATTTAAGCAAAATACTAGCAGTCCTCACCAGTTCAATAAGGCAAGAAAAAGAAATAAAGGACATAAAGACTGGAAAGGGAGAAGTGACACTTAAAAAAATTTTTTTTGAGTTGGAGTCTCTCACTCCTTCGCCCAGGCTGGAGTGCAGTGGCACACACACTCACGGCCACCCCACCGCAGACCTGCTGGGCTCTGGGGATCCTTCTGCCTCAGCCTTCTGAGTAGCTGAAACTACAGATGCACGCTACCACACCCGGCTATTTTTAATTTTATTGTAGAGACGTGGTCTTGCCGAGTTGCCCGGGCTGGTCTCTCCAAGTTGCCCGGGCTGGTCTCGAACCCGCAGACTCAGGCACTCCACTCACCTCGGGCTCCCAAAGTGCCACCGAGCCCAGCCGTGTCATATTTTTTAATGATCAAAATTTAATATTGACAAGAAAACTACTAAAAGTAATATGTAAGTTTAGCAAGGTCAGAAGATATGAAGTCACTACATATAATCAACCATAATTTTTGGTACTAGCATCAAACAACTGGAAAATGAAATTAAGAAAAGAATTTATAATTATGTCAAAAACATAAGATACTTAGGAACAAATTTAACAGGGGTATTGCAAAAACATATCAATTAACATTTAAAAACATTGCACTGGTTAAATAAATTAAAGTGTAAATAAATATAAAAACATTAAAAAAAGATGGTAGTTATAAACCTCATCTGTATTAGTAACTGTAGTGAATGTTTATGGACTAAATACACACTAGAACACATCAGTTCTATGGTATAGTCTATATATGACAGTATGAAACATGTTTTAATATATGACTGTAGATATTTTAAATTGGTTTACATATGTAAAAACGTGCTTCAAAATGACTTTTTTATAATCAAAATTTCTTTTCATAGGGCATATGCAAAATATAGAGAAAGTCTTTCAGGTATAGAGAATCTCATATACAACATAAATATATGAGATTTATGTTGTAACAGATGTTGGGCGAGGCAGCTTTCTTGTTAAGTCTGAACTTCCTCTTAGTAAATTATGAGACTTTTAGAGGCTGAGGGCAGCAAACACAGTAAAGTTTATGTTATCTGCTGCATCTGGAACCATATTTTGCCTACAGAAAGATGGCAGTGAATATTTATTAATTCCGCTGTACCTTCTGATTCCTAGAGAAAGGACTTATATTATTACAAAATAATACCACTCAAAAAATATCTTAAAATATTTAATGACACATGCATAGTGAGACATTTCAGAGAGCACCCCCACATTTTAAATTTCATTTGTTTACCTTTGTGGGATATGTTGTCCTGGGGTAATTATTCCAATTTTGTATGTGAAAAAACTAGGCCAGGATCCTACAGCTTAAGAGGGAGTGATAGGAATGCTCCCATGTGTTATTTAAATACACAGCAACTATTTTAAATGGCTTCTCAGGGACTCTTAAACTGGGCTTTAAACTCCGTTGTGCAGATGAACCATTCTTGAATAAGAGGTATTTACAAAGCTTGGTCCTTCACTGGCTGCTACAACAAAGCAACTATTCAGAGTCACTGGAATCAATATTAGTTTCCTTTGGAGCTTGGATTAAATAAACTGGTAGTGACGACGAGAAGGTATAAAGCACAGGGATATGAATTTGGGTTTCAGAATACTAATTAGAGTCAGAGTTTCACAGTGAATTATTTATATTTCTGTCACCTGAGGACTCCCAGAAGGCAATTGGGATAATTCACACTCTGTAATTCACCAAACAATTTTAAGGTTTTATTTTCTAATAAACTGTGGAGAGTTCTTAATTAGTAATTAGAAAATGATTATACCTTGTCTGCAAAAAACACATTTCTTTGATTATATTGATGTGACTATGCAATTATATTTCAAATTAGTTTGAACAACATTTAATGTAGGAGTTCTCATTCTGGTCTGATCTGCAAGGTAACTTGGACAGGGGCAGTCTGAGGGTCATCCTCAAGTATGGATACACTGTTGCTGGTCTCATGTGGTTTTCTAACTTAGCTCTGGTGTTTGCAGCACACAGAATGCCAGCGAGGCTTTAATTCCATCATTCAGTATTAATATTATACATGATTCTTTGTAATTATGACAAGTCAAGATATTTAATTTTTACTGAAATCAAATGTTTTTAATGTCAATATGAATATTATTTTTACTAAATATAATTTAATTTTTTCATCTTCCTTATTAATTCGTGTGTGTGTGTGTGTGTGTGTGTGTGTGTGTTTGTGTCAGAGTCTTACTGTGTCATCCAGGTTGGTGTGCAGTGCCATTATCATGGCTCACCACAGCCTCAAACTCCTGGGCTCAGGTGAGACTTCTGCCTCAGCTTCCTCAGTAGCTGGAACTACTGCCATGTGACACCACACCCAGTTAATTTTTTGATTTTTTTTTTTTTTAGAGGAGAGGTCTTGTTATGTTGCCTAGGCTGGTCTCAAACTCCTGGACTCAAGCAATCCTTCTACCTCGGTTTCCCAAAGTGCTGAGATTATAGGTATGAGCCACCATGCCCAGCCCTTAATAAGTCTTTATTATGTTGTTTTTATAGTGCTTAATAGAATACGCATAAAACAAATTAGGAAACAATTATAAATACCTCTGAATAATTTCTATAGTAGTTCTATGGATGTATCTATATTTAAAAGTCTTTAATACAGAAAAATAGAACTTATAGTTTGCATACAGCTTTGAGGAAAATGAACATTTATGTAATTCAAGTGAAGGCAATATAAGCTTCATGATAAAACAAAGAGATTTTGAGTTCACTGATATTTAGGTTTGAGTTCCAACTCTATCACCCACGGTCAAATTATGTACCTTTAAAAATATTTTCCAATATTTTATTATAATTTATATTTCAATGTAATTTAATAATATTTAGTATTATTAATTAATAAGAATCTACTGTAATCAAGAAATGCCTCTAATATACATTGATTGGGCTAGGAGAATTTAAGAATAATGATGATAATAATAATAATAAGTTTATTGCCCCCAAAATACCAATCCAAACATATAGCTGTGAAGAGTTGTTGAACAGTAGAATTTTGATAGAGTCCAAAAAGTGATACTTTTGAGAATGAGAGTGAGAAGCAGATGGGAGCATTGGGACAATAAGTCTAAACTAGTATGGTCTAGGTCAAACTGAGATATGTGACAAGTTTAGTTTTTGGGTCTGTCTACCTATGTGTGATATTAAACTATTGCACTGCCTACATGTACTTAAACAAAAAAAGCAACATCTATGCATTGCTGTCTGTATGAGGTCTGACAATTAGGTTACATACTATCCTAGAAAAAGTGCTACTGTATACCTCATTGCTGAATATCACTATGACATTCCCCTTAGGAAGTTATGCACCAATGCCAGCCCCTAGACCAACCGTCAAAGCAGTTTCGGAATTCTTTTTCTGGAACAACTATCAGAGCTGTGTGACAATTGAGGCCAGACAATTAAGTTTGCGAACTTGACACTGTGTGATTACGTATGCAGCACTGTACAAATAACTGTATTGGAAAACCCTCCCTAATCACCTGATCTGGCCCCCAGTGACTTTTTTCTTTACCCAAAGATAAAGGAAACATTGAAAGGAAGACAGTTTGATGATATTCAGGACATCAAGTGTAATACGATGACGGCTCTGATGACCATTCCAGAGAAAGACTTCTAAAGTTGTCCTGACACATGGACTTGGCACTGGCTGGTGGATGTTTTCCCAAGGGAAGTACTTTGAAGGTGACCATAGTGATTTTTAGCAATGAAGTCTGTAGCACTTTTTCTAGGATAAATTCACAAACTTAATTGTTGGACTGCGAATATTCAGCGGACACTTAAATGATTTCTCTGTGCTAGGCCCATTAGAAGATGGATACACTGATGGTAAGACTCAGCCCTAGAGCCAGCAGAAAAAATATCTTGTGAACACAGAAAATCTAAGGTACTGTTATAAACAACTGAGGCAAAGGAGCAGAGTTTGAGAGTAACCATCAAAAGCTGGGTTTCTTCAGGCGACTTGGTTCTATTCCTACCTCGATCTTTGACCTCAATGTTTATAAGTGGTGTTTTTAATTGGTTGATTTTTTTTAAACAGGTAAATGCTTTCAGTTTTAAAAAGGACCCAGATATTTTATCCAGACCATATACGTACTGGTTCATTTAAAGGTGCACTAATGCACCTGAAGAACTGAACTTTTAATTTTGTTTCATCTTGATGAAACAAAATTAAAAGTTCAGTTCTTCAGATGAAATAAAATTAAAAGTTCAGTTCTTCAGGTGCATTAGTCACATCTCAAGTGCTCAATGACTCCTTGTAGCTAATGGATATCTTATTGGGCAATTCAATGTAGAACATTTCCATCATCTTAAAAATTTCTATAGGATAATACCCACAAAAACAAATTACACACTTCCAAATGAATTGCATGTAGTAGTTTCCTTCTACCAATGTTATCCCTTTAATACCAGAATATTTAGTCCATCATACACTCTGCCAAAAGTTTGTGAAATGCCTTCATTCACTCATCATTCATTCAACACCTATTCATTAAGTATCTACTGTGTGCCAGTGCAGGAATGAATAAAATAGGAAAAAAGACATACATTATTATTTGATTCAAATATTTAAGTACTGGAGGTACTGAAAATATCTCCCTCTTACACGATTGAGTCTTCTAACTGGGATATAAATTAATTTGTTGAACTTCATAACAGTAAAATCTGACAGTAATAAATGCAGTATAAAATATGGGTGAGGAAAATAAAATATAAGAATATACTGATCAGTGATCTCAGAACACCTCTATTGTTGCTTATTGTGGATTGGCTTCTTTCATTTTCTGAAATACGGTGATTTTGGTAACATCAAAATGCAGAGGAGATGATTTGAGGGTTGTATAAGACAGCATAGCTGAGAGTAACCTTCAATTAAAGGAAGTAGGCACATATAGGAAACTTACAGGAAGAATATTTGAGAAACACAACAATTAACAAATTATAAGCAATATGAAGTAACATTTTCAAAGACATGACTTTTGAAATCAGTGATAAATATAATGTCATACAATTACCCTTTCAGGCTCTTATTTACACTTTTATATTCAATGGACTAAAAAGGCAAAACAAAACTTGACTCTATTTGAAGAGATAGTTGGTTTGATTCTGTAGTGAGAACAGATTATGGTCCTAAAATAGCCTGCAGTATGGAGGATTTACCTAGGATTTAAGGGCATTAGTTCAGAAAGCTAGGGTTAAACAATAGAATGAGTTACTTAGGGAAGGTTAACCTATTTCCTATTTCCTCAAGGGCATTTTGCCTAGGATAAGAGTGAAATTGGACTGAGGTTTGCTTGCAAGATGGCATGTGAAGGGAACAGGTTTTGATATGCCAGCTGTTTCTCTCCAACCTCCATGTGAGATCAATATACCTTTGATTTAAAAAACCAGTACCATCTCTTCTCAAAGCTAAGTTATCCACATCATTGATTTCCCATGAATTCTCAGGTTAGTTTCCTGAGCTCTGTCTTCTGTGAGAGGCCTTAATGTTTTTCCCTTGCTGCTGAAGTCCTTAGCAGTGACTTCCATGTCACTAAATGCAGTGGGTCTTTTTTAGTCTCTGCCCCTCACCACCTCCAGCTTCAGGCTGCATTTGGCACCTTTCCTCATCTTAAAGGGGATTTCCTCATTCTTAAAGCAGTTTCTCATCCTTAAAGCAATCTCTGCTGCCGGCATCAATGGCATCACATCAATTTGACAATATTCTTCTTTATTGTATCTTCACAACCATTATCCTGACTGAAGCCAACAATAACTTTGGGTTACTGCTTCTGTTCTGCTTTCCTCAGTTATTTCTCCTGCTATAAATTATACATGTATAATATAAATTAGATCCTATGAATCCCCACTTAAAACCTCCAATGACTGGTTTTGCATTTAGAATGAGATCTAAACTTTATAACCTGTCTTATGAGTCCTGAATCACCTGGCCTCTTTCTAACTTTCCAGGTTAAGTCACTAGTTATCATTCATTCATTTATTCCTGTGTGTGTGTGTGTGTGTGTTTGGTTTTTTTTTTTTTTTTGAGTTGGAGTCTCACTCTGTCACCCAGACTGGAGTGCAGTGGCCGCTCCCAGCCACTGCAGCCTCGACCTATTGGGCTCCAGCAATCCTTCCGCCTCAGCCTTCCAAGTAGCTGGAACTACAAGAGCGCACTACCATGCCGGGCTAATTTTTGATTTTTTTTATTGTAGAGATGAGGTCTCGCCAAGTTGCCCAGGTGGGTCTCAAACCCGTGGGCTCAGGCAATCCACTCACCTCAGGGTCCCAAAGTGCTGGGACTACAGGCTGAGCCACCAAGCCTGGTTTCATTTATTCCTTAATTTATGAATTCTTTCAGTCTTTCAGCAGTTATGTTCTAAGCACTGTTCTGGGATTTGAGGTTAGGAGAGTGAACAACACAGGCTAAAATAATTACTTTCTTGGAGCCTACATTCTAACAGTACTTGAGGGTGATCTGGTTATGATAGACAAACAATAAACAAGGTAAACAAGGAAAATTATGACACATTAAATGATGATAGGAACACAGGAGAAAAATAATGCAGGAAAGGGTGTGTGCATGAAAGTTTGAAAATATGGTGAAGGCAGCCAATGACAGTTTCACTAAGAAGCTGACATTTGAGTAAAGACTTGATGAAAGAGAGGGGAACAACTATTCAGGTACATGGGTGAAGAGAATCTCAGGCAGAGGAAAGAGAGTGCCACATCCTAAAGAATGAGTGTATACAACATATTCTAGAAGCAACGAGGAGGCCAGCATGATACAGATGATACAAATGGGGGCAGGTATGTTGAGAAATGAGATGGGGAGTTGGAGAAGATCATGTAGGACCTTGAAGGCCATTGTAAGGGTTTTACTTTTATTTAGAATGAGATACAAACACATTAGAAGGTTTGGAGCCAGAAAGTAACATGATCTGACTTGGGTTTTGGAGGGATCACCTTGATGTCTTGTTAAAAATAGATGGGAATGAGTCAGGTTGAAACAGAGAGAACTTTTGAGAGATTCTTACAATAATAGAGAAGAGAGATGATGGTGGCTTGGACCAGTGTGGTAGTTGTGGAAACAAAAGAGATTGGTGGGATATTTCTGGCAAGATGGTGACAGAACAGGTCGGACTGTGAGAGTCTCCGCAAAAGCGAGTGTCCATAAAGACTCTCTGCATGAGTGGGTGTGTGCTGGTGGGTGAGTGAAAGTCTGTCTGAGGGAAGATGGACTTGGGGCTCTCATGTACCCAGGGCTCTCCTTGGAGGTGACTGTAACCCCCCACCACACTGAGACCGGAGCCCCCAGTGTGCAGGATTGTCTGCTTTGCTCAGGGTTCTTCTGAGACGAGGCAGTGAAAAACAACTGTTCCTCACCACCTGGCACCCAGTCCACACCCTCACCTGTGAAAGCAGGAGAAAGTAGGTCATGGAAAGCTGGAAAGGAACCCCTCTACCAGTGAGGAAATACCAACTGATGCCATTTTCTCTAGCCTGGGACCAGGCAGAGACCTGCATTGCCCCCACCAGTTCTGCCCAGCCTCCAACTTGGGATCTAGAGGTTATCTCATCATCAAACTCCGGAACAGGCACAGACACTTCAGATTTGACTTGGAGACTTGACAGCAGTGGAAGCAAGACAGGTGAACCCAGAACTGATCCACCCTCCTCCTAAAGTAGTCTGTGGGGCATCTGACCCACACTGAGAGCAACTATCAGCCTACACTGAGAGCACAGGGAAGGGACTGGAGACCAGAGCTGAAAGGAAGTCAGAGCTATGGAAGTGGCTACAGAGTGAGTGTTTTGTTTTGTTTTGTTTGTTTCTGGCTTGTTTTTGTTTTGTTTTTAGTTTTAGTTTTTTATATTCTTTCTGTTTTTGATTGCATTTTTGTACTTCCTTTGTTTCTGTTATTATAATGCTTTTAAAAAAATATTTTCTGTGTATGGGTATTTTTGAGAGAGAGGACATCAATAGGGAGATTTTTGTTGGTTTGTATGATTGTAGGTTTTTGGTTTTTAAAATCTTTTCTGTCTTTGTTTCTCTGTATATTTGTAAGTTGGTATGCCTATCTGTTTTCCCTCTTATTCTTCTCTCTCTCCACCTTCCTCTCATCTTCCTCCTTCCTTTTTCTATTATTTTCCTTTTTCTTGCCTCATTTTGCTACCAGAGGGTAAACATATACCTTCACTGCATGGACAGATTGTAAGGCAGTGGGAAGTGGGTTCAAGGGGGCCCACACACCTGTCAGCAGATACTAGGATATGCAGATAGTTTCTGAATCACAGATCCCCCCTTAATTAAATCTTAAAACTGCAAAAAGTGCAGCCCCTCACCCTCAGTCCAGCTTCAGAATTGAACAAAGCCAGAGGATCTATATAAAGAAGAATAGAAGACTGAGCAAACAGAAGTAAAAACTACCCACCCCATGACTGAACAACAGTATTAAAGAAGAGGTTAAAAAAAAAAAGAGGGAGAAAAATCTACACAAATGAAGAAAAACCAAAGGAAAAATATAAGTCTCACACAGATCCCTGGGAGTTCAATCACTGAGAATACAGACTTCAGAATGAAAATAATGAACAGCCCCCAGAATGACTAGTCTCATACCAAACCCAGATATCAAGAGATTAATAGGGAAAATAAATAGAAATGAGGAGAGACAAGAGGAAAGAATGAAGGAGTTGACAACTGAGATAACAGCAATAAAGAATATAGTGAATTAAATAAATAAATTAGTACGGAAAGCAGAATTAACCAAGCAGAAGAAAGAATCGTGGAGCTTGAGGACAAAAATATGGAACTAACCCAAACTGTTAAAAACACAGAAAAGAAGCTTAACAAGACAGAACGAAACCTCCAAGAGATGAGCAATTATTTCAAGAGGCCGAACCTAAGATTAACTAGAATCCCTGAGGCAGAAAAAGAGACAGAGAAGACCCTGAAACAAACATTCCATGAAATTATTCAGGAAAACTTCCCTCATCTCATCAGTGATGCAACCATTCAAACATAAGAGATTCAGAGAACCGCTGAAAGAAAACAAATGAGAAGACCAACCCCTAGACACAAAGTAATTCACCTACACAAAATAGGTATAAAAGAAAAAATTCTAAAGGCAGCAATAGAGTAAGATCAGACTATGTACTGGGGAAGACCAATTAGAATAGTAGCAGACTTATCTACAGAAACACTTCAGGTTAGAAGAGCTTGGAGACCAATCTTCAAAGTTCTCAAAGATAAACAATTTCAACCAAGAATTACCTACCCAGCTAAATAAGTTTCATCAGTGATGGAGAACTATAATCTTTCCCAGACATTCAATCCCTATGAGTTTATGCTGCCTCCAGACCAGCTCTACAAGAAACACTTAAGGCCGGGCTTGGTGGCTCAGCCTGTAATCCTGTGCCTTTGGGAGGCTGAGGTGAGTGGATTGCCTGAGCCCGCGGGTTCGAGGCCCACCTGGGCAGCAAGACCTCATCTCTACAATAAATCAAAAAATTAGCCGGGCGTGGTAGCTCATGCCTGTAATTCCGGCTACTCGGAAGGCTGAGGCGGAAGGATCACCGGAGCCCAGCAGGTTGAGGCTGCGGTGGCCGGGAGTGGCCACTGCACTCCAGTCTGGGTGACAGAGTGAGACTCCAACTCAAAAAAAAAAAGAAAAAAAAAAGAAAAAAAAAAGAAACACTTAAGAAAGTATTAAACACACAAGAAAGGAAAAAAAAAAAAAAAGAATGACGACACTCTTCCCAAGAATGCAGGAAAAAAATTGAAAACACACATGAATCAGCCCCTAAATCAAAAGAAAGACAACAAATAAATATACAAACAGACAGCAGCAACCACAACAAACTCTATAAGAACCACATTACAGGGATAAACTCTCACATTTCAATAATTAGCCTAAATGTGAATGGACTAAATGCACCATGAAAAGACACAGAATGACAAATTGGATAAAATTCATGAGGCAACAATGTATTGTCTCCAAGAGACTCATCTTACCAGAAAGGACACTCACAGTCTCAAAGTAAGAGAATGGGAAGCAAAATTTCAGGCATACAGAACACAAAATAAAGCAGGAGTCATGATCTTAATATCAGACAAAATATCCTTTAAGCTATCAAAAATTAAAAAAGATATGGAAAGTCACTACATAATGATAAGAGGTTCAATCCATCAACAAGAAATATCCATCCTAAACACATATGTACCCAAAATAGGCACACCAACTTTCATAAAGCAGCTTCTAGGTAAGATAAAAAAAGACATTGACTCTAACACTATCATAACTGGGGACTTAAACACCCCACTAACAACCCTAGGCAGATCATTGAGACAAAAAATCAACAAAGATGCGTGACCAAATGGACTTCATTGATACCTAAAAAATACTCCACCCAATATCCATGGACTATACATTCTATTAATCACCACATGGAACATATTCTAAGATTGGCCACATACTTGGCCATAAATCAAGCATAAATAAATTCCATAAGATTGAAATTCTGCCAAGCACCTTCTCAGACCACAGTGGGAAAAAAATAAATATCAACACCAACAAACCTCCCCCAAGACCCACAAAGGCAAGGACACTAAGCCCCATGATGCTAAACAACACCTGGATCAACATGAAAATCAAAACAGAGATTAAAAGATACCTAGAAACAAATGAAAAAGAAGAAACATCTTACCAAAATCTCTGGGATGCCATGAAAACAGTACTAAGGGGGGAAATTGTATCTCTATAAACACACATGACACAAATGGAAAGATCACAAATAAACAGCCTAACAAATCACCTAAGGAAGCTAGAAAAGCAAGACCAGAAAAACCCTAACTTCAGCAGAAGAATTCAGATCACCAAAATAAAAGTCCAAATTCAGGACATAGAAGACAAAAATATAATACAAAAATCAACAAAACAAAGAGCTGGTTCTTTAAAAGAATAAACAAGATTGATGGTCCCCTTGCTAGACTGACCAAGAAAAAGAGAAAAAGCCCAAATAAACACAATCAGAAACACAAAAGATGAAGTCACATCTGACCCTGAAGAAATACAAATTATCAGAGACTACTATGTACACTTGTATGGAAACAAACTTGAAAATATAAAGGAAATGGAGGACTTTCTGACATCACACAACCTCCCCAGGTTGAAACAAGAAGAAATTGAGACCCTGAATAGACCAATAACAATCCAGGAAATTGACTATGTCATAAGAAAACTACCTACCAAAAAAAGTGCTGGACCAGATTGATTTCCAGCAGAATTCTACAAAACATACAAGGAGGAACTGATGCCAGTCCTGTTGAAAGTATTCCAGGCAATTGAGAAAGATGGAGCTCTTGCCAAATCATTTCAAGAAGTTGACATCACAGTCATACTAAAACCAGTTAAAGATCCAACAAAGAGAACTACAGGCCAGTATCCTTGACAAATACAAATGCTGAAATTCTCAAGATCCTAGCAAACCGGATCCAACAGCACATCTCAAAAATCATCCACTATGATCAAGTAGGCTTCATTCCTAGGTTGCAGGGCTGATTCAACATTCACAAGACCATAAATGTAATTAAATACATCAACAGATGTAAAAACAAAAACCACATGATTATATTGTTAGACATGGAAAAAACTTTTGATGAAATCCAGCACCCCTTCTTTTTTTTTTTTTTTTTTTTTTTGAGTTGGAGTCTCACTCTGTCGCCCAGACTGGAGTGCAGTGGCCGCTTCCGGCCACCACAACCTCGACCTGCTGGGCTCCGGCGATCCTTCCGCCTCAGCCTTCCAAGTAGCTGGAATTACAGGCATGAGCTACCATGCCCAGCTGATTTTTTGATTTATTGTAGAGATGAGGTCTCGCTGCCCAGGCGGGTCTCGAACCCGCGGGCTCAGGCAATCCACTCACCTCAGCCTCCCAAAGGCGCGGGATTACAGGCTGAGCCACCGAGCCCGGCTTCCAGCACCCCTTCTTAATAAAAACCCTCGAACATCTAGGCATAGATGGAGCATATCTCAAAATAGTAAGAGTCATCTATGAGAAACCCACAGCCAACATACTGCTAAACAGACAGAAATTGGAACCATTTTCCCTGAAAACTGGGATAAGACAGGGATGCCCATTCTTACCCATTCTTTTCAACATAGTTTTGGAAGTCCTATCTAGAGCAATCAGACAAGAGGAGGAAATCAGGGGTATCAAATAGGAAAAGAGGAAGTCAAGTTATCCCTCTTTGAAGACAACATAAGAGTTAAGATAGACAAGTGGGACCTCATCAAACTGACAAGCTTCTGCAAAGCCAAAGAAACCATCAAGAGAGTGGGGAGATAGCCCACAGAGTGGGATTAAATATTTGCCTACTGTATATTTGACAAAAGCCTAACATCTAGGATCTACAAGGAATAAAAATGTGCCAAAAAGAAAAAAAAAATAGGCCCATTACAAAGTGGTCAAAATATATGAATAGATACTGCTCAGAAGACATATGAGCAGCCAACAGATCCATAACAAAATGCTCAGACTCACTAGTCATCAAAGAAATGCAAATTAAAACCACACTGAGATACTACCTAACTCCAGTCAGGAGAACCATCATCTATAACTCAAAAAACAACAGATGCCAGAAAGGATGCTGTGAAAAGAGAACACTCCTACACTGTTGGTGGGAGTGTAAACTTGGGCAACCTCTGTGGAAAACAGTGTGGCAATTTCTCAAAGATCTAAAAATTGACCTTCCATATGACCCCGGAGGAACTCAAGTCACTCTATGAAAAATACATCTGCACATGCATGTTTACTGCAGCATTGTTCACAATAACAAAAACATGGAACCAATGGTGCTGTCCATTGATAAGAGGACTGTATTAAAAAAAGTGGTACATATACATGATGGAATATTACCCAGCCACAAAAAAGGACAAAATTATGAACTTCACAGCAACTTGGATGGACTTATAGTCTATCATACTCAGTGATCTATCACAGAAACAAAGAACCGAGTATCACATGTTCTCACTCACAAGCAGACCTTGACCAATTATTGTAATATTATAAGAAAAGGATTAGCATTAGTGGGAAACTGCCCAGGGCTGCAGGAGGGGTGGTGGGCGGGATTGGCAGTAGTGGAGAACCGCCAGGGGAGGGGTTGCATACCTTATCAACAAGGGTACCTGTATAATGAACATTTGTATACCTTACCCTGAGTTGTACCACACATCTTTAAAATTAAAAAAAGTTATTGGTGGATTCGAGATTCGTTTTGAAGAAAGATGTGCTTGAAAATACATCTCTTTCACTTCCCTGACCACAACTACCTCTTTCCAGGATTAGAGTCTTCCCATGGACTAACTCTCAATGTCAGGCTGCTCTTTATTTTTTAATTTATGTAAGGTAAAGTACACAGAGTTGAAGTGTAAAGTTTGATGAGTTTTTTTTTTAAACATATTTTTTATTTTAAAGTTGTGGGGTACAGTTAAGGGTTAGGTATACAAATATGCATCGTTCAGGCACCCTTGTTGATAAGGGGTGTCCCCAGACAGATATTGACTACTGTTAATCCCCTCACCCTTGCCCTCCTTGTGCCCCCCCATAGATTCCCACCATTGTTGATCCTTTACTTATAGTATTACGATAGATGTTCAAGGTCCACTTATGAGTGAGAACATGTGATACTCAGATCTTTGTTTCTGTGAGAGTTCACTCAGTATTATAGACTCAGTTTCATCCAGGTTGCTGCGAAATTTATGATTTTGTTCTTTTTTATGACTGCATAGTATTCCATCGTGTATATGTACGACATTTTTTTAATCCATCCCTCTTTTGATGGACAGCATGGTTGGTTCCAGGTTCTTGCTATTGTGAACAATGCTGCGATAAACATGCGTGTGCAGGTATCTTTTTTACAGAGTGATTTGAGTTCTTCTGGGTATATTTCCAGTAGGGGGATTGCGGGGTCATATGGGAAGTCGATATTTAGAGCTTTTAGGAATCTCCACACTGCTTTCCACAGAGGTTGTACTAGTGTACACTCCCACCAACAGTGTAGAGGTGTCCCCTTTTCACCACATCCTCTCCAGCATCTGTTATTTTTTGAGTTATTGATAATGGCCATTCTGACTGGAGTTAGGTGGTATCTCAGTGTAGTTTTAATTTGCATCTCCTTGATGATTAGTGAGGTTTAACATTTCTTCATGTGTCTCTTGCCCTCTCATATGTCTTCTTTTGAGAAGTGTCTGTTCATATCTTTTGCCCGCTTTGTAATGGGGTTGTTTGTTTTTTTCTTTTCAGCATGTTTGAGTTCCTTGTTGATCCAAGATGTTAGGCCTTTGTCAGACATGGAGTTGGCAAATACTTTTCCCCAGTCTGTGGACTGTCTCCCTGCTCTCTTGATGGTTTCTTTGGTTTTGCAGAAGCTTGTCAGTTTAATGAGTTCCCACTTGTCTAAGTTTGATGAGTTTTGACATAAGCACACACACAAAACCATTGTTACAATTAAGATAATGAACATTTTTTCTTTGTGTTGGAGTCTTACTCTGTTGCCCAGCTGGAGTGCAGTGGCATGTTCACGGCCACTGTAGCCTGGACCCTCTGGGCTCAGGCCATCCTTCCACCTCAACCTCTCAAGTAACTGGAACCACAGATGTGTGCCACAACACCTGGCTAATGTTTTGATTTATTGTAGAGATCGGGTCTCTCCAAGTTGTCCAGGCCGGCCTTGAACCCCTGGGCTCAGGCAATCTTGCCTCAGCCTTCCAAAGTGTTGGGATTACAGGTGTGTCACCATACCTGGCAATAATGAACATTTTAATCATTCCCTACGGTTTCATTATAAACTTTCATATTCTTTCTTACTCCACAGTACCTAGCTAACAACTGCAACAATTTTCCATCAGTATAGATTATCTTCAATTTTCTAAACTCATGTAAATGGAATCATGTTGTATAAATTCTTTAAAAAATTTATGTTAAGATACATATTACATAAAATTAACCATTTTAAACATTTCAAAGTATACAACCCAGTGACATATTCACATTGTGTGGCCATCACCACCATGTAGTTCCAGAACACTTTAGTGACCCCAAAAGGAAACCCCATACCGATTAAACTGTCACCTTTCATTCCCCTTCCCCCAGCTCATAACAACCACTAATCTGCTTTCTGTGTCTATGGATTTGCCTAGTCTGGATGTTTTACATAAATGGAATCTTGCAGTATTTGGTCTTTTGTGTCTGACTTTTTTCACTGAGCATAATTATTCTGAGTCCACCATGTGTTGCATTTATCATTAGTTTATTTCTTTTTCTTGATGAATAGTTTTCTATTGTAAGGCTATTGCATAATTTGTTTACCCATTCATATGTTGATGGGCATTTGGGTTGTTTTCAATTTGTGGCTATGACAAATGGAGTTGTTATGAAAATCTGTGTGAAAATTGTTGAGTAAATATATACTTTGATTTCTCTAGGTAAACACCTAGGAGTAGAAAGGCTGTGTAGTATGGAAATGTAGTTTAGGTTTTTTTAAAAATTGGCAAACTCTTTTCCAAAGTGGTTGTATCATTTTGGATTCTCACCAGTACTGTAAGAAAGTTTAGTTTCTTTACATCTTTGCCAGATTTTTTTTTT
Organism: Cephalopachus bancanus; assembly: GCA_027257055.1. Taxonomy (NCBI): domain Eukaryota; kingdom Metazoa; phylum Chordata; class Mammalia; order Primates; family Tarsiidae; genus Cephalopachus; species Cephalopachus bancanus. The sequence continues at coordinate 1,519,443 of JAPVLO010000348.1, read as the reverse complement.
TGCTTAAACAACAGAAATTTATTGTTTCACAGTTCTAGAGGCAGGAAATCCATTTCAAAAAAGCAAGCAAACAAAAACCTGTCAAACTATGATACAGGTCTTTTTTCACATTAAAATACATATAATTTTAATAATGACATATTTTGAGTAACTTTTCACACAAAATATTTTTCTGTAATATAATTTTTGGTGGATACATGCTAGTTAATCAATTTTCCACTATTGGTCTTGTAGGTTGTTTCCAACTTTTTACTGTTACGAACAGCAATCTGGCCAAATATTGATAGAATAAGCTTTTAAAAAATTTTAATTAGTTTTTTAAATTTTAAAGATGTGAGGTACAATTCAGGGTTAGGTAAACAAAAGTTTATTATGCAGGTACCCTTGTGAATGAGGTGTGCCCACCCCTCCTCTGGCAGTTTCCCACTTCTGCCAATCCTGTCCTCCTTCCCTGGCAGTTTCCCACTACTGCCAGTTTCTTTCTTATTGTATTATAATTGTTCAAGGTCTGCTAATGAGTAAGAACATGTGGTATCAGTTCTTTGTTTCTGTGATAGATCACTCAGTATTATAGACTCTAAGTCCATCCAAGTTGCTGTGAAGTTCACAATTTTGTCTTTCCTTATGGCTGAGTAATATTCCATCATGTATACATACCACATTTTTTTTATCCATTCCTCTTTCAATGGGCAGCACGGTTGGTTCCATATTTTGCTATCATGAATAATGCTGCAATAAACATGTGTGCTCAGATATCATATTCATAGAGTGATTTGAGTTCCTCCAGCTATATTCCCAGTAGGGGGATTGTGGGGTCATATGGAAGGTTGATTTTTAGTTCTTTTAGGAATCACCACACTGTTTTCCACAGAGGCTGTACTAGTTTACACTTTCACCAACAATGTAGAAGTGTTCCCTTTTCTCCACATTCTCTCTGGCATCTGTTGTTTTTTGAGTTATTGATGATGGCCGTCCTGACTGGAGTTAGGTGGTATCTCAGTGTGGTTTTAATTTGCCTTTCTTTGATGACTAGTGAAGCTGAACATTTTTTCATGTATCTGTCGGCTGGTCATATGTCTTTTTTTGAGAAGTAACTATTCATATATTTTGCCCACTTTGTAATGGGGTTGCTTGTTTTTTTCTTTTCATCATGTTTGAGTTTCTTGTAGATCCTAGATGTTAGGCCATTGTCAGATATACAGTTGGCAAATATTTATTCCCAGTCTGTGGGCTGTCATTCTGCTCTCTTGATGTTTTCTTTGGTTTTGCAGAAGCTGGTCAGTTTGATGAGATCCTACTTGTCTATTTTATCTCTTATGGCATGGGCACTGGGGGTTTTGATCTTGAATTGGTTGCCAGTTCCAATTTCCATAAGGGTATCTCCTGTGCTTTCTAAGGTGATAGGATAAAGCTTTTAAAAAATTGTAGCCATTTTTCTGAGTGTATCATGATATCATATTGTTGTTTGAATTTGCATTTCCTCAATGAATAATAATGTTGAACATATTTTTGTGGACTTATTTTCCATCTGTATTTTTTTTTAGTGAAGTGTCTATTCAAATATTTTGCCCATTAAAAAAATCAGGTTGCTTGTTTTCTTATTGTTGAGTTGTGAGGAATGTTTATATAATCTGGATGTGAGATTTACAAATATTTTCTTCCAGTGTGTAGCTTGTCTTTTCATTCTTTTAATGGAGCCTTTCACAGAGAAGATGCTTTTAATTTTGATGAAATCTAAATTGTCTTTATATTATTGAAATGTAGTAGCTATTTATATATTCTAGTTACAAGTCCTTTGTCAGATATTTGCCTTGCAAATATTCACTTTCAATCTGTTTTTGATGGTTTCATTTCAATATCGTTTGCAAAGCAAAAGTTTATAATTTTGATGAAGTCAAATTTTGTAAATTTTAAAATAGTTTATATATTTTGTATCATATTTAGAAATCTTTGCCTGGTTCAAGGTCATTAAGATTTTTTCTATGTTTTCTTCCAAATTTTAATGATTTTAAAATCTCATTAAGTAGGTAATCAATTTTGGGTTAATTTATGTGTATTTTCTAAAAAGTTAAAATTATTATTATTTTAGCCTAGCCATCCATTTCAGCATCGTTTCTTGAAAAGATTGTCATTTCCACACTGGCTTGACCACATATGTGTGAATCTATCTGGGATTCTCTTTTTGGTTCCATTGATTTATGTGTTTACTCTTTCACCAATATCACACTGTCTTGACTGACTATCTTTGTAATAATGCTTGAAATCAAATAGTGCAAACCTTCTGACTTTCTTCTTTTTGAAAATTGTTTTGATTATCTATTCATTTGCATTTCTATATAATTTTTATAATCAGCTTGCCAATTCTACAAAAAATTTCTGCAGGGATTTTTATTGGGATTTCATTACATCAATAGGTAGATCTGGGAAGAATCGACTTCTTAATTATGTTAACTCTTCCCATGACCCTGGGTTATGTATCTCTTCATTTTTGGTTTTACTTTATTGTCTCAGCAATGTTTTTTAGTTTAGTTTTTTTTTTTTTTTTTTGAGTTGGAGTCTCACTCTGTCACCCAGACTGGAGTGGTGCAGTGGCCGCTCCCGGCCACCGCAGCCTCGACCTGCTGGGCTCTGGAGATCCTTCTGCCTCAGCCTTCCGAGTAGCTGGAACTACAGGCGCGCGCTACCACCCCCGGCTGATTTTTTTTTGATTTATTGTAGAGATGAGGGCTTCACCAAGTTGCCCAAGCGGGTCTTGAACCCGCGGGCTCAGGCAATCCACTCACCTCAGCATCCCAAAGCGCAGGATTACAGGCTGAGCCACCGAGCCCGGCTGTTTTTTAGTTTTGAGTGTACAGATCTTGCACGTATTTTACCAATTTTATTTCTAAGTATAGCAGACACTTGAACAGCATGGGTTTGACACATGTGGGTCCACATATATGCAGATTTTCTCCTGCCTCTGCTGCCCCTGAGACAGCAAGACAAGCCCCTCCTTTTCTTCCAACTTTTACTCTGAGGATGAAGGCTTTTATGATGATTCACTTATAGTATACAAGTGAATATATATATATAGTAAATATATTTTCTCTTCCTTATGTTTTCCTAATGATATTTTTTCTTCTAGCTTACTTTATTGTAAGAATACAGTACCTAATACATAAAACATACAAAATATGTGTTAATCGACTGTTATTGGTAAGGCTTCTGGTAAACAGTAGACTATTAGTAGTTAAATTTTGGGGTAGTCAAAACTATATGCAAATTTTAAACTGTGCAAGGGGTCAGTATTCCTGACCTTGTGTTGTTCAAGGGTCAACTATATTGCTGTTATTAATTTTAATTAATTTTATTTTTTTCTAATTGCAGCCTCTTCTACCTGGGCTCATGTGATAATTTTACTTTAAATAGTATTTTTTTTTTTTGAGTTGGAGTCTCACTCTGCTGCACAGACTGGAGTGCAGTGGCCACTCCCGGCCACCACAGCCTCGACCTGCTGGGCTCCGGCGATCCTTCTGCCTCAGCCTTCCAAGTAGCTGGAACTACAGGTGCGTGCTACCTCATCCGGTTAATTTTTTGATTTATTGTAGAGATGAGGCCTCACCAAGTTGCCCAGGCAGGTCTTGAACCTGCAGGCTCAGGCAATCCACTCACCTCAGCCTACCAAGGTGCTGGGATTACAGGCTGAGCCACCGAGCGTGGCTTAAATAGTATTTTTTAAAAGTTCAGTTTCTGATTATTCTTTGCTAGTATTAAAATTTTGTTAAAATACTTGTTAGTTCTGATAACTTTTTGTGCAATTCTTAGGATTTTTAAAATAAATGCTCTTTAACAGATTGAAGAAGTTTTTTCTTCTTCTTTTTTTTTTTTTTTGAGTCAGAGTCTCACTCTGTTGTCCAGGCTGGAGTACAGTGGCATGATCACGGTCACCGCAGCCTCGATCTGCTAGGCTCAGGTGATCCTTCCTCCTCAGCTTTCTAAGTAGCTGAAATTACAGCGTGTGCCATCATGCTTGGCTAATTTTTCTTGATTTATTTTAGAGATGAGGTCTTGCCAAGTTGCCCAGGCTGGTCTTGAACTTGTGGACTCAGGCAGTCCTCTCATCTTGACCTCCCAAAGTGCTGGGATTATAGGTATGAGCCACCATACCCAGCCCAGAAGTTTTCCTATTTCTAATTTTTTGAGAGATTAAAATTTTTTTTGAATAAATTTTATCAAAATGTTTTCTCTGTATCTATTGAAGTGATCATGTGAGCTTTGTTTTTCAGTCTGTTTTTATTTTGAATTGCACTGATAAATTTTTGAATATTGCCAGTTTTGCATTGTTGAGATAAGCCCCATTTGTTCACGGTGTATTATCCTTTCAATACATTGCTGGATTTGATTTACTAACATTCTGTTAAGAAGTTTAAAAGTTTTATATGAACATCTGATTGAAGGTTTTTTTTAAGCAGAATTTTTGTCTCACATTTCTCTTCTGGAAGGGATCACCATGAAATGTTCATTAGCCTTTCACATCTCCAAATCCTTTCTGTGACATAGTTTTGAGCATTTTTAAACTAACACGATTTGTGTTAGTTATACTCATACAATATTATGTTTTATTTATAAAATACTAAACTTACTATTTCTTGAGTAGTTATTTTATTCTAGCTAATTTTTTTGAGACATTGATCCTTTATTTTATTTTTACTTTTTAAATTTTTATTATTATTTTTTTTGAGTTGGAGTCTCACTCTGTCGCCCAGACTGGAGTGCAGTGGCCGCTCCCGGCCACCACAGCCTCAACCTGCTAGGCTCTGGCGATCCTTCCGCCTCAGCCTTCCAAGTAGCGGGAATTACAGACATGTGCTACCACGGCCGGTTGATTTTTTTGATTTATTGTAGAGATGAGGTCTCGCTGCCCAGGCGGGTCTTGAACCCGCGGGCTCAGGCAATCCACTCACCTCAGCCTTCCAAAGGCGCGGGATTACAGGCTGAGCCACCGAGCCTGGCCTTTTTTTAAAAAAATTTTTTGGGGCAGGGTCTTGCTCAATCATCCAGGCTGAAGTGTTTTGGTGCAATCATGGATCACTGTAGCTTCAACCTCCTATCCTCAAACAATCCCTTGCCTCGGCCTTCTGAATAGCTACAAATACAGTTGTGTGCCACCATGCCTGGCTATTTATTTATTTTTTCTTTTTTTCAACTACATAACGTTTATTTTGGATGGATGGATCATACTTACTTACCCAGTCCTCTAATGATGGACATTGAGTTTTTCCTTAATCTTTTGCTGTTAAAAAACAACAACAAAAAAACTAAAAACTAAACAAACAAAAACAATCCCTGCCATAAAAACCTTCACATATTATTTCATATAATATGAAGGATAAATTCCAAGGATAGAATTTTTCTATATTCTCAGAGTGCCATATACATTTGCAATTTTGTAATTGTTGTGGTTGTTTCTAAGTGGACATCTACAGGAGTTGTGTAAATGTAAGTTCCCCTCCTCCTTCCAGCATCATATGAGAATGTTCGTTTCCTCATGGTCTCACCAGCAGAGTGTCTTTTTGAATTGTGGATTTCTGCCAATCTAATAAGTGAAAAAGACAAACCAAACAAGTAGTATCTTAATATATTTTTAATTTACATTTCTTTTATTAAAAATAAAGTGGAGCATTTTTCATATGGCTAAGAACTGTTTGTATTTCCATATTGGTGTTATTTGTTTATACTCTTTTTTTGTTTTCCTATTGCATAGAATTTTTTTTCACAATTTCTGAAACAATTTTTGTGTACGGGAAATTGGGCCTCTTTATGAGTTTCAGAAGCTTCTTCTACCAGTTAACCAGAGGTCTTTTTACTTTTTCCCCCATACAGAAGTATTTTTATATGGTTGGATTTACCTTTTTCTTTAATGACTAGACTATTTTCAGTCACATGTTTTTTGTTTTTTTTTGAGTTGGAGTCTCATTCTGTCACCCATGCTGGAGTGCAGTGGCATGCTCACGGCCACTGCACTGGCTAATTTTTAAAATTTTTAATTGAGACTGAGTCTCACTATGTTGCCTAGGCTGGTCTTAAACTCCTGGCATTAAGTGTTCCACCTGCCTTGGCCTCCCAAAATGCTGGGATCACAGACATGAGCAACCATGCTCAGCCAGTTCTTAAAGTTTCTATTCTGAGTAGCAGTTAATAAAAAACAGAACAGGAAGGAAACAAGTAGGACTTCAAAAAATATCTTTGGTTCTTGAACAGTGAACAGGGGAGGGGAATAAACCACTGAAATAAATTGTTCTGGGAGATCAAAAATCAATTTAACATTGACCCATGGTCTCCCTTAAAATATTGAATGTATTGTAATTGAGAAAATGTGGAATTCACCCCCAAACCTAATTTTTTTTAATGCCCTACCCACATTTCTTTGGCTAGAAAGTCTGGTCTGATCTACCGCCAGAAGATTTAGGCAGTCCGCCCATTCCCACCATAAGCAAAGTTCCTACCTAGTCTTAGCAACCATGACCTTGTTTCCAGGTTTCAGTCTACCCTTTTTTTCTGCCTTTTTTATTTTATTATATTATTTTTAAATTTTTATTTTAGATTCAGGGGGTACACATGCATGCTCATTACATGGACATATTGTGTAGTGACGGGAGTTGGCTCTTAGGTGGCCTGTCCCCAGATAGTAAGCACTGTACCCAATAGGTAATTTCTGAACCCTAATCTCCCCTCCCATTTCCACCCAGTTTGTGTCCCCAGTGTCTATTATTTCCATCTTTGTATATAGTCTACCTTTCAACAAGTCTCCTTTTGTTCATTTTGTCTTGTGGATGTCACTTTCAGTTGGTTGACCCAAATCTCATACACGGCCTATTCTGCTACATTCATTCCAGTTAGTTTGGCCCATGTGGCACATCTTTAAGAGAAAAGGAACAGAGCTAGTTTGCTTTCCCCCCATACCCCCCTTTTCTCCTTACCAGTTTCTTCCTTTGGAGCACAAATATGATGCCTGGAGGAGCAACAGCCATATTGCCACCAGGAGGGTGAACACAACACACAAAGGATGGTGAAGAAGATGGATCCTTAGTGATATTACTGAGCAGTTGTGTTAGCTCGGGCCTACTTTTGTCCAGTTTTCATTGCATGTAAAAAACAAAACAACACACACACACACACACACACACACACACACACACACAACCCACAGAGTACAGTAGGGTACTCTATTGCTTGCTTTCTGTTAAACCCAAATATTGTATATCATTTACAAATAATTTTTATTAAAATAATTTTCATAATAAAGTTTATTTTTAAAAATAATTTTTGATTTATAAAAATATTGGAGAGTTCGTATATACCCCACACCAGAGTTCCCTTATTACATTAGTATGTTACATTTTATAATTAGTGAACCAATATTAATACATTATTATTAAAGTCTACAGTTTATTCAGTGGGGAACCCTTAATTCTGGATTCCAGTCTAGTATGGGTTTTCTTAATTTTTACCTAATGTGCTTTTTTCATACCAGGATCCCAATCCAGATACCACATTACATTTAGTTGTCATGTCTCTTTAGGTTCCTCTTGACTGTGACTGTTTCTCAGACTTTCTTTGTTTTCATTGACCTTGAGATCCTGAACAGTACTGGTCACGTATTTTATAGAATGTCCTTCAACTGTGACTTGTCAGATGTCTTATAATAATTAAACTGAGGTTATGGGTATTTAAGTGGTAGACCCCAGAGGTGAGGTGCCACTTTTCATCACATCATACCAAGGGTATATACTATAACATGACTTATCACTGTTGCTGTTTACCTTGATCACCTGGCTGGGGTAGTGTAGTGTTTGTCAGGGTTTTAAAGGTTCTTTCCTCCCCTGCTTTTCTTACTGAACTCTTTTGAAGGCAGTCACTACATATCAGCGGTCCCCAACCTTTTTTGGCATCAGGGACTGCTTTCATGGAAGACAATTTTCCACAGACAGGGAGAAGGGGATAGTTTCGGGATGATTCACATAACACTTACTGTGCACTTTATTTCTATTATTATTACATTGTAATATATAATAATATATATTATTACATATGTAATATATAGTGAAATAATTATACAACTCATCATTAAAAAAAAGAGGCGCAGACAGAAGTGGTAAATAAAATGATGGACAGGACACTCATAGACGAAAATAAATGTTGGATTCTGACTTAAAGCCTGCCACCAAAGCAGCTGTGCAATTGAAGTACATCAACTCACTTGCTACTGACTGATAGGATTTTGATACGAGTCTGCAAGCAATTGACTTATTATGGTCTCTGTTTGGTCACATCTCACTGCTAATGTTAATCTGTATTTGCAGCTGCACCCCAGCACTAGCACCACTGCCTCAGATCCACCTCAGACCATCAGACATTAGATTCTCATAAGGAGCATGCAGCCTAGATCCATTGCACGTGCAATTCACAATAGGGTTTGCACTCCTATGAGAATAGAACGCCTCCGCTGGTCTGACAGAAGGCAGAGCTCAGGTGGTAATGTGAGTGATGGGGAACAGCTGTAAATACAGATGAAGCTTTGCTTGTTCATCTCTCACCTCCAGCTGTGCGGACCAGTTCCTAACAGGCCACAGACTGGTACCGGTCCATGGCCAGGGGTTGGGGACCCCTACTATATACTGCCCACACGTAGAAGTGGGAATATGTTTCAACTTCTCGAGGAAATTTGTCTTTTTTCCCCATTTATATATTCAATCACTTATTTGTATTAGTGTGGACAAATAAAAATGCATTTTCTATTTTGGGTTATTATCCAATACTAATTTAGTTACAGTCAATTCTCATTATTTCTGGTAGTTGTATTCTATAAAGTTGCAGCAAACACTGAATTAGCAAATAATGAACCATTGTGCCTGGGGAAATATATGTTTTACATAGATTATATCAATCCTATAAAAGATCCTGGTAGATTCCATTTTCTTCATTTTACAAAAGAGAAAATAAAAGTTCAGAAGTGTTAAGTGGCTTTGCTGAAGGCTGCTTCACTCTCAAGTGCCAAAGTTGGTATTCAAACCTGGTCCATCTTGGCCCAAGGGCAGAGCTTCTTGCACGTAACTCCACTGCTTCCCATTGACTCCGTCCTCTGGTCACCTCTGTAAGAGAGCTGAAACAAGAAGGCAGAGTGGTTGCCTTGATGGACCTCAATGGAGAACATGCCCTTTGGGTGACTCAAATTTTTAGTGCTCTGAGTATATCTGTCTGCGAAGAACTGTGAAAGTGCCTGGAGGATTGCTGTTAGGGTCAGAAATAAACTTCAGTGAGTAGGTGAATTTGCAAATGTGTAATCTGTGAATAATGAAGACCAACTGCATTTTTATGAAATTAGTTCCTCAGGTACATAAAGAAACACGCTTTTATATTTATAAGGAAATGTAAGGTCAGCTAGTGCAACTTACAACTCAATGCAAGAATTCTTTATGTTATCTTGGATGGGTATATCCAGCCTTGGCCTACAATCTTGGGGCTGGCCTTCCTTATATACTCTTACATGTGGTACTTCAGCTTCCATTCAGTGATCCATCAACAAAGAAGCCCTCTTTCACTCTAAGAGTAGGCTCAGTTTATCAGTTTATGATCTCAGTCCACCGTGCACCTTTTCTTCAGTGTGTGTATTGCAGTTTATAAGTGTAGCTTCCTTTTGCAATTATGTGATTAGAATTTGTCTCTCTATGAGACTGCAATCTCTAGTGGGACAAAGAAACTGGATCTTTTTTTATACACTTTGTCTCTTCAGCGACAAAGTGTTATCACATAGTAGGCTTTCATTAATTGCTGAATAAAAACTAATAGATAAATGAATGAACAGGGAGAGTGTTACCTCATAGATACCATTTTTTTTTCCATTTTTGAATCATCTACTTATTGCTGGATGTAGGTAAGCTATAAAACTCTGGTTCAAAATGTGATTTTCTGTTTACATATGGATGAGTAAAATCTAAAAGCCTCGATTATTTCAAGGCCCCTGTAAGTCAAACCAAATAACCACAGGGAAAGAATGATGCTGTATAGAAATCGTATTTCAATTTGCAATGAGATAATCACACAGGAATATTTAATTATTTGATTATATAGAGATTAGCTGGCTTATAATGCTCAGTTTGCTTCTTCTCATATTGAATATTATTTTTAATTCTGTTATTTCAATAAAAAAAAAACCATTATTTTTACTGGATTTGGGAATTCTGAAGAACTGACCCAAATTGATAAGAAATGTATCAGGCTGTAGATGACATCTTTACATTATCCGCCATTAGGGAGAAATAATGAGATAATGCACTTAATATGTGTCTTTGTTAGCATATCAATTCCTTACATAACAATCCTCATATTTATTGGGCACTTTCTGCCAGGCACCATGCTAGGTTCTGGTCTGGTCTCTGTGCTTGAATTTTTAGTAAATTGAGACATTTACATATGAAAATTGTTTATAATATTGATTTTCATTTAAATTAAGGACTTTGAAATCTAAACAGTCTTTGATCTCTGGTAAGATAATTACAAATTCTTCTGATAAGAAAAAAATATTCCTTTATCCTTGTCATAATTATTTACACTGTCAACATCCCATGGGAAGGAAACATTATGTAAATGGGAGCTCAACTAGTAAATGACATTTGTTTCGTCCAAGTGACTATGCAATGAAAATGTGACCCATCATAGGTTATGAATCATGGTAACTGATTAATATTACAACCCTGCTGTTATTGTTAAACAAGTGTTGGAAGAGGAGGAAGTGAGGTTAAAAATAGCCTTGATTGCATCTCTGCATTTGGGTACCTCAAAGAGTTGGGATTTAAAAAAATTATCCTGCCAGCTTATCTTGCTAACATTTTCCTGCCAGTGTATAAAGTGCATGATGCATTCTTTGTCTCTGTATATATTTTTGTGAACTATTTGTCAGAGACTTTATTTAATGTAAAAACTAGAACAGTTAAACAAATTTTGCCTCATCAGAGAGGTGACTCTTCTTAATGTCAGCTTCCCTTCAGTTGAATAATTAATTTTACATATATTTTTGAAGTTTGACATGCTAAGACCTGTTGCTCCCTGAAGTCCTCATACATGAAACCTAATCTATACTACTTTTATAACTATAGATATTTCTCAACATATGATGGGGTTATAAACCCAGCGTGAGTTGAAAACATTGTAAGTCAAAAATGCATTTATCTAATCTATCTACCGACTATTGTAGCTTAGCCTAGTCTACCTTAAATGTGCTCAGGACACTTATATTAGCCTATAGTTAGGCAAAATCATCCAACACAAAACTTATTTTACAAAAAAGTGTTGAATATCTTATGTAATTTATTAAATATAGCACTGAAAGTGAAAAACAAAATGGTCATACGAGTACTTGAGGTGCAGTTTCTACTGAACGTGAATCGCTTTTGCAGCATTGTAAAATCAAAAGGACCTAAGTTGACTATAGTAAGTTGGGGACCATCTGTATTTTGTTCTACTGAGTCTACCAAATTGAAAGACTTTCTAAATATGTTGCAGGAGTAATGTCCAATTTTTATTATCTTAAAAATATTGTTGGAAGTTGAAACTAGCAATCAATTCCTGATTAAAACCCTAAGTGCTCATACCATAAGAAACAAGATAGACAAGTGGGACCTCATCAAATTGACAAGCTTCTGCAAAGCAAAAGAGACCATCAAGAGAGCAGGGAGACAATCCACATAATGGGAAAAATATTTGCCAACTCCGTATATCTGACAAAGGTCTAACAACTGGGATCTACAAGGAACTCAAACATGCCGAAGAGAAAAAAAACCAAACAACCCCATTAAAAAGTGGGCAAAAAACATGAATAGGAACTTCTCAAAAGAAGATATATGGGCAGCCAACAGACATATGAAAAAGTACTCAGACTCACTCATCATCAGAGAAATTCAAGTCAAAACCACACTGAGATACCACCTAACCTCAGTAAGAATGGGCATCATTAATAAAACAAACAATAACAGATACTGGTGAGGATGTGGAGAAAAAGGAACATTTCTACACTGCTGGTGGGAATGTAAACTAGTGCAACCTCTCTAAAGTCAGCGTGGCGATTTCTGAAAGAAATAGAAATTGTCCTTCCATATAACCCAGTAATTCCCTTATTGAGAATATACCCGGAGGAACTAAAACCATTCTTCAAAAAAGATAACTGCATGAATGTTTGTTGCAGTTCTATTCACAATAGCAAAAACATGGAACCACCTATGCTGACCATCAAAGCTAAAAATGTGGTACATATATACAATGGAATATTATGCAGCTGTAAAGAAAGACAAACATATGGACTTTGCAGCAACTTGGATGGATTTAGAGTCTATCATACTCAGTGATCTATCACAGAAACAAAGAATAGAGTACCATATGTTCTCACTCATAAGTGGACCTTGAACAATTATAATAATACTAATAATACTACCAGAAAGGAATTGGCAGTAGTGGGAAACTGCCAGGGGATGCGGGGGTGGAATTGGCAGTTGAAGGAAACTGCCAGGGGAGGGAGGGGCACACCCCATCAACAAGGGTACCTGTATAATCAACATTTGTATACCTAACCCTGAATTGTACCCCATATCTTTAAAATAAATAAATAAATAAATAAAATATTGTGATATAGTTTTATCCTTGGAGTTCCAGTATATAAGTGGGTGTTCTAGGAAATGGGAAAGAAAGAAAGAGAAGAAATTACCAACCAATAATGTGAGATCTTCACTCTAGCAGAAGGACTTAGGTCTTTGGATTGTATATATGCAGCAAATTCTCAATCAAATTAATGAGAAAGAACCTCAGGTAAGCATTTCATTGATTAAATAGGAGTCTCCACAAAAGTTTTAAAGGAGGAAAAATTATCACTTAAAAGAGGAAAAGAAATCAGAATATTTTCAGAAATCTCAACCACAAAACAGGATCCTAAAAAATAATTGAGTAGTGTCACTATGATTCTGAAGGAATAAATGGTTTTCAACCTTGAAGTCTTTAATAAACAGAATGTCTTACAGAATGAAGACAATATCCAGACATGTTAGTACTTAGGAAATGGATGCATCATGTACTAAATCTTAGGAACTTGCATGATACACATGTTATGTGAAATATCTTGTTTTTTATATTTGTCATATGAAAATGCTTATATTTATATAAAGCAATGTGTGCTTTTATATTTATCTTACAAGTATATATCTTTTATATTTTATAATATTTTAAAGTATATACTTTATGTATATATCTTATATGTAGTCTGCAGTTTATTTTTTAGTCTTATGTACAAATTCTTTAATATATGCTCTTATATAAAATATATAGTATATATATAATTTTTATTTTTTTATGTTAATTCTTTAATACATATTTCTAAAATTACTAAAGTTAAGAATGATAGTATATTTTGAATTCCTGGGAATATATTGCAGAAATACCGGTACATGAAAAAAATCTAATGATTATGTTGAAATGAAAGAGAATCAAAAGATATGCCAATTGTTACTCCAACCATGATGGGGGACTCAACCATAGCCACCAAAAACATGTCATTCATTTAGAAAAGTACAACTCATACACTGACAGAAGGGAAACGCCTGTAGAAATTTTTAATAAGAAGTGCCTAAAAAAATGTGAAAATGAAACTAATTCCATTCAAAACTACTGTAAGAAGAAAACAAAAATTGAGGATCAATTCATTTCACATGACAAAAATTCCTAGCAAAAACCATCCCTGAAATAAAATAAAGCTGTACTATAACACTCCAAATGAATATATGAAAGATTTAAAAAGAAAATACCTAAAATCAGATATTTAATATTTAAGATAAAAAATAGACAATAACGAAGAAATGTCAACAGAGTTGGCTGGATTCAGGAAAGAAACCGAAGTAAAATACCTAACTATGTCAGAAATGGCTAATAAATTATAGTAGTTCAAGAGAGAATAAATTTGAATAAACATGTAATAAAAGTCATTAAAGTCAGAAAAACAAGCAAGAAAATGAAAATTAGATAAAGGAAGAAATAAACTGGGTCAGAGAAAATAGTGGTTGAAATTAAAGACATTTCTTATATATTTTCTCTATTATCTATCAATCAACTATTATTTATCTTTCCATATATCTATACATTATATTTTAAAAATATTTTGAGAATAGGTTACATGAATGAAAAAACCAGACCATTTACCACCTAATACTGTATATATTTCTTATGAAGAAGGACATTTGCTTGCATAATCACGGTACAGTAATCAAATTCAGAGAATTTAACATCAAACAACTCTTACCTATTCTATTCCAAGTACATCTATTGCTCCAGCAATACTCTTTTTAGCTATATTTTTCTAGCACAGGATGAGGTACTTCGTTTAACTGTCACGTCTCTTTGGTAGAGAGCTCCTCAGCCTACCTGTGTCACACACACACACACACACAAATACAGGCCAGGTATTTTATAGAATATACTTCAATTTGCATTTCTTTGATGTTTTCTCATGAATAGATCAAGGTTATGTATTTTGGGCTTGAATACTACTTAAGTGCTTTGTTCTTCTCAAGCAATTGCACCAGGAAGCACATAATGCCTCTTTTTGTTGATGCTTTGTCTCTGTGTGAAGTTAATTTTAGTTACTTGGTTAAGTTATCTATTTTCTCCATTATAAGCTTGTTTTATTTTGTAACTAAAAGATGTAGGAAGGTACTTTAAGATGTGTAAATATTCTTTTTTTAATCAAAAGTTTTCCTTATTTTAAATTTAGCATCCATTCATGATTCTTGCCTGAATCAATTTTTACTACAATAGTTATAAAATGGTGATATTCTAACTCCTTCAATTTTTCTGTATATGTTGCTGGAATTTTCTTGTGTGGAAGAACTTCTCCTTTTCTCCCAATTAGCTTGTATCTTATTTTAGTTTATGGGTTATAATCTTACTAATTTGATGCTCAAGTTATGCAAGATTTGGTCAGCAAAACCTACTTCAAGTTCCTTCTGTGTTCTTTTAACAACTCTCTATCAATTTTTGAGGTCTACCTTATTTTCTGGCAGTGCAAGATATTCCAGGTTCATGTGGTAGGTACCCCACCAATTTCCCCAAGAGTCCTATTTCCTACTAGAGAGGAGTGGTATTCAAAAGCCAAAACCTAAGATCTGGTTCTACTGGAATATCATTGGTTCTTGACCCTTTTAGTGTAAATCTTTAGTGGAAAAGCTGAAGATTTTTCTTTTATAGCAAGAAGCATGATTCATGATATCTACATATTACTTATTTGTTTGATCCTGTAATACACACAACATAGTTTCAGTTTGATACCGTCAAAGAGTTTTTCAGTGTGGTTGACCAATTAATACTTCCTCCAGTAGTGTGTGATATTTCCAGTTGCTCTACATCTTCGCCAACATTGTAAGAATGCCAGTATTTTTCTGCTACCCACTCCAGCTTGTGTACAGTAGCATATCATTGTGGCTTTAATTTTTATTTGTATGTTCTTGATGACCGATGAAGTTTCATATCTATTCATTTATTTTCCATTTGAATATCTTTGTTTTGGGAAAATGCATTTTCATTTTTCTATTGTGTTGTCTGTGTTTTGTACTGACATATAAGCATTCTGGAGAAGAGTTATTTGTGAGATTTATTTTGAAAATATCTTCTCCCATTTTCTTTCTTTCCCTGAGCTCAATAATATTTCCTTTTATATTTTGTTGCAAAAGTTTAGTTATTGTGCCTTTACTAGTTAGATCCTCAAAAATCTCTAAAATTCTTTTTGTGTATTGTGTAAGGAAGGGTCAGGAATAATTTTCTCTACATTGAAATCCAAATGATACAGCACCTTTTATTGAAATGGCCATTCTTTCTTGCACTTCACTGAAGTGTCACCTTTGTTAAAACCCCTGTGTCCATATTTGTGTAGCTCTGCTTCTGAACTTTTTATTCTGTTTAATTGCAGTATTTTTTCTAACCTTGTATTATGCCACATTGACTTAATTACTATAGATCTATAGGAAATCTTAATACCTAGCAGTGTAAAATTTTCCACCTTGTTTATATTCAAAATTGCCTCGGGTATTTGTGGGCTTCCATGTTTACATATACACTTTAAAATCAGCTTTCCAATTTTTACAATATGAAAATCCAGCTGGGACTTTTATTTGTATCACATTGAATGTGTATATCAGTTTAGAAGGAATTATTATCTATAATATTTTGTCTGAAATTCATAGACATGTCTTGTTTGTTTAGATCTTTTGTATTTTCTCTCAATAATGTCTTCAATTTTCTGTGAAATATTGAACATATTCTGTTTGACTAATCCGTAAGTATTCTTTATGCTTTTATAACTATCATCTTTAAAAGCTCTTTTCTATTTTTTCTGGTGTATAACAATGAAACTTTTTCATACTGACTTTATCGAGTAAACTTTCTAGACTCACTTATTAATTTTAAGAACTTTTCTGTGAAATATGTTTGAATATGTCACATAAATGCCTGTATTGTCTGTGGCTAATCAGAAGTATGTTTGCTTTTTCATTCTCTATGTTTTGATAGTTCTTTTACTTACCTCAATGCACAGTGTAGGACCTAAATTACAGTGTTGAATAGAAGTGGGAAGAGTGGGTTCCTTGGATCTGATCTTGAGAAGTAAGGTTTCAATATTTCACCAATAAGTATGATATTTGCTGTAAGTATTTTGTAGAGCTCAACATCAAATTGATGTCATATTCTTCTATTTCTACTTTGCTGGAACATTTTTGTAATGAATTTCAAGTGCTCATCTAGCACCTATTGAGAAGATCATGTTTTTTTTGGTGTTTTTTTCTTTTCTTCTACCATTGTGGTAAATTGTATTGTTTGGCTTTTCTAATGTGGAAACAACTTGGCATTTCTGGAATAAATTCAACTTGATTGTAGTATATTATCTTTTCACATATTTATAAATTTTATTGCAATCTATTCTGCAACTATATTTATGATGAATATTAGTTTTGTAATGTTCTTTTTGGATTTTAATAGGAAGTTTAATCTGGTTTCATTAAACAAATTGGGGCATATTCCCTCTTTTTTCTGGATATTAAAAAAAATCTATTTGCTCTATGGTTCTTATAAATCATCAAATGCCTGAGGGGAAAATGGCCCAGATTATTGAATTCAGTGTCCTGGGCTTCCAGTCTCTCCAGCCAATTGACTCCTTGAGTCCTTGCTGCCTTAGTATCTTCCCTGATATCTTCAACACGGTGCTTTTTGTATTTTATTCGTCTTCTAAAGATTTTCTTGGCAAGAATTTCATTTTGCTTCAGACTGGCCCATCATAGTTAGAAGTAGAAGCCTCTCCCTCATTTTTAACCCCATTTCTCCAGCTTTTGTTATTTTCCACAAAGGGCAGGTAAATCGAGAATTTTTCAGCTTGTATGTTTCAAGTATTCATTAGAGACTTTTAGATTGCTGTCTGTGTTCACCTTCTCATGCTTGAATGGCTTAGGAATGAAGAAGAATATTTACTGAGACAAATGCTCTGTCAGTTTGACAATGCTCTTTTCAAACTGGGTGCCTCTCAAAGCAAGTTCTGCATGGTTCATTACTCATTTGCTGCCTTATTCTTGTCTTTAAGATTTGCTTTAGATGATGCTAGTCTGCAGAGGCTTCTGCTTTGTGGTACATACAAGGTTTAGTTGTTTTAGAAGTTTTAGAAAGATTAAGATGTCCTTTTGGTTTTGTTAATACAAAGGCTTATTTTAATTTTGCTGGAATCTCATATAAATATGTTCTGTAGGGATTTCCTTGGGCAAAATCTGGATGTGTTAAATTATGTAGTAAGGTGTGCACACAGACATGCACACAAAATAACTCTAAAAAGTTAACTCAAAAATTTTAAGCAAATAATATTTGCACAGGTAAAACATATCTCAGTAACTCTTAATATTAAAATAGCCTGGTAAAATAAAATAAATCCTTAGCAAATTTACTATTCAAATTTTTTAACAATAAAAATGACTCCCTCAACTCTATTACTGTGTGCAACATTAAACTCTTTGTCTTTTATCAAAATAATTATTAAGATTCAGTGGAGGTGAATAGCCAAAACAGTACTTAGCAAAAGAAACAAAGCAGGAGGTATCACACTTCCAGACTTCAAACTTTACTGTAAGGCTACAATAATCAAAACAGCCTGGTATTGGTACAAGAAAAGCATATCGACCAATGGAACAGGATATAGATTCCAGAAGTAAAACCTCAATTTCTCAACCAATTCATTTTTGACAAAGCCTCCAACAACAACCACTGGGGAGAGGAGAACCTATTCAGTAAATGGTGTTGGGAAAACTGACTGATCACATGCAAAAGATTAAAACAAGACCCCTACCTATCACCATACAAAAATCAGCTCTAAATGGATCAAAGACCTAAACGTAAAACCTTAAATTATAAGAATCTTAGAAAATGCAGGAGACACCTTTATGGAAATTGGAACTGGCAACCAATTCCTGATCAAAACCCCAAGTGCCCATGCCATAAGAGATAAGATAGACAAGTGGGACCTCATCAAACTGAAAAGCTTCTGCAAAGCCAAAGAAACCATCAAGAGAGTGGAGAGACAACCCACAGAATGGGAAAAAATATTTGCCAACTGATATCTGACAAAGGCCTAACATCTAGGATCTACAAATGAGCCAAAAGAAAAAAAACAAACAGCCCCATTAAAAAAGTGGGCGAAAGACATGAATAGACACTTCTCAAAAGAAGATATACGGGCAGCCAACAGACACGTGAAAAAGTGCTCAACTTCATTAATCATCAGCAAAATGTAAATCAAAACCACATTGAGATACCACCTAACCCCAGTAAGAATGGCCATCATTAATAAAACAAACAACAGCAGATGCCAGAGAGGATGCGGAGAAAAAAGAATACTTCTACGCTGCTGGTGGGAATGCAAACTAGTGCAACCTCTTAGGAAAACAGTGTGGCAATTTCTGAAAAACTAGAAATTGTCCGTCCATATCACCCAGCAATCCCCCTATTGGGAATATACCTGGAGGAGCTCAAATCATTCTACAAAAAAGATACCTGAACACGCATGTTTACTGCAGCATTATTCACAGTAGCAAAAACATGGAACCAACTGTGCTGCTCATTGAAAGTGGACTGAATTTTTAAAAAATGTGGTACATGTACATGATGGAATATTACATAACCATAAAGGACAAAATTATGGTCTTCATGGCAACTTGGATTGGTTTAGAGTCTATCATACTCAGAGATTTATCACAGAAACAAAGAACAGAGTACCATATGTTCTCACTCATAAGTGGACCTTGAACAATTATCATAATACTGTAAGAAGGGATTGGTAGTAGTGGGAAACTGCCAGGGGAGGAGAAGTGGGATTGGCAGCAGTAGGAAACTACCAGGGGAGGTGGGGGCACACCTCATCAACAGGGGTACCTGTATAATGAACATTTGTATACCTAACCCTGAATTGTACTCCACATCTTTAAAATTAAAAATTGAAAACAAAAGATTCAGTGATTCAGTGGTGGTAATAGTAGTGGTAATCTGAATTCATATGCATGGAGTCTTTTTTTTAACCTAAAATGAAAGCAAATTATAGTTTATTAAGCTGTAATTATTACAAACACATTATTAGAAAATAATTTTTGTGAGCAAAACATATGGTCTTGGTTCACACAAGAGTTTGTTGAGACAGGAAGAAAACTTAATTCTTGGTTATTTGTTTTTCACATGAGAAATTGGGTTTTGAAGATTTGAGTCCATTGACCAAGGTAAGAGTGAATGGGAGTTTTGGAACTTGAACTCAGGTGTCTCTCAGTGCCACTATTCCATCCCAAAAACGAGCTCTAGAAATATCCAGAGCAGACAGAGATCTGAAGTCTGACTCTGGTAATCACTAGCCATGTGATCTGCAAAATGTGAAGAATAACAGCAGCAGAGACATTATGTTGTAAGGATTAATGGAATAATATGTGTGAAAGTGCTTACTAGAAGGCTCAGTGCATTTTAGAGGGTCAGCATATTTTCTTATTTCCTGTCTTTGTGGAAAAAACATTTTCTGCTTGTGTCTGATACTAATTTCTTCACCTGTGTTCTAGATCCTGTTATCAACCTTCTCCGTCATCTGTTGCCACTTCTCCAAGAGCCTTACACCCTGCCTCACCATTACAGTTTCCCAATTCTAACATCTCTACAGGTACTTAGACAACTATGATTGTCTCTCCTACTTAGAACACAACTTCCTCCATCCACTCTATAGCTCCCTACCATCTTTGCTTTCTTTTTCCTGTCAAGCTTCTTTGGAGAACAGCCTTTATCTGTTATCTTCATTTTTATTTCCTATTTTCTTGAAAACCTCATACAAGACAACTTCAGCCTGAAAACTGGAATCACCATGTGCTTCTTCCTCTCCCTCTTGTTCAGTCCTATAAGGTCCAGTTCATTTCATATCCATACTATTTCTAGATAGCATTTAACTTCATCCAAAAATCTTTCTGTTGTTTTAATTTTTGGTTTTGCTGACTCCAGTGTTAACTACGGTTAATGAAACAAACATGAAAAAAAGTGAGTTGCTATTGGCTTCTGATCTCAAGCTATCACTTTCTCGATGCAACATGGATAATTTGCTTAAACATGCTATGTCTCAATTGTGTGTTCTTAATCAGGAAAATGAGAACAATACAAACTGCAAAATACCTGCATTGTAAGGGACAAATGATAAAACTTATTCAAATCACTTAGATTCCCAGGTATAGACTGACTGTGATGGCTCACGTCTATAATCCCAGCACTTTGGGAGGCTGAGGTGAGAGGTTTGCCTGAGCCCACGGGTTCAAGACCAGTTTGGAAAACTTGGCGAGACCTCATCTCTACAATAAATAAAAAAAAATTTCCAGGCACAAAACAGGTATTTATATTTTTGTTGCCCATTGAAAAATGTATTCCCTTTATTCTAAGTCATTCTCTTCACTCACGCCAATGTGATGTTTCTAAAATATTTCTCCACCCCTTAAAAATCCTTCTTAGTTTTCAAAGAAGACTCAAAGCATATTTACTTAACATCAAAGCATTTTATGAACAGGATCCTGTCATTCTTTCCTTTTGATTTATCTTCCACATCTTTTATTATTGCCATATATCAAGCCTCATTCAACAGCTGTAGTTACTCAAATTAAACTCCTAAGTTCTTGTGTGTGTAGTTCTAGCTTCCTGGAATGTTTTTACCTTTCTATCTTTACCCTGCTTCATGATTTTACTTATGTTCTAAGAACCAGTGTAAGCATCATCTCAAGAAATACTTGGTATACAAAATAGGCAGAGAAGTTTCAATATCCCTATGAAATTCTTGAGAAAATAATTACAATGTAATTGAACAGACAAGAAAAAATGTAATTTAAGAAAAGTTTTTTGAAATGAAAGGTGTATGGCCTTACATATGAAAGGACACATGTGTTGACTAGAATGGTCAACACTGAGATATACTAAAACAACCATTAGACTGTATTGATAAAAGAAAATAGATGGGTGTGATGGCTCATGCCTGTAATCCCAGAACTTTGGGAGCCTGAACTGAGAGGATTGCTTGATCCCAGGAGTTCTAGACCAGCCTAGGCAACATAGCAAGACCTTGTCTCTACCAAAAAAAAGAAAAAAGAAAAAACCCCCCCAAACTAGCCAGGTGTTGTGGTGCATGCCTGTAGTTCTAGCTACTTGGAGGCTGAGACAGAAGAATCACCTGAGCCCAAGAAGATGAGGTTGGAGCTGTGATCATGCCACTGTACTCTAGCCTGGGCTACATAGTGAGACCCCAACTAAAAAAACAAACAAAACAAACAAACAAACAAAAAGGAACGAAAAGAAATAATCCTGTGGTATTCAGGCAACAACATTGAGTCACATATTGAGGAAAGATAATACATTTGACATTAGACTTTTTGATAGCAAAATTTTGTGACAGAAGTTAATGGAATAAAATAATTGGGACATTTAAGGCAAAATCTGAGGAAAGCATTATACTTAGACAAACTGACATTTGAGCATAAAACCTGTTGTCAAACTTATGAACTTTTGAAAATTCTGGAAACCTTTTCCCCATGAACTATCATGAGGTATCTACTAGAGATTCTGTATAAAGATGTAGACCTAACAACTATTTTTACAAGAAATACAGGGGAATAAATAGTGCATTTAAAATGATTTCACAGAGATAAAATCAGCTAAATCCACGAGGTGGAAACTCTATAGGACAAATGACCTGATATATTCAACACACAAATTGCCAGCAAGAGAAGAAGACCAAAAGTGATTGAGGGAAAACATCGCTTGAAAAAGATCTAAGAGACATGTCAATTAATTGCAATATGTAAATATTATTCAACTCTTTATTGAAAAAAGCAAATATAAAATTTATGAACCAACTGGAGGAATATCAATAATGACTGAATATTTGATGATAACTGTGTAAAGATGTTTTGAGAATGATTGCTGTGGTTTGACTGTGTCCCCCAAAGTTCATGTTTTGGAAACTTTGTCCCAAATGCAACGGTGTTCAGAGGTGATGGGTCATGAGGACTCTGCCCTCATGAATGGGTTAGTGTCACTACTGGGGGATTGAATTCATTATTGTGAGAGTGTGTTTGTTATAAAAGTGAGCTTGGTCCTCTGTTGCTCTTTCTTGTTCATGCTCTCTTGCTCCTTCACCTTCAGCCATGGAATCATACAGCCAAAAGCTCCTTGCCAGATGCCAGCCCTTCAATCTCAGCCTTCAGAACCACAAACCAATAACTTTCTGTTTATTATAAATTATGCAGTCTAAGGTATTTTGCTATAGCAGCATAAACAGATGAAAACAACCATATCGTAGTTCTTTTTAAAAAACTGTGTTTTAAAAATACATACTGAAATATTTAGGATCAATTAATCTGATGTCTGGGGATTTGCTTCTAAGTATTTTAGTGGAGGGGGTATGTGGGTGGAGTATAAATGAAAGAGGATTGCAAAAACTGGTGGTTATCCATTCATTCATAATGTTTTTTTTCCCTGCGTTTTGGTTCAGTTATAATTTTCCCTAAGAAAAAAATTAACCCTAAACAGATGGGACATGTAGAGATATGAACAGTTAACAGTAGAAAGCAGTGACAGATGGTCATCTGATAGTTAGGGGGGTGGATTATGAAACTACAAAATGACAAAAATGTTGCCGGCAGAGTTATTAGACTTACATAATTTAGCAGAAGAGCAAACACACATCAGTAGTCCCCAAGGACATCACTGTGTTACCTACAGGTCTAATAATTAATCTTACAAACAAAGACACCAAATAATCTCACAAATGTAAAATTATGTTTTGCATAGTTTGTTTCAGAAAGCGGAGGCTCAGTTAACATATTTTACAAAATGTTCATTAACGTCTTGTCATGTTTGAAATGTCTTGGCATACGATATGATTTGATCCAGAATCCCCATGACACTTTGGCATATGTCTCCAATGATGCAGGAACCATGGAAGTGCACTGCTAACATCTCCACCAAGATAACCTGCCTCTGAGGGTGTAGTTGACTGACAGCACCAGCTGCCACCACTTGAGTTCCTCCACTGCATTCATGCTGAGACCATGCTTCTCTCTGACTGCTTTCAGTCAATGACAGCGTGGTGGGGGCTACTACTCTTAGCCCATTTTTGCCTAACACAGGAGTCCTTTAACAAGCAACTTTGGGTCAGAGACACTTTATCAACCTGGTTGCAGTTTTTGCAAAACTGTACTGTGGATGAATCTCTTTCCTACCCAATCCTTCTTTCTCTCTTTTCTTTCACAGCTATCATCCTGCATCACTGTCTGAGGCTCTCCCTACCTTCTTCTACACTGTTCTTCTTTATCCATCTCAAGCATTTTCCCCAATAAACATTCTCTATGTGTAATCCTGATTTGGCCCTGCTTCTAGAAAGAAACACACTAGAAAGACTTGTTGACAACATCCCTTGAGAACTCAATTGGCTTGCACTCTGTCTTTTGTTCTCCATTTCAAGAAGGCAGTGAGAATTAAATCAGGAAAGAGTGAATTATCCTGTCAAGTTCTCAAAGAAGGTCAGATTCTTTTTTTTAAATTTTTTTTTTTTTCGAGTTGGAGTCTCACTCGGTTGCCCAGACTGGAGTGCAGTGGCCGCTCCCGGCCACCGCAGCCTCGCCTGTTGGGCTCCGGTGATCCTTCCGCCTCAGCCTTCCGAGTAGATGGAATTACAGGCATGTGCTACCACGCCCGGCTGATTTTTTGATTTATTGTAGAGATGAGGTCTCGCTGCCCAGGTGGGTCTCGAACCCACAGGCTCAGGCAATCCACTCATCTCAGCCTCCCAAAGACGCGGGATTACAGGCTGAGCCACCGAGCCCAGCTAAATTTTTTTATTTTAAAGAAGTGAGGTACAATTCAGGATTAGGTAGATAAGTAGTCATTGTACAGGTAAAGTTTGGGCCTCCCTTTGGTCCCCACTTTACCTGGTTTGAGATCAGGTATCCTTATTGATGTTATGTGACTCCCCACCCTGGCAGTATCCCACTACTGCCAAACCCTTTCTTATAGTATTATGATAAATGCTCAGGGACCGATTATGAATGAGAACATGTGGTACTCTGTTTTTTTTTTCTGTGATAGATCACTGAGTTTGACAGACTCTAAATCCATCCAAATTGCCATGAAGACCATAATTTTGTCTTTCTTCATGGCTATGTAATATTCCATCATGTGTATGTACCACATTTAAAAAAAATCCAGTCTACTTTCAATGGGCAGCACAGTTGGTTCCATGTTTTTGCTACTATGAATAACACTGCAATAAACACACATGTTCAGGTATCTTTTTTATAGAATGATTTGAGTTCCTCTGGTTATACTCCCAGAAGGGGGATTGCTGGGTCATATGGAAGGGCAATTTTTAGATCTTTTAGAAATTGCCACACTGTTTTCATGTCGAAGATAACCAAAGAACTCTAAAGCCTAAAGCTTGGACTTCAGATTCATGCATACAGTTAACTCTCATTGTAGGGCTAGTGGTATTTTGAATTTGTCACTTTCTGGTTGAGCTGTATTTTTTTTCTTGGGGCACAAAGGACCATCTTGAAATATGGTCCTTTAATATCTGCAAGTTTCATATTTTTAATTACTCAACAGAGGAGACAGAAAATAAAGTAGTTCATAAACACATGAATATTTCAGTTATCTATATCTGGGGTGAGAATTGCTGCTTGTTTTTAAATTTTTAAAGCATTATCCTTTTGACGATTAGTCATCTGCATTCAATTTATCTCTCTCCTTTGAGGTGGACCAGGCCCTTGATGGTGGTGGGTAAGAAGCAGGGACAGTAGTTTGTATAGCTATCTGCCACAACGTGTAGCAACCCAAGCTGTTGTAGAAAAGCTTCCTGGAGAGTGAGCGCCATCCTGCTCAGGCTTATCTTTGCCCCCATTCAACCGTGCTGGCCAGTAGGAACTGGGTGAGACAATGAATGCACTTTAAGATCTCCTGGCTTATTTATTGTGGTTAAAAAAAAATCTCACCTGCAAAAGAAAAAGCAGACTGGCACCAAGTCTGAGACACATATAGGTTCTCTGGCTGAGCATGTTCTCTTTCCCCAGGAGGTAAAGCCTTTCCCACGTGACTCCAGCCATTATTATTTACATAAAACTCTTTCTAAACTTCACCCCAGATCCTTCCTCCATTTTGGGCCTCAAGACTTCCAGGGTTACACATTCTCCACTTCTTTTTTGTCTCCATCTCCATGATGGTAGACTGAGCAGTGCTTAATTTTATCATTTGAATATATTTTATTTCAACAAAGCAAATCCATCACATCAAATATGTCTAAATGAGCATAAACAAATAGAGATTTTTTGGTAATGTGAATTTTCTATGTATATATTTCTTAATATAGTTTTGTGTTTTAATAAAAATGTTTTTACTGATCTTATTCGAATTTAGCTTTATTTTTCCTTTATCATGAGCACTAACTATATGTGTACTATATTCACAATACTGTCATAGTGATTTATGTCCTTAAATTCTTAATGTTTCTTTCAGGGTAAGAACAAAGTAGCTTTCCTTTTTATCATTTTGGTGCTATATGCAAGTAATGCAGACATGGAGAATCATTTCAACCTGGTGCAAATGTCATACATCTTGAGTTGAAGGACAAAAAATAAAACATATGGCAATTATATATTAAAAATCAGAAATTATAGTTCCTAAGACTTTGACCAGCATATTTTAAATGCATATTTAGTATGACAACATATGGCTAGGTACATCATTGTTTCTAGAATGGGAATAGAAAAGGAAAGGTCACTGAAATGGGGAAAGAGAATGATTTTTAAAAAACTTAGAATAAGTAAGAAAAGAATTAGTATAGTAAGAGTAAAAGTGAGAACACAAACCTGAACCTGTGACTTTAAAAACATCAAGATACCCCTGTTGTCACCCTCATTCCAAACACTGCCCAAGAGAAATAATCTCATGGGCACAGCTAACACCGAAGACCCTTATGATATTCTTCAGTGAAAGAAATCCGGGCTCCTTAAAAAGTAGCCTCCTCTAAATCTTGGAATTGAAACAAGCAGAATAAGCTGAATCATTTTGTTGTTTTCATAACATTATTAGAGTTTCAAGGATATGTGTTGTGGTGTTAAAAAAAAAAAAAAAAAGAATCAGACTTTGGAGTAACATGAGTGTCCCCCTTATTGACAGTTTTGCTTTCCATAGTTTGTTACCTGCAATTACCTGTAGTCTAAAAATATTCATAAGTTTCCTATGGAGCACTGTTCTGAGTAGTGGGATGAAATCTCATGCTGTCCTCCATCTTCCCCTATGTACAACATATCCATTCTGCATGCATTACCCTCCTGTTAGTCACGTAGTAGCTGGTTTGGTTATCAGATTATCAGATCAATAGATCACAAGAAGAAGGTTGAGTACAGTATAATAAGATATTTTGAAATCAAGTGAGAGAGCGTAATCACATTAACATAAATTTCCTTGTAGTAGATTATTATAATTGGTCTATTTTATCATTAGTTACGGCTGTTAATCTCTTGCTGTGCCTAATTTATAAATTAAGATTTTCCATGGGTGTGCATGTGTAGGAAAAAGCAAAGTATTATATAGAGTTCAATACTACCTGAGGCTTCTGGCATTTACTGGGGTCTTGGAATGTATCCTCTGAGGATAAGGGGACTACAGTATTTCTGAGAGATCAAAAAGGAATTCTCAAAGGCTTTTAAAAAAAATTTCTGCATAATTCTTTCAGCGATTGCTTGGTTTTAAATGACATTTATGAAGCCACATTTATACATGTACGTGACCTTACACCCATATTTTAAGGCTTTAAAATTTGAATTTGTATCATATAAAGGTGTTTTGGGTTTTAGTTTGTTTTGCCTTGTCTCTCTAGAAAGCAACACATGCAAATTATTATTTTAGAAAACGTTCTACTGTCATTTATTCTATTGCTAGCTTATTTTGATTTTGTCATTTTTCTCCCATATCTTAAAGTCTAATTGCTAATTACCTTTTTCTCAAATTCTTATGACTAGTTTAAAACAAATTGATATCTCATTTACTTTGATTTGGTGCACTTTATTTTCCATAGCAAATATTGTTACATTGATATATACAATATAAATCAAATTGTCATTTCAAACTAGATGTGTGTATTGTCTATTGTCTTAACAAGATTACTTTAAATTATTTGTTCTATCTTTTGTGAAAGCATGTTATTCATCTCTCTCAAACTTGTCAAATCATGTTGTTTTAACGTATTCTTACACACTTTGGATTTTTTGTGGAAATTAACACTTCATCTTAGCATGAAAAGACCTCACTTCTGATATGGGAATATTCTCAAGCAATTATTCTGATTAGAATGTAATTTAATTAAATTATCTTGGGTTTTTTTTTTGCCCTCTAATTTATTTCAAATATTTTTTTCTCATCCAATTACTAAAAGTAATTTAATAAAAGTATAAGGACATGTAAACTATTTAATCCAATTATTTTGAGATCAATTACACCAGAAAGATGGGCATTACATAAGGCTTAGATTTACTTTTATTCAATAAAATAATCTTTGAAGTATAATAATTTTCAAAAGTTAAATAAAATGTGTATTGGTAGACTGACAAAAATAAAACAAAAAATAAAATTAAAAAAACAGCGAAAAGTGTATTGATAAATTTTCACAAGTAAACACTCCCTTGTAAGCATAACTCAGATAAAGATCAGAAATATTACCAGCAACCCTCTTCTCCTAGTCACTATTTGCTCTCTCCTAGTTACCATCTCTCCAAGTTAAGCACTTTCCTGACTCTTTAAGTCATAAATTAGTTTGCCTGGTTTGTAAAACTTTATATAATATGTATTTTTACCTGGCTTCTTTTGCTCAGTGCTATGTTTGGTAGATCTATTTTGTTGTTCTACATCATTTTTATTACTATAGAATATTCCATTTTACAGATATTTATTTATACCACTATTGATAGGCATCTGGGCAGTTTCTTGTTTGGAGATACTACAAATATGACTGTTATAAGCATTCTAATAGCTGTCTTTTGGTGAACATGAATAAATATTTTAGTTGGTTATATACCTAAGAATGAACGTGCTGGGCTAAAGGGTGTGTATATGTCTAGCTTGGGAGATACTCTCAAACCATTTTCCAAAGTGGTTTTACTAATTTATACTCTCATCCACAGTAATAAGAATTCTAGCTTGTTTTAGTGTGTTTTGTGTGGCTATAACAGAATACCCAAGAATGAGTAATTTATAAAGAACAGAAATGAATTTTCTCATTGTTCCAGAGGTTGGGAAGTTCAAGATTAAGGTAATAGCAGCTTTGGTGTGTGGTGAGGGCCAGTATTTTTTATGTTGGACATTATGCCAAGATTTTCTTTTATTTCTTTCTTTAAAACGCTTATAAGAAAGTTTACTGATGGCATTAGGGAATAAAATATTTGATTTTGCAACACAGAATGAAAATACATTTTAGTAGATGATTTTCCAATACATCTCAAGTAACTAGCAAACGGAGACAGATGTAAATGTTGAAGTATCTATGACTGTACTCCAGTAGAATTTAACAAATATAATAACCTGTTGCACCATCACTTCCTGAATACTCATGTAGATATATACTCCCAATTGGCTTTACCATGGAATAAAAAGCATTTCATGAGATTCAAATATTTCTTATATGATTAGTGTTATGTGTCAACTTGGGCTGGAGGATGTCCAGATAATTGATCAAGTGTTATTTCTGGATAAGTCTATGTGGGCATTTCCAAGAAGAGATTAGCATTTGATTCAGTAGACCGAGGAAAGAAGATTGACCTCACCAGTGCAAGTGGGCATCATTCAATTGAAGGCCTAAGTAGAACAAAAGGCAGAGGAAAGGCAAATTCACTCCATTCTTGAGCTGAGAAATTCATCTTCTCCGGCCTTTAGACATCGACATTTCTTCTTAGGACTTAGGGCTTGGACTCGAACTACATTTTTCACTTTCCAGGGCCTCCAATTTGAAGATGGAGGATTGTAGGACTTCTCAGCCCCCATAATGATGTGAGCCAATCCCTCATAGGAAGTCTCTTTATATAGACCTGTATGTCTCTTATTAGTTCTGTTTTTCTGGAGAATCCTGCCTAATGTATCTCACTAACTATATTGTGCAGATATTTGTATTTTGCTGGGTTGTTTGCATCTGGGATTCTGTGAGGTATATCAATAAAACCTTCTTATCCTTTAAAAGGCGAATAAGCACTCTAATGATCTTCTGATTCCAGGTCCAGGACAAGACAAAGGCAACAGACAGAAAAAGTGTATAGCCATTTCTGTCACACAGAGATTCAAGTCTGAATTGCTTCCAATGAGAAGAGAATACAGAACTAATATGAGGGCAGCATTTTTCAGAATAAGATACAATTCTCACATATTCAGACAGATTGCTCTTCAAATCATTCTGTATAGGGATGGGTTAAGCTCAGAACTAAAATAAATATTTATATGCCCTAAAGTTTCCAGCTAGGAAGGCAAAGAGGCTCAGATATCAACACCCTGCGTGGGCAGTGACATGGATGAAATGTGGAATTGTTGGCATCAAATTCTCTCAGCTTTCAACAATTCTCTATTTTTCTAAAGAACTGGATAGGTCCAGATATTTGGGAACCTGTTGTTAGGCAATGCCTCTGAATTATTAATAAGAATAGAGAGGTAACCATGGTTAGAGAGGAAAAAATAAAGCTAGCACTCTGGGCTGCGAAGATAGTATCTGCAAACTGCTAAGATACAAAAAGTGAGGAAATACAACTTAGAGGCTAGATACATGCATTTCCAGTCTTTCATCTACTACCTTAAAGGCAGGAATTATGTTTTATGTGCTCATCATGACAAATGCCTTCTCCATTAATCTACTACACCCAGTAGCTTACATGGCAGAGATTGCAGTTAGGTTATACTCTCTTCCTCCCCCTCTCCACTCCCACACATTACCCTGTGAGAAAGACCTCCTGTCCATGTCTCCTAGAGACCGTGGCAATTAGCATATTTCCTACTAACCTGTCTTGTAAATCTTTAGTTCAAGGAGGGCTCCTTTTTCTCACCCTGGTCCATTATGCATCTAGAAGAAAGTAGACAAAAACACAGGCTCAGCAATTTCTGAGACAGAAAATATACTCAGGTCTTTGCCAGACACGGGCAATTTCCTGTTTTTGATGCAAATGTTTCCTCTGAACCTTGCATTGACACAAAGAAGGTATATGCTTCCCCTTGGAAGAACCATGTGATTTAGACACCGTGGTCATGGTTTGCCCAAGTGTGAAAGTTATTGAAATACCCTTTTGTACAGCTTCTGGCTATGAAGAGACAACAGCTGGTAGGGCTGGAGTGCAGATCTTTAATCTTCCACAGAAATTCAGGGTGCTGGAGTGCCTGCTGTGAGGCAGGCCTCATGCTAAGTGCTTGAAACACATTTCTGTTGGGGGCTTTTGGGTTTAGGAGGAGTCCAGGTCATATAGAGAAATACTTGATAGCAGGAACAGGGTTATGCACAAGGAACACCGGGATGAGGGGCCTCTCTTCTAACCAAAGTCAGGAAAGAGTTGCTGAGGGAGGGGACTTGGATGTGGCAGGGGATCTGCAAATGTCATCCACCCCACCAGTGGTAAGCCCTCACAAGCCTGTAGCCTCATACCTTGCTCACCACACTACAACGGATCTTCAGAATAATAACTCCAAATTCCTCTGATGGTAACTGAATGCCCTAATTAGCATTCAACATCGTTTTCTTGATTGTCCCTTCAAGCAATACTAGTTTTTATCCCTCCTGCTTATTCTTCCCTTTTTGCTGCCACTTAAAACGTATACCTTTCTACTTGCCACTTGTTCAAATCCTCTATTTCTTTTCACAGTCCAGCTCAAGGCTTACTTTTTCCAAGAAGCATCTGTCTACATATAAATATTTCGTTCATTAAAATTTCCTCATCTATGGCACTGTCATAAATTTGTTCAGATGTTATCTTGAAACAGTTTATTGTGCAAGAGTGCCTTGTCTCCCTACAGGGACAAGATTCCGAAAAACAAAACATTTTGGGTACTAGAGATAGTTAAAAAAGCAGGAGGTTGTGTGTGAGAGAGTAACTCCCCTCCCTGGTCCTCAACTCCCAGGCTAAGCTGTTCTCTGGAAGGCACAGCAGCTAATGTCTTGGTTTCAATGAAGATATATTTTCCCTGTCCCCATAGTTCATGCTGAGTATTCATGCTGTCGTGTTGGTGAAGAAGCATTTGAGAAGGAAATGCCAGGAGCCCACAGCTCTACTTCATCTCCCAGATTCTCCAGATACAGAGTGGGTAGTCTATATGGGGACTTCTCTAGAACTAAGATGTATTAGTTTGCTGGGACTGCCATAACAAATACCACAAGGGTCTTTGGCTTAATAGAGATGTGTTCTTATACAGTTCTAGAGCCAAGATGTCCAAAATCAAGGTATCAGCAGGGTTCCAGGGGAAAATCCATTCCACACCTTCTCCTAGCTTCTGGTGGCTGACAACAGTCCTTGGTGGACTTTGGTTTATGGCTGCACCACTCCAATCTCTGTCTCCATGGTCACATTGCCTCCTCCTCTTCTCTCTGTTAAATCTCCCCTATGCATCTCTTACAAGGAAACATCATTGGATTTGGGGCCTACCCAGATAACTCAGGAAGATCTTTTCATCTAATGATCTTTCATCTAATTATATATGCAAAGACCCTTTTGCAAATAAAGTCACATTCACAAGACCCTGGGAATTAGGACTTGAACCTTTTTGAAGGTCATCATTCAACCCACTACATAAGGTTTCTGACAATATCATGGTAATTCCCTGAATTTTTTTCTTTAACAACGGTGATTTACAAAGCATACTCATCATTTAGCTTAAGTATGGCAAATAGTAAAGTCACCTTTGGCTTCCAAGTTATTAGCTGAAATATGTACAAGGAACACTGCTAAGTGCTTTGATGAAAAAAAAAAAGATGAGCTAAGTCAGCCTCGGAGGACCTTACAATCTAGTAGGAAAAGTAAACATGTGCACAAGTTTAGGAAAGTTGAAAGAAAGTGAAAATACAATGTTTTGCAAGTCAGAGTAGGAAGAGAGTAAAGACTACTTGTTTCTTTCCCTCTATTTCTTTCCCCACATCAGTCTTCCTGGATGCATTTAAACACCTTATGTGTATCGCTACTGCCCCATTAGCTAATGCTTTGGTTCATTTGTTTCATGCACATTGAAGGTGAGTGGATACCCCTTGATAAATGTGATCTTACAAAGTTCTCATGAGTCCCAAATATGAATCTATATTAAAAATATAGATTAAAAACATGGTAAATGTCTCAAAAAAGTCTCAAAGGAATGCAAAAGTAATGGAATAGTAATATTGTTTCAAATTTATTTTCTTTTGTAATGTGAGTCTATGAGTAATTTTATATAAAGAAGGTATACTATATACGGGACATATATATAATAAATATACATAAGTAATATAGAAAACATATATGTATATATAATACCTACCTTTGACAGAGCTCCAGTTGCCTCTGTTTTGTACAGGACTGGAAATAGATACACATACAACATTATCTACCACTAATAATTTTAGCAACTTTGTGGGAGCCTTCAGATTTCCATTTCTTTGTCTTTATCTACGATTCTGTGTCTTTATTCATGCAGAAGTAACATTAAATCACTTTCACATAAGGACTTAACTTCCACTGCCAGCTCAGGGTCAGCAGTCAGGGTTGGGATAGAAAGAAGTGCTGATTAATAGGGCTTTAAACACTGGCTCAGATGTCTTAAAACAAAGACAAATCTCTGAAATGGTTCCACATCTTTCCAATGGTTAAAAACTTCATTTACAGTCATGACTTCTCACCAAATTATACTGGATTACAGTTTCTCAGTGGCAAAGACTTGTTTCCTTGCTTTGTTTTTGGAATTTCAAGGGAATCTAAGGATATAGTTAATTTATTATAGATATGCAGTTTACAGAAAAAAATAAGGAAATGGAAAAGTGGACAGTCTCCTTAGAGGCTTAGAGAGAAAATAATGGAGTGTACATTATGCTTAAATGAGCAGACACAGGGAGGAACACAGTGGAATGCCTTAATAAACACCCTGGGCTGCTTTAAAAAAAGAGGGGGCTTTGTCTAACATGGAGACAGAATTTTCCACAAAGAGTTTCTATCCTTAAAGAATTAATTTTTCAGGCCGGGCGCAGTGGCTTGTGCCTATAATCCCAGCACTTTGGGAGACCAAGGTGAGAGGATTGCCTGAGTCCACGGGTTTGAGACCAGCCTGGGCAACTTGGTGAGACCTCATCTCTGCAATACATTTTAAAAAAAGTTAGCTGGGCACGGTGGCGTATGCATGTAGTTCCAGCTACTTGGAAGGCTGAGGCGGAAGGATCACCTGACCCTAGCAGGTTGAGGCTGTGGTGGCCGTGAGTATGCCACTGCACTCCAGCCTGGATGACAGAGTGAGACTTTGACTCAAAAAAAAAAAAAAAAGAATTAATTTTTCTAACCCTCAAATCTTAGCACAAGTTACATAGGAGAATCTTATTCATCAAAGTCGAAAAGAGAGTATCTGTGCCTTGCCTCCCCGGTTCCCCGTATACAGAGAGTGTTTCCAAAGTGGAAGGTGACCTAAAGTGCCAGAATCTCTTAAATGAATTGTTCTCACGGTTCTAATAAATTAAATGGCACCATATTGTCTGTCAGTTAATCAAACTATCAACATGGATCGAGAAGCCTGCTGGATTTGAGTTGTTAGCTAGCTCAAAGCTAATAATAACAAAATTTTTCCAAATAATTCTTATCAATTTATTTGTCCTTTGAATCCAATTGAGGGATGTCCGTAGAGATTTAGAAGGTGGAAAAGATGTAGAACTTAAAATTCTCATGCAGCAATGGTGGGCAGAGTGAGGGCTTCAGCAAATGGCAGACATGACAATTTGCCAAGACTTTCAAAAAAGAGGCTATCACTAACTTCAGGGATTCAGGCAAATGGATTTATTGGCAGAGATGCCTTAAAATTCCTAATGTACTAGTAAAATTCCTAATGTACTCAGTAAACATTTTTCAGCAGCCCAGACGCTATAGACCCAGAGAACCCATCCTTCAGAAAACACCAGCAGGATACCATGCTTTGTGAGAACACTGTGCCTCCTCAGTCATCCCACTCAGAGCAAAGCTTTGACTAGCACCTCACCATCAACTACCAAGCAGTAATTCGAGGAGTATGTAATCAGATATCAATGTTTCCACTTGTATTTAAAAAATTATTCTATTGTTTCAGGGCAGAACCTCATGGTACAAAGGAGGACTGTAATTTTTTTTTAGCAAAAATATTTCTAAAAACAGCATGTCCATTTATGCAAAGTTATTTTATTTTATTTATATTTTGTTAAGAAAGCAGAATTTATTGAGAGGACAGAATTTATTAAAGCTCCCACAGTGGGAGGGGACTTGAGAGGGTTGTCCACAAAGTTATTTTTATTTTTTATTTATTTATTTATTTTACTTATTAATTTTTTTGAGTTGGAGTCTCACTCTGTCGCCCAGACTGGAGTGCAGTGGCTGCTCCCGGCCACCGCAGCCACGACCTGCTGGGCTCCGGCGATCCTTCCGCCTCAGCTTTCCGAGTAGCAGGAATTACAGGCATGCGCTACCACACCTGGCTGATTTTTTGATTTATTGTAGAGATGAGGTCTCGCTGCCCAGGTGGGTCTTGAACCCGCGGGCTCAGGCAATCCACTCACCTCAGCCTGATTACGGGCTGAGCCACCGAGCCCGGCTCTCACAAAGTTATTTTTAAACATTCAAATTCATATACAAAATTTTTCCAAATAATTCTTATCAATTTATTTGTCCTTTGAACCCAAGTGAGGGATGTCCATAGAGATTTAGAAGGTGGAAAAGATGTAGAACTTAAAATTCTCATGCAGCAATGGTGGGCAGAGTGAGGGCTTCAGCAAATGGCAGACATGACAATTTGCCAAGACTTTCAAAAAAGAGGCTATCACTAACTTCAGGGATTCAGGCAAATGGATTTATTGGCAGAGATGCCTTAAAATTCCTAATGTACTAGAGACATTTTCTCCATCAGTCCTTCATTTATTTTGAAAGCCTCTAATTCCCTGCATTAATTTCTGTCCAGCTCAGAATAGCTCGAGTGACTTCCATTCTATTAACTAAATTTTGACTAATCGAATAAGTACTAAAACTCATTCTCAGATTGACTGCTTTGATGTTTAAAACATGAAATTGTAAATTTTATTTAACTCGAACAACTAGGGCTATAATGTAATATTAACATTTCTACTGAGTCAGATAATAGTAAACATTTCCAATCATACTTAATCTGGAATCATGTGATCATATGATTGGTTGATTGACCAGCATCCATTTGACCACGGGGCACTGTACTTCACATCCATCATATCACTGAAAGTTAACAATGGTCCAGCAAGCCATCTAATATCATGCCCAATGTTTAGTTGAGGACACCAAGGCTTCGAGATGTCACTTGACTTGTCCCAAATTTTACAGCCATAAAGGAGAAGGATTGGAAATCAAACCAGCTACGGTCCTAATGTCCAAGACCTTTCTGCCACAATAACTAAGTTACCACGATGGTTAGTAAGTGATGTTGGAGAGTAGTCATTGCGATCATGTTTTGGTAATCAATATAAAGTAATCAACACTATACATTGTTTCATGACAGCATCAGCATCCTTAAATTTTCCCTCCTAGTCAGACATTGTGAAAATTTGTCCAGCCAGTTTGTGGTAGTGGATGTGCGGCTTCTGAGATTCCATGAGGACATACTAACATGGATCCCAGGGGAAGAGGCTCTCAAGAATCAGAAAGCTTTAATAAACGGGGTTGACTAAAGGATCTGGATTTAAAACCACCACCACCACCACAAAAACATTATTGCTTAGGTCTTGTATTGCTGGGAGACATGCTAGCTATATTCTCCTGGGTCTTCTGTGAAACCCATTTCTTCTAAGGAGCATCACTTCCATCAGCTTCCTTAGCCCAATTCCAAAAACTTTGAGGCTCTTGAAGAAAAGACATGCTTTGTTGTTGTTGTTGCTGGGAATGATACAGCAGCTGAGCTTTGTCTGGCAGGCAGCCTACTCAAAATATGCCCACTGGACTTCACAGTGAGAGTTTTGGCTTCACCTGGGGACATGAAATTATATCACCAGCAATTTTTCCTGCCAATCCTTCTACATGACAAAGCACATATGGATGCAAATAAGCTAATCCTTCTCTGGAAGAGTAAGCTGCACCTGGAAGTCAGCTCATAGAAGTATCAGGCAGAGAAGGTGTGATTGTGAGGTACCTGGGGGACTGCCACACATCCGGCTAGGAAAATACTCACCTGGGCTTCCTGAGATAACACTTAATCATCCACAGGGATAGTTGATCTCTGAAAGGGATACATGCTAATAATAGAATCGAGTCATATGGTTATTAATCTGTTAAAAGACTAGGAATATTTGCCTATTGATTAGAGAATTCCTGAGAATGGAAAGTCATCAAAGTTCAAATAAATTAAAGAAATGCAAGTCTACAGGAAGATATGGCACATCTGTTAGGTGGAAAAAAAAAGATATTCAGAAAAGGCCACCCTCTCAAATAATAGAACATAAAGAATTTTCACAAAGAGTTAGATGGAGTTCTGTAAAAGTTGGAAACCCTCTCCCCCACTATCACAAACCCCCCAAATAATGATGTTGGTACAGAATATAATTAGAAACAGAAAATTATTCTGAAAATAAATTGTAAATATAGGGTCTAACTCATTTTTCAAAACATATCCCTTTTATTTATCTTTCTACCATAAATTTTCTAATGACAAGAGGTGGTTTTAAAACATGTCTGCAATATCAGTGACAGTCCTCCCATCGAGAGATGGGGGGATATTAGATATTAGTGACTTGCTCATGGCCAATATGATGCAGGGGAAGTGATATTGAGTAATTTCAAAGGTTAAGTAAGGAAAGATAATGCCATTTCCATCTGGTTCTCTTGGGATGTCCATTCTAGGGGAATTCAGCCTTCATCTAATAAATGACTAACCTTAGATCTGCATACTGGAGAATGTGAGTGAAAAAACTCTTTTCCATAGTTCCAACTACAGTCCTAGCTTACCAACAGCATAACTCTCAGCCATATGAGTAAGCCATCTTGGATGTTCCACGCAGTCAAGCTTTTAGATGACTTTAGTCACAGCCAACATCTGACTGCAGAGGCATAAGAGATCCCAAACAAGCGCTGCCTCATCAGGTTGTTTCCAAATTCCCCAAAAATGTAGGAAAATACAATGGCGGCTACTTTATACCACTGTTTTGGAGTAATTTGCTATGCAACGATAGTAATTGGAAAATCTACAAAAAGTGTTTACTTCAACACAATGGCTTTTGACACTGTGCTGCCTCTCAAATGTGGTAAAATATTTTAAATGGCTAAAAATTTTATCTATTCAAAAACACTAGATGATAATGGAAAAACTAACAGCACTGGTCCTCTGCTTGTTGTTTTCAGATTGACTATCTCTTCATACATTTATATGCTCTTATAAAATTTTAAAAAGACATCCTGAAGCAGTTCCTAGAGAGCCTAGATGGCAGCCAATTCTTGTTTTTCTTTGTATATGTAAACAGGATGATTTCTCTATAATTTTGCCTTCAACATTACAAGGAACAGACCAGATTTCAGGAATTGAGATAAAGCTGAACTAATCAGGCATGGGAAAACATATATTCCATAACAATATTCTGTATTTTACATCTTTAGACATACTTTGGGAATTGATTAACTGGGGGTCCTTAAAATTTAGAATTTGCCTAATCCTGAAAAAGTTCACCAAATTTGGCATGCTGTCTAGGTATTCTGAGTTCTCCTGTATTAAATTTTTACAATGGATAAATCAACAAAAACACATTTGCTTTTTCCTATTAAAGGCACTGATGTGATGCAAAGAAATATAAAATGTGCTTCCAGCCTTACAAAAGCTTACAGTCTGGTTGGGACTATTCAAAGATACATTTGTATGATACAGCAGAAAGCACACTGGATTAGGAATATATTTCCCTATGTACCTGAAAAGGGTGTTATAAAGATTAAGAATAAAAATGCTTTATGAGTCACAAACACTAAGCACATGTGATATAAAGCATACATGTAAATTAAAACAGAAAAGTTTTATCCGAGATAATAGTTAGATCCCATGGTACCCTTGCTCAGTTTGTAGAAAGTGGTAAGTTGTATCTTACTGACCGATTCCAAGGTGAAGATGTTAAGCTATACTTTACTGGTTGATTAAAAAGAGATAGCCCATTGCTGGCTACTAACCCTTTCTAATTATGCACATCATGTGAGAAGTAAAAAAAAAAGTCTTTTTAAAGAACTGACTTTTATAAGATAGACATTCGTGAAATTCCAGGAAAAAATTTTTCATGTAGTATGGATCACCAGAATTCAAGGTCAAATGGAGGTTTATGAGCAAAGATGATGCCTACTTAAAATGAAAATGGTAAAAAGAATGATGAAATACATAAACCATTTCTATGAATTTCTTGGCACAATTTACCTACAGTCTATGAGAATAAATGTTCACATTCTATTTGGTTGTTATAATTTTTATGTAGTTTTTTTCTACAACCACAGAACATGATATGCTTCAGAGAAATAAACTGAAGAATTGGGTACAGTTCTTTTGTGCCAGGAACCCAATTTAATGCTATTAGGAAAAGACTGCTAAGAAATAGAATAGTCTTTTGAAACATGAGGACTACAAAAGAAAAGATGCCTAGTTCACTTGGATATTTAAAAACAAACCAGTGTTCCAAACTGTCCTGACCAAAGTGATTCAAAACACCAGCAGGAGAGAACACTGACTTACGTATTAAGACACCAAGATGTTGGCACTAATTACCACCTTGGTCTGTAAACTTTTGGCTCTCTTTTGGTCTCAGTGTTCTCCCTTATTTAAAAGAAACAACAGCAGTGGAACTAATAATGTTTTTAAAAAATTCTTACTGAGCACAGTGGTTAATGTAACAAAGAAATGGAAGTGACCAACCCAGAAAAAGTGGAGAAACATACAAAGAAAAATAAACAAGAAAAATATCAGATTTTGAAAAGTACTCTGAGGAGTATTATTTATAATACTGTATTAAAATAGTAGCATATGGGGGGAGGGGAATGGGATTAACAGTAGCAAATATCTGCCGGGGGATGGGAAAACACCTCTTATCAACAGGATGCCTGAATGAAACGTAATTGTACACCTAACCCTTAACTGTATCCCACAAAACCATAATAAAAAATACTGATTAATGAAAAAAAAAATAATAGCATAGCAAGTCTTTGGGATTTCACAACTTTGGCACTATTGACATTTTTAGACTGCATAATTCTTTGTCATGGGAGGTTTTCCTGTGCCTAGGAAGATGTTTTGCAGCATCCATGGTCTGTTTCTATGCATTAGATGCCAGTAGCATGTCCTCCCAGTTATGACAACCCAAAATGTCTCAAGACATTGCCAAACATCCTTGGAGACATTTACCATTTATATTGACCATGGCAAAAAAAAAAAAAAATCACCCTCAGTTGAGAACCACTATAATTATAGTCACAAGAGGATATGCTTCAGCTCCAAATTTTTGTCATTGTGCTATCAGAGTACAACAACACTGTGTATACTGAACCCGCCCATTCCTCCTTTTCAACCAGTCTTTGTTTTTGTAACTGCAGATACCATTCTCTTCAGTGCCCAACTGTAAAACTTGCTGAGTTATTTACCTCAGTAGCATTCCAGACCTGTATTGTGGGAATTGAAAACACCATCAGACCCCGTAAAATAGATGACAAGGTGTCCTGAACTATTGACATAGCTAAGAAACGCGATGAATAAGGCTTCTAAACTGTTATCCAGAAGCTGGCAGGAATGGTACAGTTTCCCCAACTGAAAGCACTCATCTGTACAGTCATAAAAGATAACCCATTACCATGGCAGGAAATCAAAACTGCAATAAATTTTAAAAAGGAAGAATGATGAGGAGGAGGAGGAGTTAAGTAATGGTCGAAAATCTCAAATGAGAATATGCTCAGTACATAAAAAGGAAGAGGGTTGTGTAGGTCATGACGGCTCCGCATAGGGAATGACCTTGGCCTGACACTGCTGGTGAACAAGGAAACACTTAGGAAGCTAGTCCAAATATTTTCAGAGGTCTTAGGCAATAGTGTTTAGGCAAGCCCTTCTCTCCTTCATTCAAATCATTTTCAAGTTAAATTGAAACCTTGTAAAAGAAAACCAATGTCTTTGATTCTGGCTACAGAGAAATTTCATTTGGAATCTATTAAATAGCACATGAAATTAAAACTCACACCTGAATTAAAAGTCCTCTTCTTCTATTTGTGTTAAAATTTTAGAGCATATTCTACAGGAGACTTTTGAGCTAGAAACTTCACAGAAATTTAGGATATATTTTTAGTAAGAATAAAAAGAAATAACTGAGCTATTAGATATTTATGGCAAATAAACTTGTTTATCATGGGTTACTTTTTCTAAATAACAAGGTTGCAGTCTTATTAAATACATTTAAAATAGAGAATTGACATGACCCCCTACTTGCTATCTTCCATAATTATCTACTTTGCCTATCTACTACCTTAATACAATTAAAATAAAATACGACACTAATAAAATAAACAAAATGTAGGAATCTAGAATCACAAAACACAATTTCTTTGTTTAGAAATTTTTTTCCTTTGTTTTTAAGATGAATTTATCACAGATTTTGTTTAAGTAAGCAAGTGCAGGTTAGAAAGAGTGTCAGAAACATCTGTGCTTTGAAATACTCATTCTATCATTCTAATGATTCTGTTAATTTATGCAACATTTCTGAGAATCAAGTTTCTCATATATACATTGAGTTTAATAATTAAAGTGCAGGTAGAGCATCTTTAATCCAAAATCTAAAATGTCCTCAAATCTGAAACTTTTTGAGTGTCAATATGATGCTCAAAGGAAATGCTCACTGGAATATCTTTGATTTTGGATTTTTGGATGAGAGATGCTTAACCAGTATATTACAAATATTTCAAACTCAAAAAAAAAATCTGAAATCAGAAACAATTCTGGTCCTAAACATTTTTGGATAAGTAATACTCAACCTGCACGTTTCACTGGGTGGTTGTGAAGAGACAAAGAGATGGCATAAGGAAAAATGCATTGCAAACTGCAATTCTAGCAAGTGTTGTTATTGTTATCATTTTATTATTAAGTTAATGTAAAAATGTGACTACAATATGGTTTATAGAGAACTTTCAACACAAGAGGCATCCTTATGGAAACTGGAATAGACAACAAATTACGGATCAAAAACCCAGAAGCCCATGCCATAAGAGAGAAGATAGACAGTTGGGACCTCATCAAACTGAAAAGCTTCTGCAAAGCAAAATAAACATCAAAAGAGTGGGGAGACAGCCCACAGAATGGGAAAAAATATTTGCCAACTGTATATCTGATCTACAAGGAACTCAAACGTGCCTAAAAGAAAAAAACAACAGTCCCATTAAAAAGTGGGCAAAAGACATGAATAGACACTTACTGAAAGAAGATATATGGGCAGCCAACAGACACATGAAAATAGTGCTCAGCCTCACTCATCATCACAGAAATGCAAACCAAAACCACACTGAGATACCCCTTAACCCCAGTAAGAATGGCCATCATTAATGAAACAAACAACAACAGATGCTAGTGAGGATGCAGAAAAAGAGGAACGCTTCTACACTGTTGGTGGGAGTGCAAACTAGTTCAACCTCTCTGGAAAACAGTGTAGTGATTTCTAAAATAACTAGAAATTGACCTTTCATATGACCCAGCAATTCCCTTCTGGGAATACACCCAGAGGAACTCAAATTATTCTACAAAAAAGATATCTGCACACACATGTTTATGGCAGCTCTAATCACAGTAGCAAAAACGTGGAACCAACCAGGCTGCCCATTGAAAGTGGACTGGGTAAAAAAAAAGTGGTACATAAGCACAATGGAGTATTACACAGTCATAAAGGACAAACATATGAACTTTGCAGCAACTTGGATAGGTTTAGAGTCTATCAGACTGGTGATCTGTCACAGAAACAAAGAACAGAGCACCACATGTTTTCACTCATAAGTAGACCCTGAACATCTATCATAGTACTTACAAGAAAGGGATTGGCAGCAGCAGAACACCGCCAGGACAGGGAGGGTGGGCCACACAACATCAATAAGGGTGCATGATGCCAAACCAGGTGAAGTGAGGTCCAATGGAAGGCCCAAACTTTACCTGTACATCACTTATGGACCGAATCCTGACTTATACCCCACATCTTTAAAATAAACAAGGCCGGGCTCGGTGACTCAGCCTGTAATCCCGCGCCTTTGGGAAGCTGAGGTGAGTGGATTGCCTGAGCCCACGGGTTCAAGACCTGCCTGAGCAGCGAGACCTCATCTCTACAATAAATCAAAAAATCAGCCTGGCGTGGTAGCGCATGCCTGTAATTCCGGCTACTTGGAAGGCTGAGGTGAAGGATCGCCGGAGCCCAGCAGGTCAAGGCTGTGGTGGCCGGGGGCGGCCACTGCACTCCAGTCTGGGCGACAGAGTGAGACTCCGACTCAAAAATAAAATAAAATAGATAAAATAAAAAAGAAATAATAATAATAAAAACCCCCCAAACTTTCAAGAGTGAGTATGACCAAGAGACCCTAAAGCACAGGTGTCCAACCTTTTGACTTCCCTGGGCCACATTGAGGAATTGTCTTGGGCTGCAATAAATTATATAATATAGTTAGTGTATATACATAATAAAACTTTAAGAAAATATTTTTATTATAAAGTTTAGAAAAATGAGAACCATATGAAACTTGTGGAAAATTTGACCTTTTTTAAAAAAACGAATCTATCAATGTCTAGTTTGATGGAAGTGGTTGCAGTTTTAGTGAGTTCTTAAGGTGCTTGTTAGAAATGTTTGCTGGGCATGGTAGCGTGCACCTGTAGTTCTGGCTACTTGGAAGGCTGAGGCGGAAGGATTGCTGGAGTCCAGCAGGTCGAGCCTGCAGTGGCCGGGAGCGTGCCACTGCACTCCAGTCTGGGCGACAGAGTGAGACTCCAACTCAAAAAAAAAAAAAAAAAAAGAAATGTTTGTTTGAATTTTGCTCTGCGTTTGCTTCATAATTGAAAGCACTGCTCACAACTGTATGTGCTGCAAAAAGTGATGTCATGAACAGGGTATGATTGTGAAGCAAGGGATATTTTTCTCTAGGAAGATAGGTCTTATAAAAGTCCAATAAAGAGACATGGTCAAATTTTCCTTTCAGTTGAATGCCTGATTGCAACTCTATTCATTACCATTCAAAATGTGCAGGTAAAATATTAATGTCAACTGGAAATGGCGTAACAAATATACAGTGATTATTTCGCCAGAAATTTTGAAGTCTGTTTTCAAATTTCTGTGTTAAAACAGAAAGCAAAGCTGTATATTTTTGGCAGCTTATAGGACTGTGTTTAGCCAATGTAACAAAATGTGTTAAATTATTTCCATAATTTGAGCTTGCCATAATTTAAGTTTCATTTCAAGCACAGTATCTCTTTGGAACTTCAAAAATGAAACTAAGCATGGGGCCACAAAGAAAATAAACGC
Organism: Cephalopachus bancanus; assembly: GCA_027257055.1. Taxonomy (NCBI): domain Eukaryota; kingdom Metazoa; phylum Chordata; class Mammalia; order Primates; family Tarsiidae; genus Cephalopachus; species Cephalopachus bancanus. Next base: position 1,475,126 of record JAPVLO010000348.1, on the reverse strand, counting down.
TAAAAAACACATGACGTTAAAAGATTTTGTGGGGCTGCATGCAGTCTGCAGGCGGTGGGTTGGACATGCCTGCTCTGAAAGCTCCTCTCAGCTTGCTTAAGCATCTTAGGCTTCTTCCTGATTTCAGGCCCTGATTTCTCTTTTATGAAAGGATTTTCTTTAGAAAACTTGCAATCCAGTGAGTTTTTTTCCTGCCTCCTTAACATGTAAATCCTTTTAAAAGCCTCTTGACTGTTTTTTATAACCCCGGACTGTCCGTCCTCAAGGACCCAGGAGCCATCTCTTTGAAATGTAAACACCAAGGGAGATAACACCCCAATATCTAGTTTCTGTGCTAGGGTGGGAGGGAAGGAGCCTAATTTCCTTGGGCATTTTGCTCCAAGTTGTAAAACTACTTCCTATCATGGCGATTAGGGAACATTTACTTTTCCTTTGGCTAAGGCTAATTAGCAAACACTGATGGCCTATAATCCTCTTATACCTCAGTTATTAAAAACTCTCCCATCTGCCAGGTGTGGTGGCTTTTGCCTGTAATCCCAGGACTTTGGGAGACTGAGGTGAAAGGTTTAGCTTGAGGTTGGAAGTTCAAGACCAAACATAGCAAGACCCCATCTTTAAAAAAAAAAAAAAGATTAAAAACAAAACAAAACCTTCTCCCACCCTTTGTTTGAGAGGGGTTAAGTTTGGATTTTAGTTTCGGTCTCTCTGTTACTGCAATAGCCTTGAATAAAGTCTCTGCTGCTTGAATTTGTTCTGTGCAATTTTTACATTGACATATTATGCAAAAGAATAAAGATATACCTGGGATTCATTTGCAGCAAAATTTAATAGCCCCTGGCATCCACTTGTGATCTACCCTGGTTCTATCGCACACCCCTCTCTAATAGATTGAAATCTCCTGGAGGAGTGGACTAATCTAAAAACTGACAATATCTAACAATGGCCTCTATGCAGAAGCAGGTATTTGCATATGTGAATCAATATGTAGATATTACCATCTTTAGTACCTGATTCCATTTCAATATACATTTCAGAGTTTAACTTACTAGAAGCTGGAGGACATAAAATACTTCCTTAGGTTATCAGCATGGTGAGTGGGTGTCCATACACTTTCCCCCACAATATTATAATGCTACATGCTGCAAAGCAGATTGCAAAATAAATGCATTGAAATGTGATTTTACCAAATAATGACTTTCAGAGTTGTATTAAAATAGATGGGCAAATGCACAAATCTCAAGAAATAGCAATACCAAACATTTGTCAATATTAAATATAATTTAAACACAGCTAATTTAGCTCTAAAATATTTTTACTGCAAGATACAGAAAGAATAGATGTGGCACAGAAGCAAGACAGATGAGACTATTTATGTCTTAGGAAAAAAGCCAGAGAACATGAAACTCCTCTCTTAAAATCTTTCAGTAGTTTCCAATTACAGCGTTCCTTCCCTTATCCAACGTTTCACTTTCTGAGATTTCAGTTACCCTCAGTCAACTGTGGTCTGAAAATATTAAGGAGAAAATTTCCGAAGTAAACAATTCATAAGTTTTACATTGTGTGCTGTTCTGTGTAGAGTGACGAAGTTTTGTGCCATCATGTTTTGTCCTATCCAGGAGGTGAATCATTCCTTTCTTCAGTGTATCTATGTTGTATTCACTACTCGTCTACTAAGAGTCACTTAGGAGCCCTCTCTGTTGTGTACATCAACTCTCGCAATACTGCAGTGCCTGTGCTGAAGTAACCCTTATTTTACTTAATTGTTTTATTTCATTATTAGTTACTGTTGTTAATCTTTTACTGTGCCTAAGTTATAAATTAAATGTTATCCAGGTATGTATGTATAGAAAAAACATTTCATATATTTTAACATACATAAAATATAAAAAACATTATATATTTTAACATATATAAAATACATGAAAACACTATATATAAATATATATATATATATATATATATATATATATATATATATAGTGTGTGTGTGTGTGTGTGTGTGTGTGTGTGTGTGTGTGTGTATGTTAGAAATATGGTTTGGTACTGTCCATGGTTACAGGTGTATCCCCTGTAGATAAAGGGAGACTATGTATGTAAAACATAACATAAGCTATCTTACCATACAAAAAACTTTTGACCAAATATGAAGCATATCAAATTTGTTCCCTTTGTCTTTTTGCATTTGCTCCTACAACCCTTATATTCAGTGTCTTCTCATGAATGGAGAGGGACTGCCCCTTAAATCTAAGAACGTGAAATAGACAAATCTATTAATGCAATTTCCTAAAAGCTTTGTCTGTGTATCAGTGTATTACAAATGTGTATTATAATCATTGTGTCACATCCAGACCCAAAGCCCAATGAACTCTTCATCTCCTTACATCTCAATATGATTAGTTGTCCACATTTTCAAAGTAAGTTCATACCTATTACCTTTGCTATAGATTAGCAGTGAGGTAAGTATCATTATTATTAAGCTCAGTTTATTTGTGAAAACTTGATGCTGAGTTTATTACTTGCAGCTTTCTTGAGGTATAAAAATTATTGCTTGTATTTAATGTATACAATTAGATGCTGAGAAAGTCTAAATGTCTTACCCATGTGTTAAGGTAGGACTTAAGAAAGGACTGAAGCCCGTTCCATGTGAGATGATCTGATCCTGGAATGATAGAAATGGTCTTTTATTTATTATACTCTATGTTCTCAGGAGGCGGCTAGAACTAACGTGATAAAAGATGGACATAACATCTCCAGGAAAATTAAAAGTGTTTGATGCTGGGGAGGATGTGGCGAAAAGGGAACACTTCTACACTGTTGGTGGGAGTGTAAACTAGTACAACCTCTGTGGAAATCAGTGTGGTGATTTCTAAAACTCCTAGAAATTGACCTTCCACATGATCCCACAATCCCCCTACTGGGAACTAAAAAAGAACTCAGACCACTCCATGAAAAAGATACCTGCACACGTATGTTTATCGCAGCATTGTTCACAATAGCAAGAACATGGAACCAACCGTGCTGCTCACCAAAAGAGGACTGAATAAAAAAATGTGGTACATATATTCAATGGAATAGTATGCAGCCATAAAGAAGAACAAAATCATGAACTTCGCAGCAACGTGGATGGAATTAGAGCTTATAATACTGAGTGATCTCTCACAGAAACAAAGAGCTGAGTATCACATGTTCTCACTCATTAGTGGACCTTGAGCAACTACCATATTACTGCAGGAAAGGGATTGAAAGTAGCGGGAAACTGTGAGGAGAGGGGTGGGGGGGATAGCTGGGATCGACAGTAGTCAATACCCACCTGGGGAATGGGGGCACACCTCATCAATAAGGGTACTTGCACAATGAACATTTGTATACCTAACCCTGAATTGTACCCCATAATTTCAAAATAAAAATTAAAAGAGGAAAAATAAATAAATTTCATGTATCATCTGTAAAAAAAAAAGAAAATATGCCATGTACAACTAAAATAAATAAATAAATAAAAGTGTTCATGTAGATTTTTATCTGTCTTCTCCAGAGCACGTAACACAGGCAGAATGACAGATGCTTCTATGTACAGTCATAGGAAAATAAAGGCAATTGAAATTTCTTGGACCCAAGTTGAGATTTCTAAAGAATCTGATTGAGGAAATCCCTTGGAGAAGAACTGTCCCAGGTGCTGAAGGCCATGGAAGCTGTCCCTCCAAAGGGAAGAATGCTGTGTAGTCTCCAAATTGGTACAGCCATCAGCATATGGTTAAGTCCATTATCCTTTACTTCTTTTTTTTTTTTTTTTTTGAGTTGGAGTCTCATTGCTTTGCACAGGCTGGAGTGCAGTGGCACAGCCACCCCAGCGTTGACCTTCTGGGTTCCAGCGATCCTTCCGCTTCAGCCTTCTGAGTAGCCAGAACTACAGACATGTGCTACCACACCTGGCTATTTTTTATTTTATTGTAGAGACGAGGTCTCGCCAGGTTGCCCAGGCTGGTCTCGAACCTGCGGGGTCAGGCAATCCACTTGCCTCGGCCTCCCAAATTGCTGGGGTTACAGGCTGAGCCACCAAGCCTGGTCTATCCTTTACTTCTTAAAGGGACTTGTATCCTTTGCCTGGTTCTGTTCATATCTTACTGTCAATGACTTTCTCCCCTTTGAAAAACGTGCAGAGAATGGCAAAACTAGTAAGTGGTAGATTTGGCTATTCAGAAATTTCAGTTGCATATCCGATATACTTCTACCCTCTGTTTAATATGTAAAGGATTTCTATAATACAAACCATACAAATCACACAACTGATCCCAGCCAAACTACATAATCAGAAAATAATAAATGCTTTAAAATTATTGGGGGGTTCTGTTTCTGGTTGGGATGCAGTATGATGTAAAAGAACACCATTTTCCAAAAAAACACTTTAAAAAATAAAGTAATAAAAAAGCAATGTATGCAAAAAAGACTTAGCCAAATTCCGGGGGGGGGCGGGGAGGGGAGAGGAGCAAGGTGCCCAATCTGACTGTGGTTCTGTGGGGGAGTAAACTTGCCATAGATGGAAGAGGGAAGGATGAGGAGAAACCAGCCAGGCTTTGACAGCAGTGTGAGCCAGCAAAAGAAAGTGGAATCTGTAATTGCTCAAATGCAAAAATTTTTGTTCAGGCCAACACATCTCCATTCCTTGGAACTTTCCTGAGAAAGTAGCAGAAACAGTTATGAAGGGAGGGCTAGAATGTAGAAGAAATTTTAGCCATTTTATGGTGTTCAGATCCCAGAGCCCTGCCAAAGTTGAATTTATAAGTGAATCATAACAAACTAAGCTACAAATCAAACTCCTCCAAGTTCACACTCTGCGAAGACCAGAGGGATTTATTTGTCCCTCAGTTGTAGCAATAGCAGTGGTGGAAGTTGAGGATTGAGCTGAGGTACAAAGTGAGGTCTCCTAAATCACATTAGAAATCAGACATAAGCTCTAACTAACTGCAGCTGTGGTCTAGCCTTGATCCAATTCAAAGCAAGTAGAATCTAAAAGATCAGACTCTGCATTAACTGTCTGATTGAAGAGAGTTCTTGCACCCTCTGAGAAAAATAAGAAGAAAAAAAACTATCATTATTTCATTCTCCATTGTTCTTTAAAACACCATGACTGAAATACTTATAAGATATGTCAAGAGACAGATAAACTGACCTATAATCAACAGAAGAAAATTCAATAAAATTCAAGGCAGGACTACTAATAACTCATATATTGAAATTTTCTTACAAAGACTTTAAAATAATGGTTATAAACATGTTAAAGGCTTTAAAGAAAAATATGGATTGCATGAGTTAAGAGATAGTGAATTTTATGAGGAAAACATAAAATTAAAAAACAAAATTGAAATAATCTAATGAAAAGTTAATTTTCAAGAAATAATTAAATATTTTATGTGGGCTTTTCCATGGTGCCACATGGGCTTCCTTCTAGTATGGTGGCAGTGTTCCACAAGTGTCCCATGAGTCAGAAAGTAGGAATTGCCAGTTTCTGTTGTCAAGTGGTCACAGAACCTAGATTTGAGGGTGAGGACATAAACCTCGCTTCCTAATGGGAGAGTGTCAAAGAATTTGGGGATCATTCTTAAACCCACCCCAACAAAAGAATGGGTAAACAAACCTTAGCATATTCAATTATCATAATACTATAAGAAAGGGATTGGCAGTAGTGGAAAACTGCTGGGGCAGGGAGGGGGGAGGCACACTTTGATAATAAGGGTACCTTATCTCAAGCCAAAGTGAGCCCAAACTTTACCTGTACAATGACCATTTGTATACCTAAGTCTGAATTGTGTCCTACATCGTTAAAATAAAATTTTAAAAAACCTTGGCATATTAATACAATGTATTTCTACTTAGCAGTAAAAAGCAGTGGACTACTAATACACACAACAAGGTGGACATATTTCAAATATTGTGTTTAGTGAGAGACGCCAGACTCATAGTCATACTGAATCACTTTATTTACATGCAGTTTAAGAACAGTCAAAACTAATTTAGAGTGATTGAAATCAGAAGTGTATTGCTTCTGGGGGTGCAATGGACTGAAATGGGGCACATGGAAACTGTGATTAAATTTTCTGTATCTTCATTTGCATGTTAGTTTCATAGGCTTTTACTTGTGTCAAAACTCGTTGAACTGTTTACTTAAGATCTTTGTCTTTTTCTGTACATAAATTAGACCAAGATAAGACTGATCAAACAACAAAGAATTATTGAAGTGTAAGCACCTGCCCTGGTTCTATACTGGATATTGATTTGAACAAACCAGATATAAGAAACATAATTAGGACATTTGAGAATATTTCATTGTGTTATGTGAGATAAAATTTTATTGATCTGTAAAAACCAAGATAGCCAACCAAAAGAAGCATATTATAAAACAGCATGTATGGTATGGTCTTATATTTTAAAAAATATAATATTACTCACATATATTCATAGGAAAAATGCAGGCGAATGTGTTCTAGAGTATTTCTGTGGTAATCTCTATGCCATGAGACTGTAATGCTTTTATTTTGTATTTTTGCTTGCATGTATTTTCTCATCTTGTAAAATGCACAAATACTGCTTCATAACAATAAAAGTTTATACAAATTACTTGCATTTTGCTTGTGAAAATGGTGTTGAAAAATCTTTTCTAAAAATCTGCTCCCCCATATATGCCATTTTTATCGAGGGTGAATTCAATTAAAACACACTATGTGCAGCATTTAAAAGAAGATTAATAAAGCAGAGTAACAGGCAACCTTATTAAACAATTAACATGTGTTGACCACTGTGTTTCCTGCTTGTGTTGTTGAAGTCTTGAAATGATCTTATAAGAAAGGTACTTTTACCCACACTTGCAGCTCAGGAGCCCTAGCAGAAGGCAGAGTCCTCTCTCGCCATCACTCACGATGTGTTAATGCTTCTTGTACATCATTTTCACTCTCAAAGCCCTATTATGAGATTGAAGATACTCAGTTGGAGAATCAAGGACACCGAAGTGGAATAACTTGCCCAAGGTCACATAACCATCCAGTGGCGAAATTGGGATATGATAACAGGTGTGTCTGCTATTGACTAGCAAGTGCTACACTACATCCCTGGCTTTATCAGCAGGATGCAGTATCTTCATCCCTAGCAGAGCCTATAACTCCATGCTTCCACTGTACAACTTACAAAATGCCCAGATAAGAACACTGATATTTATAAAGGGTTATTTGAAGGAAATGAGCCCATTCATTTCTTTATAATCTAGAGCTAAACCCTGATCACCAGAACATTGCAAGTTCGGAACATATTATCTTGGCCTGCTGCAAAATTGCTTTCCCTGAGTTCAGCATTCTGTCCTCAGTGCTTATTGAAGGATAAGTCAAGAAAATATTTCATGAATCCCATAAATGTGCTTGCAATAGGGAAGTCATCAGAGAACATTTTACCTTACCTCTCACTGTCCTATAGATAAGGCGATGCTCCCAATGACAACTACCTTTTAAAATTAGGTACTGCATAACACTGCATTCCTTGGGAAATTTCCTTAGCATTCATTTCAGTTTTTGTTTTTAAAAACATTTAGATATTGCTTACTTTGTTCCAGTCACATTTGATTTAATCCTTGTTAACATGCTTATGAAAAAGTTACTTCTATCATGCCCATTTAACTTATGAGGAAACTGAGACACAAGGTGATTACTTAATTTGCCCAAGGTCATACAGGCTTTTTTCCCTCTACTTACAGTATTTTCTTTGTAAACAAATATGTTACTGTTTTTTTTTTTTTTTTTTGAGTTAGAATTGCACTCTGTTGCCCAGGCTGGATTGCAGTGGCACTCATGGCCAATGCAGCCTCGACCTGCTGGGCTCAGGTAATCCTTTTGCCTCAGTCTTCCAAGTAGTTGGAACCACAGGCATGTGCCACCATGTCTGGTTATATATATATTTATTGTAGAGTTGCAGTCTTACCAAGTTGCCCAGGCTGGTCTTGAACCCTTGGGTTCAGGCAATCCTCTTACTTTGGCCTCCTAAAGTGCTGGGATTACAGACATGAGTCGCTGCACCTGGCCATGTGCTATCGTTTTTCTAATGTGCTTGCTAGGAGGTTCAGAGGCAGGATTTTTACTCAACCCTAATAGCTCTGTAGAGTACTTTCACCCGTAAACATGCATTTTGTTTTTCTTTGTAGTTCTAATATTGAATATTTTACTTTTCAATTTTTTGGGTCCTGGAGGAATAGTATTAGGCATAAAAACAAGAATGGAGTCAACGATTGAAATATAGATAAAAACACAATTATGTATGCAATTCTTATATGCTAAGCCAAGCACTTTGTAACATGAAATCAAGAAAAATAATGATGTTTATTTCATTAAAGGTTTGATGTAAGTTCAAAATAAACCAAATTTTGAAATGAAGATATGAATGGAATTAATCTAAATAAGACTGTTTAGACAAGAGGGAGGAGATTGGTAATATTTTAATATGTTGAGCAAATTCAATAGGGTCAGAAGAAAAGATAAAAGTTTGTATGTACAGCAGTTTGTCATTGTACTGCCCAGAGCTTATCTTTTTGAAGTGATTTTTCTCTTATAGAAGTCAGAAAAGCAATAAATTTAACAAGCACAGGAAGGCATTCAGGAGCCCAACTACATAAACCACTTGCTAGAACACAATAATACTAAGAAATACCAGTTCTTGTCTTTTGTTGCAGATAAGATACATCAACAATGACAAAATTTTATTTGTAATCCTTCTCAGACAATTCCAATTTAGTACTGAGGAGAGTGTCTAGGTTTGCAGCTAAACCACAGCTACTTCATAAAGTGAAGTATTTTTCAACTTTGTCTCTATAATATTCCTTTGTCAGGAAAGCGATGAGAACTGTTTTCATGGGCAATCGATAGCTTCTGTGAAGATAAACACCATTTTATTTGGATGCCATTCCTTTATCAAGATGCTTATTCACTGATTACTCTTCTAGAAGTCATGCTAAAGATACTGCCAACATTATTACATCCACATAAGAGCTGAGAAGCCATCTGAACCTTTCTCTGGCCAAAGTATTATGTTTATAAGGCAATGTCTCCCTTGTGTGTGGGAAGGTGGTAAAGTCTGCTTCTGAGGATACCTGCATGCATTAGTTTGCTGGGGTTGCCATAACAAGGTGTCACAGACTGAGTAGCTTCAGCAAAAACATTTATTTTCTCACAGTTCTGGAGGCTACAAGTCTGAGATTAAGTTTCAGCAGGGTTGATTTTGTCCCAGGCCTGTCTTCCTCACTCATAGATGCCTGTCTTCCTTCTGCTTCGCGTGGTCTTCCCCTGCATGTCTGTTCCAAATTTCCTCTTCACCAGTCAGATCGCATGAAAGCCCACCCTAATGATCTCATTTGAACAGAAATATCTCTTTAAAGGCCTGTCTCCAAGTAGAAGATATGAACATTCTGAGGTACTGAGGGCTAGGACTTTAACATGAATTTTGGGGGGACACAACTTATCCCACAGTGCTGTAAGGAGGCCATGCTTCACTCATCCCTCTGCCTTGTTCAGAGTGAATTGGGGCTGAGTCATCAATTGCAGCAGTCCCATTTTTCAGAAGCACATGAATGACTTAAAAAGCTGATAATTTTCAGCTTGAAGCCATTTGAACAGACTTTGGAAAGGAAGGACTTCAACTATAAGGTAAATTAGGGGGCATTGCCTTACTAGACTCTGGTGTGGCCATGTGCTCTTTGAGTTATGGCTGTCGCTGCACTTCCTGGCTTTGGCCCCCTCCCCCACCTTGGGGAGGTGAATCGTCTCTCTCCCTTCTCTTTCTCTCTCTAATTTACTTTTAAATAAATTTTTCGTTCTTTGCCTCTTTGTGTGTTACAAATCTTTGTGTTACTCAGATCTCTGGGTTATTGGTCCTGCGCCTCCCCTTACCACTCCATCCACCTTCACCCTATCTATACCCTAACATTTTTGGAGGTGCCAATGAGATATCTGAGATCTCTCTCTCTCTCTCTTATTTCTTTTTTTTTTTTTTGAGTTGGAGTCTCACTCTGTCACCCAGACTGGAGTGCAGTGGCCGCTCCCGGCCACCGCAGCCTCGACCTGCTGGAGTCCGGCGATCCTTCCGCCTCAGCCTTCCGAGTAGCCGGAATTACAGGCATGCGCTACCATGCCCGGCTGGTTTTTTTTAAATTTATTGTAGAGATGAGGTCTCGTTGCCCAGGCGGGTCTCGAACCCACGGGCTTAGGCAATCCGCTCACCTCAGCCTCCCAAAGGCGCGGGATTACAGGCTGAGCCACCGAGCCCGGCTCTCTCTTATTTCTTAACGTGACTCTCTGTGTTGAAACCTGGTGTTGAAACCTGGTGGCAACTGAAAGCTCTGGCTGAGGCTACACTTCAGTGTGCTGGAAGGTCCCAGGGAAAAACATTAGACTGCTGTGGCCCAACAGGGTGAGGGACTAAGGTTAACTCTTTACTTCCTCCTAGCCAAGGTCTCTGAGTTTCCCCGTGGACCTGGCTGGATCTCGGAGTACAACTGACGGTCTCTGCCTAGGGCTACTCCCTAGGGAGGCAAAAAGGTCCCCGAAGGAAAGTTTGGATCACCAGCGCCCATATGTGTGGGAGACGAAGTGCTTGGTTTTCTTTACTCTTTTCTTCTCTGGCTGGCAAAGTAACTCCATGAAGGACCTTGAGGTTCCAACAGCTGCACGATACGCCATTCTGCACCCTAGGTGAGTCATCCTCCATTTATCATCCACACACCCACATATTTGAATGCACGCTCTTGGACCCCCCTGGTTCAAATGAGTTTCTGGGTCCCTTGGGCTTTTCCTGGTTTTTCCATCTTGGGAGATTCCTAGCAAGGGTCTGGGACCCAATTGCCAGAAGTCCTGGTACCAGGCCTTCCAAGACATGGTGGAGCATAGCGTCCTGCGAGCTCCAGTGGGCACAGGGACGGGAGGACACTCTCTCTCTCATGACTCACATTCTTTGCGCTGATTCCTTCGAACCTGTTGGGGATGCCTGGCAGGGGATCTGGATGGTTAAGGCCCAGAAACAAGTCCAGGAAACCAAGATCCCATCCCAACTGCATCACTGTTTCCTTTTATTACAATACTGCTTTGTAGCCCCGGCACCGGCTCCGGCCCACCTTGCCCCAGCTGACCCTTTCATGGGGTGGACAAGTATGGGGAAATTCCACACTATAAGCTGGGGAAACCTGGCCAGAGTGTGGCTCCCTAGCTTCTAACACCCTTCTGTAGCTTAATTTGTACCTAAGAAATGACAAATACCTTGAGATCCCATATATTCAGGCCTTTTATGAGTTAGCTCACCACCCAGATATCTGTTCCTCTTGATATATTTCTGTGTTGGCTCCCCAGACCCCATTTCCCACGGGCTCATCAGAGGATACTGAACCTGCTGACTGAGCCGCCCCTCCCTCAAAAGATTTTTCACCACCTTCTTACTCTCCTATTCCTTTTACAACTCCAATTCCTGCTTTCCTTCTAACAACTCAGATGCTGGCCCAGCTGGTTTAACTTCTCTTGTCTCTCTTGTAATCTGCTTTTGGTACTCCACTCTCTGCCTCTCTTCTTTTTTGTCTTTGGAGGAGGGGCCGCGCCAAAGACCAGGGCACTGGACCCCAGCCTCCAGTCTTTCTCTTTTACCTGTGGAGCAGGGCAGCTGCCAAAGGTCACGGCACCTCACCCCAGCCTCCAACCTTCTCATCCCCCTTCCCCCACTGCTTAATGACCCCCTGGCAGCAGCCCTACTAGCTGCAGCAAGTCACCACCCCCATGTGTACTTGGGAAATCCATTCAGGTTTCCACATGGCTTAACAGGTCTCTTCTGGGGGAGGGGTGTGTGTGTGAGTGTGTGTGTGGGGAGTGGCTGGGACAAAAGATATTAAAGTTGTTCTCTTATGATAAATCTCTCTCAGGTTATATTTAAACTGGGACTATATCAACCTTCCTTCCCAGATGAAAGTAAATGGATCATGTAAATTAGTCCTGTTAACTAACTACAAAAAAGGTGAATTATAATTTTAATGTTTTTTCCAACCAAACTTACAAGTGCTCTAGTAAATTTTACTTCCAACTTTACCATATGTTAACATTAGTGCTAAATAACACCACTGCTTGCTATACCAGGCTTTCTGAAGTTGTATTTTATAAACAAAAGGTTAAATCACCTGTTGTACCTAACTAACACCCTCTTATGAGAAAGGTAAAGCTTTAAACGCTAAACACCCTGCCTTACATGATAAGGTTAAGTCACTTTTACTAAGCCTGATACTTCTCTTGCCAAATGGATAAAATACCGAATACTGGGTACTCTGTGTGAACACAATAAGGATGGGAACTGATCACACTCACCTAACTGTTCACAGCTTATAACTAAAACTACAATTTAGTAATTCATAATGGTTTTTTTTTTAACAACTTTGCCTGTTCATAATTATAAATAAGTAGGGACAGTTCATTATACATCCATGTGGTCTGTTGACTCTAAAGGGCTTTACATCAGATTGTTACAGAAAAATGGTTAAAAAATTTCATATGTATAACCTACTAAAAATGAGCTTTTAAGGTTTTTTCCCAACCAAAACGTTAAAAAACAGTGCCAACATGGAGGGCTGCAGAAGCAGAGGGCCAAAGAGGCACCCCAATTGGCAGTCACCATTAGTGACAAAACTCCAACTGTCCATCAGACACCTGGTAAGAACAAACCTGCTAAGGGGATGGTGCCCATTGCTTATGGGTACAGTCTGCAGGGACACTGAAAGCATAGTTGCCCCCAAAAGGCCTTAACCTCCTGGACCTTGTCCTCTGTGCAGGCCAGAAAGCCATTGAGAAGCAGGTGCACTCTCTTCTGAAGAGAGGAGAGACCACTTGGCTCACAAATGGTGGCCACTTATGGAGGTCTGCAAATCTGCTAAACTGCCTGGCACTGGCTCACCATCACCCCAATAATCCCCCAGGTAAATAGGGTGCTGGAACCCCAATTAATTTCTTAATTTAATACAGGTACCAGCCTTTTGGTCCTGGCCATCCATGTTGAAATCATATAGCCTTATGCAAAAGAATTTTCTCCTTTAAACAACACAGGGGAGAAGAAAGAGACAAAATTCAATGAGCCTTCCCCCACTGTCTTTGTTACAAAAAAGCAAAATTTCTCTTTCCAAAATCTTTGGACTGTCACTTTGCTAAATAAGTAACTTTTACAATAGCTACTGTAATCTTGTGTTATAACATTATACTTAAAAAATTTTTAATACTTAAACTCTTCAAGTTCTCATTTCAGTCTCTAGGGTGAAATAAGAAGCAAGCTCCAGGAACCACATCTGCCCCGCACCCTCCTGAGTTGACTGCAGACCAGGTAGATTGATTTCGCTCACAGAAGTTTGTGATTGGCTATAATGCTTTTCAGTGCCAAATTACTAACAACGTTGGGATCTCCTTCTAGGCACAAGGATTGCATTATTTTTGTTAAACTTTAAGGTAATATTTCCCTGTCAGAAGGCCCATACCATCCTACTCCTCTTATCAAAAGTGGAAAAAATGTCAATCTCCCATCTCGCTGGCATAGAGGTTAGCTGGGCTTCACCCTCTAGCATATCAATCATTATAAAGGTACATCAGACCTATTACAGAACAGAAGGGACTGTTTTCTCTTGCCAATGTTTACCTGTTTTAAATTCTCAGTTTAAGCCACAACCTAACTACATGTCACTAATGTAAATTTTTCTTCGAACTTTGTCAAATTGACTGTATTTCCTTGTTTAAGTCATTATCAAAACATCTTATAACTGTCTATAAATTCTTATCACAACCTAAAAACACAAAAAGATAAGCTGTGGGAACGGAAGTCTACATATGGACTCAGGAATTTACTGGTGCAACAGTGAGAACTGCCTGGACTCCTGTAGTTGGTATCTACCCACTGGAGTAACTATAAATACATTTTACCAGACATCAAAAACTTGCTACATTATAACAGCAGATATAATGGACTTTATTATAATAATATTAATTCTTATGGTCAGTACTTTGGCTACAAAGACTAAAAATACTTAACTCCATGGGTTCCTATCCTCTCATCCCCTCCTCTTGCTCTAGACAGGGAGGGACAGCTCTACACCCCATGTGCAGCAGGAAGTAATTACAGAAGCCTGATCTTCATCCCTGTTCCCAGGTACAAATAAGAATATCTTAAAAATAGCAAGAGGTGGGAATGAAAGGTGGTACCTATAGAAACCTAGAAGAAATTAAGCTTATTCTTAGTTTAGTCTTTTTGCCTCAGCATACCCATTAGAAAGACTTCAGACATTCTACTGCAGGACAAGCAGCAGCCTATCCCATCCCTCCCTCGACACAAATCTCCAACAGATGCAAGACCAGGACAGCCCAACCTTTCAATTCATGGTTTAGCATAATAATCTCTGGTAAACTTTTAGTACTTTGTCAAGGCCCAAGATCAAAGATCACTCTTTGGCTGTCCAAAGTCATAAAAGTAATAATACATCACCTTTGGTCAAGGAGTTTGTGAATTGCAAATGTCTGAATTTGTGAATTGCAAGTGTCTAACAAGTCTCTTGCAGGAACCCCCCCCCGAGTTAACCTAATAATCCTTTGTAACCTATGTGACACAGATAAATCCCACCATGGCAGCAATCATGTGACTGACCCACCCATCTGCCTGCTGTCCATCACCTGAGTCAGTAGCTGTGCTTGCCTGCCTCTTTGTGGTAACATGGAGCAGACCACCACCCAATCACCTTAATGGTCTTTCCCATCTAGGGGAATGGTTAAAAGGACTCAACCACAAGCAACCAGTGGCCATTGCCTTGCTAGACTCTGGTGTGGCCATGTGCTCTTTGAACTATGGCTGTTGCCACGCTTCCTGGCTTTGGCCCCCTCCTCCGACTTGGGGAGGTGAATCTTCTCTCTCCCTTCTCTTTCTCTGTCTAATTTACTTTTAAATAAACTTTCTTTCTTTGCCTAAAAAAAAAGATAAATTAGGATCCAGTTTTTAAAGCTTTTGTGTGACATAAGTGTGAATTGAGAAAATACCCTAAACTAGATTCAAAATAATGAGAAAAAATTTTTGAGATCTCTGCTAAGCATTAAAATCTCAAAGGAGAGCAGAACAGGAACTGGGAAGTGGAAAAAGGGAGCCATTACATCCTAAAAAAAATTTCAAATTCTCTTAATTGGGCACAAAAATGTCAAAGATTCTACCCCAAAGTATGCTCCTAATAGCAACATATTGCTAGTATGTACATTTTTTTCTAATTGTAATTGATTTTATTAACAAAGGTTAACATGCAACATATTTCCAAACCTGTAGGACCACACACAAAATCTGGTGTCCATGCATCTATCTTAACTTTATAATTTTTCCCATTTAAAAAAAGATGATTCCCTTCCCTCCCATGATTTTTTAATCTGCTTTCTATTATTCATGTCTCATAATTAATATCCACCAACCACTCCCAATATATAACTGATATTTTGTTTTTCTTCTTAAAATATACGAAAATGATCATCCCTTTCAACATACATCATTGTAATAGTTAATTTGATGTTATTCAAAAGTAATTGTAAGACACGTGAATTTCATATGTTCAATATGCCATGCTAGACAGCTCTAGAAATTTGTGTGTATACGAACACAGCCTTCCCTATTTTAGTGTGGCCATATACACTCATGGCTTTTTTGATGGACACACCATGTTCTAATTGACTGTGATCATTACTTTTTGTGTTCAGTTTGGCACTACTGGGCTACTAAAATACTGTATACATGTATAAGCTAAGTGTTTCTGAAATAGCAGAGAAGATATTTAAAGGGCCATGATTGCTTGTTAGAATGTAAATGTAATGAATATTACAAATATAACAAATTATCTGGTTATAGGATGACCTAAGTAGTCCAATATCCCCTTGTTTTTGCCTGTGATAAAGGCACTAAAACAATCAAGGGTTATGCTTGGTATCTGCATATAATAAATTACCAGAATTTTGTTGCTGTTGTTGTTGTGGAGATAGTGTTTTGCTATGTCGCCCCCAGGCTGGTCTCAAATTCCTGGGTTCAAATTATTCTACTGGCTTGGCCTGTGCCTGGCCTAAATGACCAGACCCCCCCCCCTTTTTTTTTAAACATTTTACCCAGCTAACCTGAATATTCCTAGTAACTAAAATGGCGTAAAAGAATGTTAAAGTGTATAGATACAGAATATTTCTGGCTATCAGAACTTCACCTATAAGATAGTTTAGGGGAATGCCCCTTTTATGGTAGTTTATTTCTGTTATCTATTTATTTATTAGAAGAAGACAGAGGAGGAGAAGGTGAGATAGAAGCAAGAGGAGGTAAAGCAGGATAAAGAGAAGGAGAAGGAGAAAGAGGGGAGGAGAAGAGAAGAGAAAGGGAAATAAGAGAAAGCAAGAGAACTCAAGGTTTTAGTTTCCAAGACTGACTGATAAATATAGATTCCTGGGCTCTGTATCAAGTCTGTTGAATTAATAAAAGCCTCTTCGGGTGGTCCTAGTTATCAGCAGTGGTAGGGCCACATGGGTTAGAGAATTCTGAGATTGTTCAGGGTCCAGCCTCCCGGGTCCAGCTCTAAAGGGTCCTGTGAAACATCAGTGAGATTTTTTACAGGTGTTCTCACAGTAACTTTCAACACCTCACTCCAAAAGAATGGGGAGTATGGGAATCACAGACCCCATGGCAAGCCATGTGGGGGATATTTTAGAACACATAGGGATTCCTGGGCTCCTAAGATCATAATAAGCTCATCGAGGACAAGAAACGTGTCTTTTCTAACTCTATTTGTTGCTCACCAGGGCGCCTAGTGTGGAGTTGGTAACAGTAAATGTATTGAATTTGATGCATTATTGAGTCGGCTATTTCCTCTGTTTATTGTGGGTGCTGCTCAAAGTTAAATTTGAGCAGAGTGCCTAATCGGTTGGAAGTTATCATAGCTCATAAGAAGTCCTGTGACACAAGAATAAGCTTTAAAATAAATCTGTCAGTCCGGGTGCAGTGGCTCACATCTGTAATCCCACTACTTTGGGAGACTAGAGGAGAGTAGATTGCTTGAGCCCAGGAGTTTGAGACCAGCATAGGCAATATAGAGAGAACTTGTCTACACACACACACACACACACACACACACACACACACACACACACACAATTGGCCAGGCATGGTGATTATTGCCTGTAGTACCAGCTACTCTGGAGGCTGAGGTGGAAGGATGGCCTAAACCCAGAAGTTTCAGGCTATGGTGAGCCATGAGTGTGCCACTTTACTCCAGCATGGGTGACATAGTGAGAACTTGACTCAAAATAATGTACACTGTAGAAGCATTGGTTGAATTTGAACCCAGGGAATTACTATTTTCTATTATGCCTTTACACGAACATACAAACCCAATTCCATTTTGAATGGCATAATGGTGGCGTAGGGGAAGAGAGATCTAGAAATGCCAGATACAGGAAGACAAGAAAATACAACTTCTTTATCAGCTTTCTCACCATTGACCCTGGGTGGGTAACAAGTAACAGCTAATATCTCAAACCCAGGAGAAGTTGAAACACATCCTTCAGTAGGATCAAATAGTAGATTTCTATAGAGTCAGACATGTGGTTTAAAACAAAAACCTTTTCTGCTCAACTTTAATTAAAATAGAACACATCTAGCTGAGAGAGGGCTCTCACAAAAATCAGCACAAAGCAAATTTTACAAGGAAAGGTGGCAATCTTGAAATGTCATTTATTTGTTCTAAGAAGAATTGCATTTTACAGCCCAACTCGATGAGGAATTCCAATATGATTCAAGTGTTTCAATATACTTAAATAAAAGGATTTTTAATGCTGTGACTAGTTTTTAATTGGGACCTTATGAAGTACCTTATAATGTAAACAGGGAATAATTTCAGCGTAAGTGAATTAGTTTCCATGAAGATATGGCAAACAAATTCATAGAAATTTTGGTACTTTACTAAAGTAATATTGGAGCAGCCCCAGACTTTTGTGCAAAAAATGATAGGTAGTAGCCTTGCACAATAATTTTTGTACCTTGCAGCATATGGCCAGACCTCTAATTTAGGGTTGAAGAGCATTACATTTTAGATAAGGTAGCCGACTGTATAAACACATTGTTTCTGTAAATTTCATTCTGCCTTGTTATTCTGGCACCTGCTGTTCAAAGAAAGAGGAGTGTTGAAGGAAATAAAACTCAGCACAAAACAGAGCTGTGTCGGAAGTGGAGACCACTGGGAGGTACAAAGAGGAGACACAAAAGGGAAAGACAAGGTGGTTTTAAGTGTTTCTTCAATGTAGGGAAATACTTATTTTAAATAGAATAGTATTACATTTAATTGAGAAAAAATAAATAAGGTGAAGTGAAATATGAGAGAAAATAAAAAAAGGTTTTGATTAATTTTAGCTTACAGATCCTTAGAGCTGGAATGGTCTTAACAGAATCCCAATTTTGCTGTGCAGCTAAGAAAAGTAAAACACAAGAGAGGTCTGTACAAACCTCTGGGTGGATGCATTCTGTTCACATGGTTGCTGGTAGAATTCTTTCTAGAACTATCACTTCTTTAAAAAACTAAATGCCCACTTAATGAATAAAAGGTCCACTTCCTTTATTTATGTATATAATTTGTTTTTTCATTCCTGGGGAAAGATGAAAGAACAGTGTTCAAAAATCAGGTAAATAATTTTGAACACTGAGCTTCCAAGTCTTAGCCACTGGGGAGAGAGGCTTCTGCCTTGTGGCCCCAGCCCTGATGCCAGAGAAGAGGGACTGCAAGCTTCCCCAGAGACTATACTCTCTTACTCATCATGCATCTTACAGAGGTAGAGTCTGAAGGACTTGCTGGGATGCTGGAGATTCTAATAGTTTGGAAACTAGTAGTGGAAACTCTTTTGAAAATGTTTCTGAGAGCCAGACGTTGTAGATTTTATAACCATGTGTTCACTATCCACCTGTGAAGTTGTATTCAGTTCTTGGAGTCTTGGGGATTCCACCCCAGGGCTGCCAGGTCACTGGGAACACAGGCTTGGAGTCAGAACATCCTGAGTTTGAATTTTCCCTCTGCAAAGGACTATCCTTGTGACCATAAGTAAACACTGAACTCTCTGGATCTCTGTTTACTGTGAGAAAAAAAATTGACATACGGTATATAAAATGCTAAACAATGGCCTTTTCTGTAAACACGGATGAGTCAAACTGTATATTTGCATTAGTTTCCCTTGAATTTCAGAGGATATTTCTTTGACTCTGTGCAGAATTTGATAGCATTAATTTTTTTCTTGGTTACCTAATTTGCTAACTGGTAATTAAGAACATTCAAAATCTCTTGAATCACTCATATACAATAAGTGATGAGCAATTTCCTTGAAAACAAAGAACATTAATTATCCATCATTATATTAATATGTTTTTATTATTGTCTCCACTAATTCTTCCATCCTTTTATCTAAATACCAGTTCCAACTTGAATGATGCCTTTAAGGTGTGTAATGGACTACAACAATTCACAATACCCAAAGAAAGAGGTGGGTAAGTTATATGGACAGAACTATAATACTATTAGCCTGGAGGTGAAAATTCTGTGGAGGAGAACTGCTTTTATACTGGGTTTTTACTGGTTTTCTAAAGGGTGGTTATTTAGTGCCTGTAGTTCCACTACTTGGAAGGCTGGGGTGGAAGGATTGCCTGAGTCCAGCAGGTTGAGGCTGAGGTAGCTGTGAGCATGCCACTGCGCTCCAGCCTGGGTGACAAAGTGAGACTCCAACTCAAAGACAAAAACAAAAAAAATCACAAACAGAAAAGATTAGCAAGAACCTTAGACAAAGCAAGAAAAAAAAAATTAAAAAATGATGCATGGATTATAAATTACAGCAAACAAATAGTATCACTCATAGTTTTACTCACATGATAAGTATTTGAAAGATAATTCTAAGATTTCCTAATATTTCTCAAGTTCCTCTCTAAGAAAGGATTAAAAGAGACATTTCATTACGTCTTTCATTCCTTTAGCTCCATTCATTGAGCACCTACAATTGGCAGATATGATTCTACCAGACAATGAATAAAACTGGAACTAACATTCTAGTGGGAAACAGAGATAGTAAACAAACTAAATAATATGCTTCCAGGTACTGGTAAATGCAATGAAGGCAGATTGAGAGAGGGTCTGATGAGTAAGAGAGAGGCGGTCTGCTTGTGATAAGCTTGCCAGGCAAGGCTTCTTTTAGAAGGTGATATGAGAGGAGAGATCTTATTTAAGCAAGAGAGGGAGCCATTTGGAAGTTTTGAGGAAGAGGTAAAAGGTAAAAGGAACAGCGGAAAAAATAAGCTTTTTCCCCCCCAGATAGACAGGAGCATGTCATGTACTTAGAACAAGAAGGCCAGGTGACCCAGAGTGGAGAAGACAAGGGCAGAGGATAGAATGAAGTTGGGGGGCCATGGATGGTTAATTTTATGTGTCAACTTCGTCCGGCTCTGATGCCCAGTTGTTTGGTTGAACGCCAGTCTAGATGTTTCTGTGAAGGTATTTTTTACATTTAAAATCAGCAGACTGTGAGTAAAGCAGATTACTTTCTGAAATGTGAGTGAGCCTCATCTAACCAGTGGAAGAGCATGACTGAGCTTTCCCAAAGAGGAAAAAATTCTGTTTTCAGCCTGCACCATGGAAATTCTGCCTGAGTTTCCACCCTTTGGACTCGACTATGACATCTCTTGCTAAAATCCCCAGCCTGCTGGGTTCTCCTACAGATTTTAGACTTGCTGGCTTCCACAATTGTGTGAGCTGATTCCTTAAGATAAACCTCTTTCCATATATATATATACACCCCCGACTGGTTCTGCTTCTCTGCAAACCCTAATTAATATAAAAGCTATCAGAATGATTTGAGCAGGGCATAGCCTGACCTCATTCACCTTTTTAAATGATTACTTGGACTACCAGGAGAGATCATTGACTATTGGTGGCAAGAGGGGAACAGACAGTTCAGCTAAAAGGTTGCTCCTTTTCTGTAGGTGAGACTTGACAGCAGCCTGGATGTGATTGAAGGGTGTTGGATTTGAGGAATATTTTAAATATGTAAAGACATCAGATGAAGGGTATGAGAGAAACAGAAAAGTCAAGGCTTAAGTTTGGGACTAGAGCCGCTGTGTGAATGGTGTTCTGTTAATACAGATAGTTGGAAGCCTGGGCGAGGAGCAGGTGAGCAAAGGTGGAAAAGAGGGAGGGACTCAACTTCACTAATCATCAAAGAAATGCAAATTAAAACCACACTGAGATACCACCTAACTCCAGTCAGGACGGCCATCATTAATAACTCAAAAAACAACAGATGCTGGAGAGGATGTGGGGCAAAGGGAATACTTCTACACTATTGGTGGGAGTGTAAACCAGTACAACCTCTGAGGAAAACAGTATGGCAATTTCTAAAAGATCTAAAAATCGACCTTCCATATGACCCCACAATCCCCCTACTAGGGATATACCTGGAAGAACTCAAACCACTCTATGAAAAAGATACCTGCACACACCTGTTTAATGCAGCATTATTCACAATAGCAAAAACATGGAACCAACTGTGCTGCCCATTGAAAGAGGACTGGATTTTTAAAAATGTGCATATACACGATGGACTATTATGCAGCCATAAAGGACAAAATTATGAACTTCGTAGGAACTTGGATGGACTTGCAGTCTATCATACTCAGTGATCTATCACAGAAACAAAAAACTGAGTCCCACATGTTCTCACTCATAAGCAGACCTTGAACAATTATAATGCTATACGAAAGGGATTGGCAGTAGTGGGAAACTGCCAGGGAAGGGAGTAGGGCACATCTCATCAACAGGGGTACCTGCATAATGACCATTTGTATACCTAACCCTGAATTGTACTCCACATCTTGTGATGGAGTGAAACTCCAACTCAAAAAAAAAAAAATAAATAAAAGAAGGGAAAGGAGTTGTAGATGGGTACATGCCTGTAGTCCCAGAAATTTGGGAGGCTGAGGCAGGAGGTTCACCTGAGCCTAGAGTTCAAGACCAGCCTGAACAACATAGTGAGACCCCCATTTCTATAGGAAAAAAAAAAAAGAAAAAAGGAGAAGTAGGGATGTATTAAGTATTCAAAATTTTTCTCTGAATGCATTAGTTCTATGTTGTGCATTAGCTGTCCATTAGGAGAGATCAGGTAGACTGTTAGATGCAGGTACGTGGCTGGAGATGAGCATCATTTAGGGAACCAGAGCATGTAGAGTTTGCTGGTGGAGGTTGTACAGTGATAGTTAAGTGCCAGTCTCTGGAGCTGGGACATTTGGATTCAAATTCCAGTTTCAGTCTTCATAGAATGAACTCTAATGTCCTGGTCATCTCCTCTGAAAAACAAGGATGCTACAAAACATTATTTTCTTGAGGTGAATTAGGAATTAAATTAATTAACACATGAACATTCTTAGGATGGTGTCCGGATCCTAGAAAGTGTTATGTAAATGTTACCTATGATTATAATCACAGTTCATAGTTTTATTTTTCTGACCCATCAAATAAATTGCTAGATTGAGACAGGAGGTTGCAGGGATTGTTTCCCAAGCATGCCTACTTTGCATAGTTTTTGATTGCTGGCTCGAAGAAGTCAAACCACAAACAGGAGTTGGGGTGAAGCCAGGCATTTGTCTTCCCTTTGCCAGGGCAGGACCAAGGAAGCCTGATGAAGCTTGACTCCCCCAAATATCACCTTTGTCATATCTGCTTTGTTTCTCTCCATTGTGCTTATCACCTGCTCACATACTATTTATGACATGCTTATTTGTTTGTTTATTTTCTGTCTCCCAAGCTCCAAGAAGGCAGGGGTTTTGACTATTGTTCACTGCCAGCACCTGGAAGAGTGTTTGACTCAACCAATATACGGGGAACGAATGCTATTTCCTGGTACTTATTGTTCCCTTTCTCTGTTTCTTCAAATATTTTTTTTCTAATGACAAAACCATATCAAAAGCAAGGTTGGACATTAATATGATTCTTTGACCTTTCTGCTTTGTGCATAATGTCAGTTTTCATTGAGACAAACCATGTCTATGAAGTGGATGTTCAGAGGAAACCGCTGATGGCAGTTTCAATTTTACTTTGGAAATCAATTCTGGAATTGACATACGGTCTTCCGAAAGTGACAGTCTATTACTTGCTGTTGGTTGTCCACTCTGTTTGTCCCCTGGTCTATGTGTGGGTAGTATTCCACTCCAGTCACAGATCCTAATCACAGATTTTTGCTCGGTAATGCTTGTCGATGAGCGGCATTGAGAGCTATGCAGGGTGGAAGTTGATACATGGCCCAGTCAATCTATGACTTATGAGACCTATTGCAAGTCCAAGGAACTGTATTGATTCTGCAGAATGGACTGGAAACTGACCTTCATCTCACAGAACCCTCTAACTTGCTCCTGGTCTGTTTATTCCCAGTGGAGCACTTGCATCATGCAGCTTTGTTCCAAAATCATTAACTTTTATTTTCTTTTACATTCCATCATGATTTTTTGCCTTACGTATAAAGAGTGGACAAATTGATGTCTTTATTTAGCACAAAAGCTTTGGTCTTGTTTCAATGTCAGCTTTTTCAGAGGCAGTTAATTTTATCTTCTTTCACTGCATGGTTTTAGTACATAGATACTATTTCCTTGGAAATGCAGACATTATGTCAAAACAAAGCCCATTTGATCCTTACACTACTTGTGCCAACACTTATAATGCTTACCCTTAGTGTATTGTATTGCAAGTAGCATTTAAAAAATGTTTTCCATTTTATCCTGTTTAGACTAATTTTAATATTAGGACCGTTGTCTGATTTCTCGTTGTGGTTGTACCAGCCAGACATCAGGGTACACGGAGTACAGCAAATTATGCGTGAGGTGAGTTAAATATTCATTCCTAAGGCTATTTGGGAAGGGACATTGGCCGTCCACTGCTCTCAGGTTTTCCTTTTATCTATGGAATGGATGATAGGCTGAAATAGGACTTTCCTCATCAGCCATTCTCTTTGTTCTTGAAAAGTAAGTGCGGACTGGACTTCAAGACACAACCTGGTCTGACCCATTTATTGTGCCTTTGAATTCCAAGCATGTTTTATGTGGAGGATGGTCATTATACTCCAATAACTAAAATTATAGGATGTTTTAGCTGGAAGGAAGCTTATAATTCTTGCACCAGAGAATGTTCATTATACAGGTAAGTATTGGGGACTGGAAATTTCAGTCCACAGAGTCATCGGCTCACCTGGGAAGAAAGTTCATGTCTCCTGAACTCTATCACTATAGTAGAGCTGGGTGAGGAGGTAGTTATTCGATTTCCTGGACATTTGTTTAAGGCAAACATTTAAAACGATCCTGCCTTTTTGGTCAGCGGTGCCTGGATACTCCCAGGCAGCAACCAGACAGGGGTCAGTCTGTGAGAGAGTATGGGTCTGAAAAACACACACAAAGTCACTTTCTTGTGACTGTTTTAGTGAGAGTTGTCCCATTATTCCAAGTCTTTGCTGTTGCTATGTTCAGTTCACCTGAGGGGGATTGAACCAAGGTAAAGAAGATATGTGGACAATAAAAAATAAAAATAAAAATAAAGTAAATATTTTTCTCCCTAAGGTGAAAAGAAGGATTCAAATAAAACATTTTAAGAATAATGATTCATTGAAAACAAATATTATATCTCTGATCTTGACTCTGTTATGTCATTACTGTGACTTACATTCCAGACTGTGTGATCCATGGTGCTGATGCAGGGAGGTGGGGAGCCTCCCTTTGTTATCTGTCCATGTAGCTCCCAATTCTATAAGCGTGGATGGCACGGGAGTGTTTTTATTTATAAGCAAGTAAATGAGCTTATTATATAGTATGTCAAATAAAAAGTGCTAGGGAGAAAAATAAAGGAAAGTAGGAGAGAGAATCTTGGTGGCAGGTGGGCAACCTCAGTCATGGAAACATCTTAAACAGTTTCCAAGTTTGCAAGTTACATACTAAATAGCACCATATGGAGCAGGTGAAGACAAAGCCACAAACACTAGGAAAATGAGGTCACAATCATGAAGATGAGGCATTTGCCCCTTTTACGTGGCCTTGTTTTATGCAGATTACTCCAAAGTAAACAGATGTGTATTGAGCCCATTTTCTTTAATCTAACTGAATTACAATGTTCATTTTTATGTGTATCTGGAAGTAATTCAGACATAAGAAAGACTATTAGCTCTATTTCTTAATCTGAAAGCAAGATCTTTGCATATGATTTTAATAGAATTCAAGTAGTAGATCAGTTAAATTGCTTAATTAAAATCCGTTTAACTTTAAAGAGGAATATTTCCTTCCCCTCACCCTTTTTATGTTCATCGATTCTGCCTTCATTCCTTAATCAAAGTTGTTTCTAAAGCATCTTTCCTGAAAGTAATCAACACCAAAAGTTATTGCTATGTTCTCTCAACTTTTTTATTTTATAATAATCAAAATGTGGAACTGGACCCTTCCAGGAGGATTGGCAGCTGGAGTGATGACAAAGTCTGATCTTTATGGAGAAGCAAGGTCTGTGTCACATTCAGATGTCCACCAAATCTGAGGGGCTAAATAGCCAGTACAAGCGGAAATTATAGCACTTGTACATCTTACACAGATTTTTTTGTACATAATAATGGAGAAGTGGAGGAGAGAGGCTGAAAATACAGTATTGCAGCAGTGAGATACCTAATCTGTGGATCCAAAGACTTTGTAATAGTGTAGCAGGCCGAATAATAACCCTCCAAAGATGCCCACGCCCTAATCTCTGGAACCTGTGAATACATTTCCTTTTGAGGCAAATGGAACGTTGAAGATGTGATTAAGAGGATGCACCTTGATCTGAGGAGCTTAACCTGGATTACCCACGTGGACCCACTCTAATCACACCCCTCCTTAAGAGTGAAAACCTGGGGAACCCCCTTGGGTTCCCTCCTACTCTGGGAGCTTTTCTGTCCTCTAAATAAATCCTGCTTTCTAAAAAAAAAAGTGAAAACCTTTTCTTGGTTTAGTCATGAGAAATGCAGTGGAAGCAGAAAGAGAATTCAAGGTGTGAGAGAGACTTTTTGTGGCTCCCTCAAGTGATGGAGGAAAGGGGAGACCAGTCAAGGAATGAGGGCACCCTAAAGAGGCTGGGAACAACTCTCAGCTGACTGCCAGTAAGGAAACAGAGATCTCAGTTCTACAATCATAAGAAACTGGTTTCCACTGACATCCTGCGAAACAAAGAAAAGGATCCTCCCACACAGCTTCCAGAAAGGAACACAGGCCTTCTGATACCTACTTTGTAGCCTGATGAAACCCATATCAGACTTCTGACTTACAAATTTGTAAGTTGTGATTTTTTTTTTTTTGAGTTGGAGTCTCACTTCGTTGTCCAGGCTAGAGCACAGTGGCATGCTCACTGACACTCCTGCATCGACCTGCTGGGCACCGGGCACCCTTCTGCCTCAGCATTCCAAGTAGCTGGAACTACAGGTGAGCGCTACCACGCCTAGCTAATTTTTTATTTATTGTTGAGACCAGGTCTCGCCAAGTTGCCCGGGTTGGTCTCGCACCTGTAGGTTCAGGCAATCTACTCTCCTCGGACTCCAAAGTGCTGGGATTACTGGCTGAGCCACCAAACCCGGCCAGTTGCGGTTTTTTTGGTGAGAAATTGGAAACAATATTTACATTACAGTAGCAATAAGAAACTAATTCAGATGGGTTTGGAGTAGATGCAAACAAATGAAGAGAGACACCAGTTGGATAGGTCAGTTTCACCACTTGGAATGCATTGCCATGTGGAATAAGGCCATGCTGTATTTGCACTTACATCTTGAAGCAACCATTATTGACAATTCAGAAAATATCCAGGTCCGTTAAAACAATTAATAAAAAGGCACATCTGTACAACAATCAGAGTTGTTATTCATTATCACAGAATAGAGCTCTTCTTTTTCAGATGGGCCAGGGAGGCAGGAACTACTCCTCTTCTTGTTTCTGGGTAAATGTCATATGTAAATATATTGATTGTAATTGCTCAAACTTCTTATATCAGTAGTTTGTCATGGAAAAATGATATGCCCAGGAATTAGGTTAAATTTGTGCCAAATCCTTTTCTCCCCCAGTTAATGGAATCTTCTACAAATCAGTGCTGGGGTATAGATAGTCCTTTTATCTCACTTACTTTTAGTTTGCGATTTCTCTTCTCTTTCGTTTTCTTTTAGGAGCTCCTGAGTATCTTCTAGCTGTTCGTTAAGACCTTGCATTAAAGACCTTCCGGAGCATGCAAAATTCTAAGTGTACTTGGGACTCACACAGAGATGTAACATGGGGCACAGGCCATGCCTGGCTGTGCCTGAATCGTTGCTTAGGTTTCAATTATATTGTAACGTCACTAGTTCAAAACCTGATTTCTTTTTTCCAGAATATAAATTGCTTGGAGAGGCAGGGCCTGAGAGTCCATAAAAGTTATACATACATAGAAAGGCCTAGTAGGGTCTTTCATGCATTGATATAGGCTTCTCAATAGGCACAAGCTCTTATAGCTTGTGTGTTGTTTGTACTTGTGTGTTGTACTGTATTATGTACAAGCCAACCAGACCTTTTCCTCCTCAGGCCCAGGCAGAACATTGCAGGCCTGTTATAGATTGAATTGTATCCTCCCCAAATTCATATGTTAAAGACCTAATCCCCAGCATAACTGTATTTGGAGACAGGGCCTATAAGAAGGTCTCAAGTTAAATGAGATCAGAAGGGAGTGGTCTTAATCCTAAAGGACTGGTGTCCTTATAAAAAGAGGAAGAGACATCAGAGATCTCTCTTTTTCTCATCATACTCATAGAGGAAAGGCCGTATGAGAAAACCGTGAGACCATGGCTATCTGCAAGTCAGGTAGAGAGGTCTCACCAGAAATTGAGTTTACTGATACCTTGATCATAGACTTCTAGCCTCCAGAACTGTGAGAAAATAATTTTCTGTTGCTGAGGCTGCACAGTCTTAAATGTGGTATTTTGTCATGGGCAGCTCTATCAGACTAATACAAAACTACTTCCAGGAGTCTTTATTTCATCCTTAGGAAGCCCTTCATGCAAATTAAGCTTGGGACAGGTGGCACTGTCCAATTTACATTTGAAAGCAAATATCTCTGGCTGTTGTGCAAAAAATGATTTGAAAAGGGGGACAAGAATGCAAGTGGAAAGTCAGTTGAGAGGATACTGTAGCGTTTTGTATAAGAAATAATGACATTTTAAACATTTAACCATGTAAAGCAAAAATTACAACTCTAAATTGTTCAGTTTATGAAATATGAAGATAAAAATGTGTCACAACAATAGCACAAAGAGTGGGGATTTGAGGTTAGTAGACTTATACTACAGAAAATTAATGTATTTCATGTGAGATGGTACAATTCTAACATTATAATTATAATTGTGTTACTCATAATGTAATCTGTTATTTTTTTATTAAGTTTTTATAATTAAATTATTTTATTATAGAGGTATGGGGTACAAGTAAGGCTTAAGTAACACAAGTAGGCTGCATGCAGGTGAAGTCTGGGCCTCCAACTGGCCCTCACTCTCTCTGGTATAGGACCAGGTACTCTTTGTGTTTGTTGTTATGTGCCCATCCCCAGCAGTGCCCAGCAACTGTCTATTCCTTCCTTGTACTGATGTGCTTAACATTCAGGTCCCACTTATGAGTGAGAATATGCGGTATTCAGTTCTCTGTTTCTGTGATAGGTCACTTAGTATGATGGTCTCCAGCACCATCCAATTTACTATGAAGTCCATGATTTTGTTCCTCTTTATGGCTGTGTAATAGTCCATTGTGTATATGTACCACACTTTCTTTATTCAGTCCACTTTCAATGGGTAGTAAGGTTGGTCCCATGTTTTTGCTTTTTTGAATGGTGCTTCAATAAACATGTGTGTACAGGTGTCTTTTTGGTAGAGTGATTTATGTTCCTCCGGGTATATTCCCAGAAGAGGGATTGCTGGATTATATGGAAGGTCAATTTTTAGTTCTTTTACGAAATGCCACACTGCTTTCTGAAAAGGCTGAACTAGCTTGACTCTAACCAATAGTGTAGAAGCGTTTCCTTTTCTCTGCACCCGTGACAGCAACTGTTGTTTTTTTGATTTATTAATGATGACCATCCTTTCTGAAGTTAGGTGGTATGTCATTGTAGCTTTGATTTGCATTTCTCTGATGATTAGTGAGTCTGAGCATTTATTCATGTGTCTGTTGTCTGCTTGCATGCCTTCATTTGAGAAGTGTCTATTCATGTCCCTTTGCCCACTTTTTAATGGGGTTGTTTTTTTTCCTTTAACTTTGTTTGAGTTCCTTGTAGATCCTGGATGTTAGGCCTTTGTCAGATAGATAACTTGTAAATATTTTTTCCCATTCTGTGGATTGTCTTCTTACTCCCTTGATGGTTTCTTTTGCTGCACAAAAACTTTTCAGTTTGATGAGGTCCCACTTGTCTATCTTAGTTTTTATGGCATTTGCTTTTGGGAACTTGGTCAAGAATTCACTGCCTGCTCCAATGTGCATAAGTGTGTTTCCTGCTTTATTTTAGGATTCTTATAGCTTGAGATATTATGTAGATGCAGAATTCATAAGAAACTTAAATCAAAAGGAAAAAACCAAATAACCCCACTAAAAAGTAGGCAAAAGACATGAACAGATGCTTCTCAAAGGAAGACATGCCAGTAGCCAGCAAACTTAAAAAAAATGCTCAGCATCACTAATCTTCAGAGAAATACAAGTCAAAACCACAGTGAGATACCATGTTACATCAGTCAGAATGACTATTATTGACAAGTCAGAAAAAACTATATGCTGGTGAGGTTGTGGAGAAAAGGGAATATAGTTCAGCTCTTGTGGAAAGCAGTTTTGGAGATTTCTCAACAAGCTAAAAATAGATTTACCATTTGACCCAGCAATTCCACTGCTGGGTATGTACCCAAAGGAGCATAAATCATTCTACCAAAAAGACAGGTCATCTTGTATGATTATTGCAACACTATTCACAATATCAAAAACATGACCAAACTTGGTGCCCATTAATGGTGGACTGGATAAAGAAAATGTTGTGCACATACACCGTGTAATACTATACAGTTGTGAAGAAGAGTGAAATCATGTCTTTTGCAACAATGTGGACGCAGCTGGAAGTCATTTATGCTAAGAGAATTCATACAGAAACAGAAAACCTGAAGACTGCATGTTCTCACTTATACGTGGAAGCTAAACACTGGATACTCACAAAAGTGGGAACAGACACTGGGGACTTCTAAAGGAGAGATGAAAGGAGGGAGGTTAGGGTTGAAAAAACTACCCATGGGTACCATGCTCATTGTTTTGGTGCTGGGCTTAATAGAAGCCCAAGCCTCACTGCCACCCAGTATACCTGTGTAACAATCGTGCACATGTACCCTTTGAATCTAAAATTAAAAAATAAAACCAGTGAAAGAATGACAGAAAAGGATGAAAAGAAAATATGCCATACAAATAATAAACATGAAAAAGAGGGAATGGTTATATTAATGTTATATAAGGTAGACCTTATGACAAAAATAGTGTTAAAGAGGGACATTTTATAATAAAATTCAATTCTTTACAAATACATAATAATTATTAATATATGTGTGTCTAATAATGGAGCTGCAAATTATATGAAGCGAAAATAGATGGAATTACAAGGAAAATAGACAATTACATATAGTTGGTGATATTAACGTGACCTCTCAGTAATTTATAACAAGTACACAAAAATATCAGTGAGGAGTAGAAGATATGACTAGCACTATCAACATCTTTTATCTAATTGACATTTATAAAACATGACATCCCCATAACTAAAATATATATATATATATATTTTTTTTTTTTACAAATGACATGAAACTTTCTTTTTTTTTTTTTTTTAGTTGAGAAGCACAATTTGTTTTTAATTTTTATTTTAAAGATGTGGGGTACAATTCAGAATTAGGTATGCAATTGGTCATAATACAGGTAAAATTTAGGCCTTCCTTTGGTCCCCACTTTGCCTGGTTTGAGATCAGGTACCCTTATTGATGTTGTGTCCCCTCCCCCTAGCAGTATCTCACTACTGCCAATCCTTTTCCTACAGTATAATGGTAAATGTTCAGGGTCCTCTTATGAGTGAGAACATGTGGTACTCTTCTTTGTTTCTGTGATAGATCACTGAGTATGATAGACTCTAAATCCATCCAAGTTGCTGAGAAGTTTGTAAGCTTGTTCTTCTTTATGGCTACATAATATTTCATAGTGTATATGTACCAATTAAAAAAAAATCCAGTTCAGTTTTGATGGGCAGCATGGTTGGTTCCATGTTTTTGCAATTGTGAATAGTGCTGCAATAAACATGTACGTGCAGGTATCTTTTTGGTAGAATGATATGAGTTTCTCCAGGTATATTCCCAGTAGGGGGGTTGCTGGGTCATATGGAAGGTCAACGTCTAGTTCCTTTAGAAATTGTTTTCCGAAGAGGTTGCACCAGTTTGCATTCCGAGAAATGGAACTTACAAGAGTTATATGCTGTGCCACAAATCAAAGCTTAAGAAGTGAAAATTGATGCAACTATTTTGGAAAGCTGAAAGTGTTGGGGCCCAGAAAATAATACCTAAAAATGAAGACCTTAGAAGAAAAATTTTTTCTCTGACATTCTCCTGCCCTCCTTTCTCTCAGGCCAATTCTCCCCTGAGGCTGGCTGTAGAAACTAGAATCCTTCTTCTCCAAGTTGGATCATAGCAACCAGAATCCCTATTCCCCAAAGCCAGCCATAAACCTAAAATATTACTCTAACTTTCCATCTGTCCTGTCTTTGTAAAAACTGGCCACAAATAAATTATCTGACCTACCTTGTTTGACTGTAAGTCATAAGACCCCCATTCCACAGAGGGCCTTGCCCCACACCCATAAGGAAGAATGCATGCTTTGAGAGGCCAAGAAGAATCTAGACAGACAGGCCTTGCTAAGTTGCCCCACTCAGTCTGTAAGATTATATCCTTTTTGTCCAATCATATTTCTGCATGATTGTCCATACTTTGTTGAAACTAAGCATAAAAATGGACAATTTCTCCTATATCTTTGGATCTTCTTTCTGAAGGCAACTGTGCATACACGTTAAATGAATTTGTATGTGTTTTTCTCCAATTAACCTGCCTTTTGTGAATTTCTTTCTTGGCAAAACTTCAGAGGGCCAAGAGTCTTGGCCCCTACAGAAGTATCTATTAAAGCTAAGGTTATGTCTACTCTATGTACCAGCAAACCCATACATAGGTATACACCACAGAGAACTGAGTCCATTCAAAGGCAAGCACAAGATTATTTATTTGCAATTTTATGTATGATGTCCCAAATCTAGAAAGCATTTAAAGGCCCATCAACAGCAGAATGGATACATTGTGCTATATTCATGCAAGAGAATACAGTACAGAAAAAGAAACCTTTCCCCTTGCAGAACAAAATGAATGGATCTCATAGACGTACTATTATGCTCAAGAATCTGGTCATGAATCTGGTCATATCGCATGATTCAATTTATGTTGTTCAAGTTGTTCAAGAACAAACAAAACTAATCAATAGTAATCGAGGGCAGAAGAGTCAGAATAGTTATTAATTCTTGGGGTAGAAAACATTGCCTAGGAAGGGCACAAGAAAACATTCTGCATGCTGACAATTTATATCTTTTTTTATTATAAAGATGTGGGGTACAATTCAGGGTTAGGTATACAAACATTGATTGTGTAGGTACCCTTGTGATGAGGCGTGCCCTTCTCTCCTTTAGCAGTTTCCCTCAACTGCCACTCCCACCCCCCGCCGACAGTTTTCCACTACTGCCAATCCCTTTCTTATAGTGATAATATATATCTTATGTGGTTGGTTTTAATACTGTGTAAATGTAAGTTAAGTTCAAATAGAAACAACTGGCTAATTATGTGGTTTCAGAGGCTCAGCCTTTGCCCAGAATGTCAACTTTATAAACAATGTGTTTATATTCATAAATATAGACGATTTTTAATAAATGTAAACAATTAACATTTTTATATTTAAAATATAAATTGGTTTTCTAATCAACATTCCTGGGAGTTCCCAAATGATCCCAAAAGTAGAATTGATAAATCATTTACTTCCAAAATTCATTATTTTCAAATCTGATGACTTGAAATGTGTAATTCTTTGGATAGGAGCTTGCAGACAGGTGATTTTTGTACCAGCAGCTCTATAAACAAAATTTCTTGATCCAATTACTGGTTAAATCAATCCTGCAATGAGACTTTTGAGTGACTTAAAAATACAAATTGTTTTGAACTCTTTAGAAGCAATTATTACAAATGGATATGTTAATTGTATGTTATACCTGATTAATCTTTCAAGTATGGCCTTAGATAAACAAAACTTTTTGGTTAGTTGAAGTTACTATGAACTCGTGAAAAAAAAAAGTTTTTTCCTTGAAAGCATTTCCTACTTTTCACGTTTTCTTCCATTAACTGCCTTTTCTTGACTTTTCCAGGTATGCCTAGTGGGAGACACCCCTTCACACTAGCCCAGACAAGCTTGGACAGCCCTACATAAAAACTTTTGATAGAGCTATAAGGACATCAGAGAAATCTCATATACATAGACATGTGTTGGCATAGCCAGTAGAAAGTATTGGAGTCAGGCCTGAATTTAAACAGTGGCTTGAGGATACAGTAGTTGTTCAGTGTTGTACACATTACTCAGACTCTCTGAGTCTCAGTTTCCTTATCTGTAAAAGGTAATTAATAATCATTGACCCATAGGGTCATTATGATAAGGTCAATGTGATAAGGGTATTGTAGTAGAATTATCTAGCTGGACTGGTGTAAGGCATATTGTAAGGGCAAAAAACCTGATATTATTTTATGATGCTTTTGCTGCTGCTGTTGCTGACATTAAACTTGGTGGAATTCTGACCTCCTCCCTTCATAAACATAGGCAAAAACATCAGAAAACAGTTGTGCACAATTAAATGAGTTCTTGGTCCTTACTTTCTGAATAATGGGGCTTATCAATTCTTCATAAAGCACTTTAGATTCTAGAGCTAAAGCACTAAAGAAGTCTAATGACTAAGTAAAATTTAAGCGCCATTAGTATTTCACATAATTATCACAAAGTATCAGGGAGATATTTTGAATATCAATAAATTGAGTTGAATATTTTGCCCTCTTTAAGATTTCTACTGAGATGTTAACACACAGAAAAACAATAAAAATAAGTATGAGATTTATTTTTTGTTTTAATTTTTTTAAAATCCCAAATTGCTTAGCTTAGGAGAATGCAACTAGAAGGGAATTTTAAGGTAGTTTATTAGCCTTAAGAGTCATTTTGTGAATTACCCAATTACTCTCAACCTTGGTGCTATTGACATTTTGCATAGTCACTATAGAACAGTTCACGTGTGGCATGTGTACACCATAGTTTAATCTGACATTCATTGTTTTTTAATGTCTAGGGAATTTAGAGACCACTGTAAAAAAAATTGGCATAGAAATGCAGTATTTTCTCTTCTTAAATAATAACATTACACTTTAAGTATATTGAAGAGGAGCTGGGAAGAGAGTCTGGGGGAATACGGTCAAATAAGATGACTAATATATATTTAATACTAATTCTCCCTTATCATCAACAGTGAAAGGGAAGATGAGATGACAGAGAAAATGGTATGAAATGCTTAAGTCTGTTTGAAAGAAGCAGGAATTTGATTTAAGCGAGACAAAGCGTCCAATTATTTATTATTATTTAAGCTGGGCAAAAAACTATGTTAAGCATTTTACATGTACTATCTTATTTAATCCTTCAGTGCCCCTAAGAGGAGGTGTTTGATGGAAAATACAATACTTTTATAGTCAACAAATATTAATTAACCATGTATGTGCCAGGCATCATGAAGGACAACAGGACTTCAACAATGACTAGGGCTTTCAAAGGGAAAAAAATATATTTTGTAATAAGTATAGAGTGTAAGAATAAACAAATACCTATCAGTATTGATTTGTTATTGTATCTGATGTGTAAAACAGTCACTATATCACTTTGAAATTGGAAAGTTTCTCAGGATTCAATGATTGTAAAATAGGAATGACGTAACCTAATTCATAATAAAAGATTTATTGATAAACATGAAGAAAGTAGATTTAAAAGAGTAGATTCCAGCCTCTGTGAATGATGAAGGAATCACAGAAAAAAGAAACTTTCTGGTAGATAAAATTGAACAGCAACAACAGCATTACTTCCTGAAAAACATTTCTAAATTTTACAATTTATTAAAATAAGTAAAAATATAGATAATCGGTGGGAACTCAGTTATTGCTTTAGAAAACCAAATGAAGTAAGCAGCTTATAACACAAATAAAAAGAAATGGAAATCAGAAGTGAAAGATTCTTGACTGATGACTAAGTGGAAAAGGGAATACATAGAGGATAGATGATATAGAAAGAAATAATAGAACCTTTCCCTGAGTGGGAAAAGAACTTCAATATAAAGTTTAAAAAGGTTTACTGGTTCCCATAGCATTGAACTTAAAGGTCCCAAATATCACGTGGAAAATATAAAAACAACATATAGTTGATTATTTAGCTTGGTAATAGAACTCAAAGGCTCCTATATGTAGCTAAAGGATCATTATCCTGTGAGTCGAAAAAAACTAAACAAAACCATTTTGGCAAATGCAGGATTCAGTTGGCACACCCATATATTCCATATAAGAGATTATTCAAGGAAAGAAAAAAGTTGCGTCATTTAAAAAGGAAGGATAATATGACTTGGAGATATATACAGAGGGTGCCAAAATGTATACCCATTTTGAGAAAGAAAAAAACTGTATTAAAATTGTAATACTCAATATATGCCGAGAATGAAAGATGAATACCAGTCATATTTAATTTTGTAATTACAAGAGGTGCTCAAAGTGATTACCATCAGTATCTAGACACTTCTGATTATGGCAAACTAAAAGTAATGCATAGATAACTTCTCTTAAGATGTATATACATGTTTTTGGCACCCCAATATGTGTCTCTCTATATCTATACATACATATGCACATACGTATGTGTGTACATATAATAAAAAATTAAGTTAAAGGTATGTGAAATAAGAAAATATATAATTTAAGACAAAAGTGGGAGATTAGAACCAAAGTTTTAAACAATCTCAGCAAAACCCAAGAGGTGGTGTGTGAGAGGCCTGAGGGAACCATAGTCTAGAGGCTTATGTTGGGATGGGGTGTTTGGTCACAAGGTAACAAAGTAGGGGTAAAAGCATTTCAATATTTTCATTTGGTGCCAGGGAAATACATGGGCAGGTAAATTGTGTTGGTTGGCAGCACAGCTATTTAATCTAGATTCCTTTACAGAAAAATATAGGTTTCATAATAGCTATTATGAACAAATATGTAACCAGTAATAATACTGAAAAGTATGGTTATTTTTCCACAGTAACCAAGTATATGGTGGGGGAGGCGGGGGGAGAATATGAAATAAAGTTGAGTTTGCCAGAAGGAGTAAAGTTGAGAGGAATATGACGAACAATAATACATAGATCACACACAAAAAAGGAAAAATATTCCATGCTCGTGGATTGGAAGAATCAACATTGTTAAGATGTCCATCCTATCCAAGGCAATCTGCAAATTTAATGCAGTACCCATTAAATTACCAGCATCATTTTTCTCAGACCTGGAAACAACAAACAGAAATTCATATGGAAACATAAATGACCATGAATAGCCAAAACAATCCTCAGCAAAATAAACAAAGCAGGAGGAATCATACTTCTAGACTTTAAACTTTATTATAAGGCTACAGTAATCAAAACAGCCTGGTATTGGTACAAGGACAGGCATATAGACCCATGGAACAGGATGGAGTTTCCGGAAGCAAAACCTCAATTTCCCAACCAATTAGTCTTTGACAAAGCCTCCACTAACAACCACCGGGTAGAGGAGAACTTATTCAGTAAATGGTGCTGGGAAAACTGGCTAACCACATGCAGAAGATTAAAACAAGGCCCTTATCTATCACCATACACAAAAATTAACTCTAAATGGATCAAAGACCTAAATGTAAAACCTCAAACTATAAGAATCTTAGAAAACGCAGGAGACATCCTATGGGAATCAGAGTAGGCAACAAATTCCTGATCAGAACACCAAATTTCCATGCCATAAGAGATAAGATAGACAAGTGAGACCTCATTAAACTGAAAAGCTTCTGCAAAGCCAAAGAAATCATCAAAAGAACAGGGAGATAGCCCACAGACTGGGAAAAAATATTTGCCAACTGTAAATCTGACAAAGTCCTAACATCCAGGATCTATAAGGAATTCAAATGTGCCAAAAAGAAAAAAGCAAACAGCCCATTACAAAGTGGGCAAAAGATATGAATAGACACTTCTCAAAAGAAGACATACAAGCAACCAGCAGATACATTAAAAAAATGCTCAGCCTCACTAATCATCAAAGGAATGCAAATTAAAACCACATTGAGATACCATCTAACTACAGTCAGGATGGTTATCATCAATAATTCAAAAAAACAAACAGATACTGGAGAGGATATGGGGGGAATGGAACACATCTACACTGTTGGTGGGAGTGTAAACTAGTACAACCTCTGTGGAAAACAGTTTGGTGATTCCTAAAAGATCTAAATATCGATCTTCCATATGACCCAGTAATTCCCCCTCTGGGAATATACCCAGAGGAATTCAAATCACTCTATGATAAAGATACCTGCACATACATGCTTATTGCAGCATTTTTCACAATAGCAAAAACGTGGAACCAACCGTGTTGCCCATTGAAAGTATACTGGATAAAAAATGTTGTACATATGCACTATGGAATATTACACAGACATAAAGAAGGACAAAATTATGAACTTCACAGCAACTTGGATAGACTTGAGTCTATAATACTCAGTGATCTATCACAAAAACAAAGAACTGAGTACCATGCATTCTCACTCATAAGCAGACCCTGAACAATTATCATGATATTATAAGAAAGGGGTTGGCAGTAGTGGGAAACTGCCAGGGGAGGGAGGGGGGCACACTTCATCAATAAGGGTACCTGATCTCAAACCAGGTGAAGTGGGGAACAAAGTGAGGCCCAAACTTTACCTGTACAATGGCCACCCTGAATTGTACACCACATCTTTAAAAGAAAAAAATTTTAAAAAATAGATAAAATGAGATTAGCATATGAGAATAAAAGCAAAGATATAAATCGTCACACTACATGATAAATGCTGACTGAATTTCCTTAAACAAGCAAGACTCATAGGTTAACATGTACAAAAATATAAAATAATTAATAATATGAAAACAGCATGATTCAAATGAACCAAACATATGACAAAACTCTAAAAAATATGAATTACTTGGACCAAGTAAAATTATAGTAGCTGATTTTAATATAACTCACTAAAAATATGAGTGATCAAATCAATACAAACCCAGCTACCCTGCATTTAAATTATGCAATTAAAAGCTCAAAACAATATGTACTAAAGAAACATTTTAGCCTATGTGCAAAGAGTAAACATTTTTGATCCACAGGCATGTGCAATTATTGAAAAATAAATAAGGTTATAACATTAGAAGTTTAGAGCTTTTATAGGTCACATTTCTAATTATAGGCAATAAAGCTAGAAATCAACATTAAAATCATAAAAAATCTTGGCTACTTATAATTTAAAAACACAAATCCTCAACTAAAGAAATTTAAAACATCACAAGTTAGCAAGGTAGACAAATACCAAAAGACCAGCTTACATTTTAGCTTATGTGACATAGCTGCTGTTTTAGTCAGAGGAAATTATTATTATTATTAAATAAATGCCTCATGATGTAAATAATGACTATTTAACTTCAGAAACTCAAAATAGCATGGTACAACTTACTGAAAGAATGAAGGTAGAAATCAGGGGTATAAAAGATAAAATTAAGGAAATGGAAAAGTATATTGCCAAAAGGACAAATATACTCTTCAAATATGGGCCTTTACAAAAAGCAAAACACCTGGCATGTTTGATTATGGAAAATATGAAAAGATAAATATATGCAAAAACTAGAAAAGCATAGTTGACAAGATCACAGGTACTAAAAAAAGAAACAATTTATAAGAGAATATTACATATTTCTTGTGAGGATAAGATTTTATTATTGATAACTGGTTTCTTGCTTGTTTTCAATATTCTCAATATAATCATCTCACCAATGGTTTTGTTCATTTTTCAAGGACTTTACCCCTCCATTATTGTTAGTACTTAAATTTAGGTGTGATAACTTTCTTTATAGTGTAAGGGTCTCATCTTATCCTCATACCACCTTCATCTTTCAAAAAGGACTATTTTTTAGCAATAGAAGAGATTTGTTTATGATTTATTCCTGATAGTCAATGTCTAGTTTGATACATCAAGGAGGAATTCACTTAACAGAGGCAATGTATTTGCTTGTTTTTCTGGATTAGCACTGCATGCACGAAGTGACTCCCCTGTGACTTCTATTGCAACAGCTAGAAACAAGAATGAGAGCTCTCTTCTTTAATGACAACTTTGTTCCTGAAACTCAGCATTGTGGAGCAGCTCACTATGAAGTTTTCAGACAATTGCCATCACTGAACTGGTTTTATCAAGCTAGTTGAATTGTTATTATAGTAGGAGAAAATTTTATTGTGCTATTCGGTTATCCATGAAAATGCATTAAGGAATCTTCATTGTCATGGAAACCTCAACAAAAGCCACATATAAATGCACTCCCTCTTAAGTATAAAAACCAGTGTCTCAGCATTGAGGCTCTTGGGAAATCATTGGAAATGGTGATGGCAACACCTGGCAAGTCGTGACTTTTAAAATTGACATAGAAATTCTCTAGAGTCAAAGCACAGAGTCTTTGAATGAGCACTTTCTTTTTTTAAAATTTAATTATTATTTTTATTTTAAAGATGTGGGGTACAATTCAGTTTTTTTCTACTGGGGTTTTTGCTTTTATGTCATTCACTTTTGGAGAGTTGATCAGGGATTGGTTGCCTATTCCAATTTCTGTAATGATGTTTCCTATGTTTTCTTCTAGGGTTCTCATAGTTCGAGGTTTTACATTTGTGTCTTTGATCCATTTAGAGTTGATTTTTGTGTATGGTGATACGTACGTGTCCTGTTTAAATCTCTTGCACGTGGTCAGCCAGTTTTCCCAGCACTATTTACTGAATAGGTTCTCCTCTCCCCAGTGATTGTTGGTAGAGATTTTGTTGAAGATGAGTTGGTTGAGAAATTGAGGTTTTGCTGTTGGAATCTCTATCCTGTTTCATAGGTCCATATACCTGTTCTTGTATTAATACCAGACTGTTTTGATTATTGCAACTTTATAGTAGAACTTGAAGTCTGGAAGTGTGATATCTCCTGTTTTGTTTCTTTTGCTAAGGATTATTTTGACTGTTGTGGTCATTTATGTTTCCATATGAATTTCTGTACTATAGTTTCCAGGTCTGAGAACAATGATGTTGGTAATTTAATGAGTATTGTGTTAAATCTGTAGATTGCCTTTGGTAGGATGGACATCTTGACAATGTTGGTTCTTCCTATCATGAGCGTGTGATATTTTTCCATTTGTTTGTGTCTTCTTGAATTTCTTGGAGTAGTGTTTTGTAGTTTCTGTTGTAAAGGTTTTTCACTTCTCTCGTCAGGAATATGCCGAGGTATTTCATTTTTTTGGTGGCTATTGTGAATGGAATTGCCTGTTTATTGTTGGTGTATGAGAATGTGACTGTCTTTTGCACTTTTATTTTATATCCTGAGACTTTGTCAAAGTCCTTTATCAGTGCAAGGAGGTTTTTGACAGATTCTTTTGGATTTTCGAGGTATAGGATCATATTGTCAGCAGAGAGGGATAACTTGACTTCCTCTTCTCCTATTTAGATACTCTTGATTTCCTTCTCTTGTCTGATTGCTCTAGCTAGGACTTCCAACACTATGTTGAACAGGAGGGGTGAGGGTGGGCAGCCTTGCCTTGTTCTGGTTTTCAGGGAAAATGCTTCCAATTTCTGTCTGCTTAGCAATATGTTGGCTGTGGGTTTATCATAGATGGCTCTTACTATTTTGAGTATGTTCCATCTATGCCTAGGTGTTCAAGGGTTTTTATCAAGAAGGGTTGTGGGATTTTATTGAAAGATTTTTCTGCATCTAATGATATAGTCATGTGGTTCTTGTTTTTCCATCTGTTGAAGTATTTAATTACATTTACGGTCTTCTAGATGTTAAACCAGCCCTGAATCCTGGGGATGAAGCCTACTTGGTTATAGTGGATAATTTTTGAGTTATGTTGTTGGGTCTGATTTGTTAGAATCTTGTTGCGTATTTTTGCATCTATGTTCATAAGGGATATTGGCTTGTAGTTCTCTGTTTTTGTTGGATCTTTACCCAGTTTGGGTATCAATGTGATGTTAGTTTCATAAATGATTTGAGAGGAATTCCATCTTTCTTGATTGCCTGGAATAGTTTCAGTAGGATTGGTATCGGCTCCTCGTATGTTTTGCGGAATTCCATTGGAAAGTCATCTGGTCCGGGAGTTTTTTTGTAGATAGTTTTCTTATGATGGGGTCAATTTCCTGGGTTGTTATTGGTCTATTTAAGGTCTCAATTTATTCTTGTTTCAACCTTGGGAGGTTTTGTGATTTCAGAATGTCCTCCATTTTGTTTAGATTTTTGGGTTTGTTTCCATACAAGTGTACATAATAATCTCTGATAATCTTTTATATTTCTTTGGGGTCAGTTGTGGCTTGATCTTTTGCATTTCTGATTGTGTTTATTTGGGCTTCTTCTTGATCAGTTTGACTATGATATTTTTGTCTTCTATGTCTCATAATTGGGCTTTTATTTTGGTGGTCTGAGTTCTGCTGAAATTAGGATTTTGGTCTTATTTTTCTAGCTCCCTTAGGTGATTTGTTAGGCTGTTAACTTGTAATCTTTCCATTTTCTTGATGTGTGTTCATAGAGTTATAATTCCCATCTTAGTACTGATTTCATGGCATCCCAGAAGTTTTGGTAAGATGTTTCTTCATTTTCATTTGTTTCCAGAAATCTTTTAACTTCTGTTTTTCTGGGTTGACTCATGAGTTGCTCAGCGTCATGCTGTTTAGTGTCTATGTTTTTGTGGGTTTTGGGGAAACA
This sequence comes from Cephalopachus bancanus, assembly GCA_027257055.1. Classification (NCBI taxonomy): domain Eukaryota; kingdom Metazoa; phylum Chordata; class Mammalia; order Primates; family Tarsiidae; genus Cephalopachus; species Cephalopachus bancanus. The sequence goes on along the minus strand of JAPVLO010000348.1, from coordinate 1,432,862 downwards.
TTGTTGGTGTTGATATCTATTTTGATTCTACTTTGGTCTGAGAAGGTGCATGGCAGTATTCCAATCTTATGACGTTTGTTTATGCTTGATTTATGGCTGAGGATGTGGTCAATCTTGGAGTATGTTCCATTTGGTGATGAGTAGTATGAATATTCTGTGGTTGTTGGGTGGAGTGTTCTGTAGGTATCTACTAAGTCCATTTGGTCTAGCGTCAAGTTGAGGTTTCAGATCTCCTTGTTAATTTTTTCCCTCAGTGGTCAATCTAGGGTTGTTAGTAGGATATTTAAGTCCCCAGCTATGATAGTGTTAGAGTCAGTATCTTTTTTTAGTTTATTTAGTAACTGTTTTATAAAAGCTGGTGCTCCTGTGTTGGGTTCATATATGTTTAGAATGGAGACTTCTTGTTGATGGATTTATCTTTTATCATTATGTGTGTCCTTCTGTATCTTTTAAAATTTTTGTTAGTTTAAAGTTGTTTTGTTGGATATTAGGAGTATGACTCCTGCTTTCTTTTGTGTTCTGCTCACCTGAAAATTTGTATTCCATCTTCTAACTTTGTGTCTGTGAGAGTCCTTTGTATTGAGATATGTTTCCAGGAAGCAGCAAATTGCGTGGTCATTTTTTTTTTTTTTTTGAGTTGGTGTCTCACTCTGTTGCCCAGACTGGAGTGCAGTGGCCACTCCCGGCCACTGCAGCCTCGACCTGCTGGGCTCCGGCGATCCTTCCGCCTCAGCCTTCCGAGTAGCCGGAACTACAGGTACGCGCTACCACACCCGGCTAATTTTTTTGATTTATTGTAGAGATGAGGTCTCGCCTGCCCAGGTGGGTCTCGAACCCTCGGGCTAAGGCAATCCACTCACCTCAGCCTCCCAAAGGTGCGGGATTACAGGCTGAGCCACCGAGCCCAGCTGGTCATCTTTTTTTTAAATCCGGTTTTCTATTCTATGTCTTTTCAGTGGTGCATTTAGTCAATTCACATTCAGGCTGCGTATTGAGATGTCGGAGTTTATCCCTGTCATAAGGCTCTTATAAAGTTCTTTGTTGTTGCTGTTGTTTGTTGGTTTACTTTTGACTTTTGGGTTGGTATATATGTGTGCTTTCATTTTGCAGTCACAATGCATGCTGTGTTGATTTTATTTTTCTGCATTCTTGGGAAGAGCATGGTCATACTTTTTGTTCTTTCTTCTGTGTTTAATACCTTCATAAGTGTTTCTTGTAGAGCTTGTCTGGAGATAGCATTAACTCTTAGTGGTTGAATGTCTGTGAAGGATTTTAATTCTCCATCACTGATGAAACTTACCTTAACTGGGTAGGAAATTCTTGGTTCAAATTGCTTATCCTTGAGAACATTGAAGATTGCACTTCAGTCTCTTCTAACCTGTAGTGTTTCTTGTAGATAAATCTGCTGCTATTCTAATTGGTCTTCCCCAGTAGGTAGTCTGGTCTTTTTATTTTGCTGCCTTTAGGATTTTTAAATTTTATATTTACTTTGTGTAAATGAATTGCTATGTGTCTAGGAGTTGGTCTTCTCATTTGATGCCCTATAGGGGTTCTCTGAATCTCTTGTGTTTGGATTGTTGTGGTAAGATAAGGGAAGTTTTCTTGGATAACTTCATGGAAATTTTGTTCCAAGGTGGTCTCTGTCTCCCTTTCTGCCTCAGGAATGCCAATCAGGTGTAAGTTCGGCCTCTTAATATAATCACATATCTCTTGGAGGCTTTGTTCCATCTTTTTACAAGCTTCCTCTCTATGTTTTTAACAGTTTGGTCTAGTTCCATATTTTGGTCTTCATGCTCTGAGATTCTTTCTTCTGCATGGTTAATTCTGCTTTCCATGCTTGTCAGTTTGTTACTTATTTCATTTATGGTATTCTTTATTGTTGCCATCTCAGTTATCAACTCTTTCATCCTTTTATCTTATCTTTCTTCATTTCTGTTTATCCTTTCCATCAATGCCTTGATATCTGGATTTGTGGTTTGAGACCAGTCATTCTGGGGGCTTTTAATTGTTTGAGTTCTGAAGTCTGTATTCTTAGGTGCTGTCTTTCCAGGGGTCTGGAGGGTACCTGTGTTCTTCTATTGATACTTTTTCATTTGTGATGGTTTTTTACTCCTCTTCCTCTCACTTCTTTAATTCTGTTGCTTATTGATAGGGAGGATAGTTTTTCACTTCTGTTTGCTCAATGCCCTATTCTTCCTTATGTGGATTCTCTGGATTGGTCCAATTTTGGCCATGGTTTCTCTTAGCATTACCCTCTCTTTGTGTCATACAAGCAGTTGACAAGTTGAGTTGTCTGTTTATTTCCTTACTGAGACATAGTCCTTTCTCCCAGTTGAGAGTAACACAATTTGAAGAAGATGCCTAGCTTCTAGGTTCTCTGTTGGGAAATTTCCTCCAATAGCATTGGCACCTAACCAGGCTCCAGCTCAGGGTTGTAAATGTAGCTTGCCCTCAAGAGGCCATCATCTCTACCCTTGCCTGTCTCACAAAACAGGGCTGGACTAGGAGAGCAGCTTCAACACTTTCTAATTAAAATATGGTTACTTTTGCTTTCTATAGTCTGACTAACAGGTATTATAATATCTTAGTATTTTAAGACTATAATACTACTGAGACCTTGAATTTGTTAAAAAGAATATTGTACTCAAACTGTTTCTGCTTCTCAAGCTAAAACCCAATTTTTCTTCAAAACAGAGAAAAAGTTCTTTTAAGATTTTGAAGTGGGAGAGGGATGAGAAATCACTTAATGGGTACAATGTACATTATTTGGGTGATGGCTATACTAATAGCTCAGACTGTGCCACCATGCAATATATTCATATATCCAAACTGCACACTTGTACCTCTTACATTTACACAAAATAAAAAAAAACTTTAAGATTTGAACTTAATACTGCTAGACATATGTTCATTCAGTCTTAGTTTGTGTTTTCTGTTTTTCTTTTCCTCCAAAGCAAAAAATTAAAACAGTCTAGGTAAAATGAATAAACCATAGGGTGTATGATTTTAGTTCATCTACTTTTGTATTCTGAGTTAAATTATGTGTTTGGGCTTTGTGTTACAATATCTTCTGTGTACTTATTCTTACATACTTATAGATAGGCAAGTTTTCTTCTGAAAATCCTTGAATTTGTAACTTAAACCTTGAATTATGACAGATAAAATTATTTGAATTGCTATATTGCACTTATCACAAAGCTCCATTTCCCTTTGCCGTAGAATAGAAATGATTCAAAATGTTATTTATTATTTAAGAGATGTATCAAGCTAAAATGTATATAAACCAATACATATATTTTCAGGTGATTGCATAAAAAATAAACACTAAGACACAATGTTTGACAGTACAAGAAGCAATTTATAATGAGTAGATGACAAGACTGTAGACGTTACTCCTGCTTTGCATCACTAAAGTCCATGTAGCTTGATCTTAAATCTGTGGTAAGGTTTATAACTCTTTAAGCTATACTTGTCTCATTTTGATCCTGCCCTGAGAAAAGAAATTAGCTTGTTTAGTGTCTTTATAAGATTGTCATACATTTCTATATTTTCCACCAGTAGCATTACAATAATAATTTATAGGATGCTTTCATGCATAATCCTCAGTATTGTCCCAATTTAACGACTTGTTGAAGAACATACATCTATTGAATAACAAAGTTTGAAACTCTGAGAAGTTGCTTTGGGAACTGCTTTTAGGATACAGCGTGTATATAATTTCATCTTTTTGGATAATACAAATAAACTGTCACAAGAATGGTTATGTGCATATGGAAATGTTATCATTTCTATCAGGTCCCATTTCTTCATTTTCTTCTATATCAGGCTCTGATTTGCTCTTCTCATTTCAACTTAGGCACCAGAAAATACCATAGACTTTTTGATCAAGTTGACCTTGCATAATATTTTCCTTGACAAAATCCCAACCATGGATCAGTAATTGTCCATCTCATTTAAACCTATATCTGGATTGCACAGGTGTTAATGTTTATCATTTCATAGTTGTTCTCCTTACTGGAGTATGTTGACCCTAAATCCTTACAGTCTCCTTCCTTCCATTCACTAAAGCAGTCAATCTAAATTCTTCTTCACAAACTCAGATATCCTGCTCTACCACTACCTTCCTATTCCCAACAAATGACCCAACTCTGAGGCCAAAAAAAAAAAAAAAAAAAAAAAAAAAAAGAATCTATCATCTGTAACTTCTTAAGATTATGATACTAAGACTTGCATTGCTTGGTTTTGACATTCACCCTTAACCCTGTTCTCCTAGGTCAACAGAATAATCATCTATCTTTCTTTCATTTTAGCAGCTCATTCCCTCTACTTCCCATAGTGACTAGATTTATCAGTTATCTCTCCTTTCCTGTATTTTCAACTTTTTCCTCTGTCCTGACTCCCTCTCCTTGGCATTTGCCCCACATTTATCTATAGTCATGACCCTACATCTCTTCCACTTTGTAGCAGAAGTCCACTAGCTCTGCTTCTTCAATAATTTTTTTTTACTCCATCACCAACACACTCTTTAGTATTTAATTCCAGTGAAAAATGTCATGCTATTTTCTTGACTGTTTGGTCGCATTTGACATTTGGTCATTTATTCCTTGTTAAAATATTTGTAGATTCCTACTTATTACCTAGTTTTAACTAACTTAGGTTTTCTTTAACTTTTTTTGAACGATTCTCTTAAGATCCATTTGTCTCTGTCCAGTGTTTACATGAAGTTGTTTTTCAGGTTTCTGTTTAGAATTAAAAAAATTTTTTTTTCCTCCACATGCTCTTACTTGGAATCTTGTCTATTTCCAGGGCTACAGTTAATATCTACATGATGATGAATAATTGTCTCAAGCACAAAACTCTTTCCTGAGTTGTAGACCAAATTTATCTGACATCTCCACTTGGATATTCTACAGAAAGCCTGCACTCTTTTTGAAATAGTAGTCATGTTCTTTATCTCCTTTTTTTTTTCTCCCTATGACTCTTCTATACCAGTTATATAAACATTATTCACCAAGCCTTTCAAACCAGAAAACTGGACATTATGTTTGACCTCTATTTTTCTTTCATTCTTCATCCCTCAAATCCAATTATATATTGAATTTGGGTATTTTCTAACTCCTAAGTATCTTAAGAATGTGTTCATTTCTCTTTATTTCCATCAAAACTACCCTGGACAGGACAGCATCCTCTCTTGACATTGGTTTCTTGCTTATATGCCAGGTACAAAGGCCAGTTACAACTGCTTTCTTTCTTACTACCTGTCTCTGGAATTGGCCTCCTCCAATACATGTCAGAATGATGTTCTAAAACCTAAATCTAATGATATATCTCCTTTATTTTAAAATACTCTAATCTTTGCATGCAAAATTAGATTCATATTCCAGAATAGCTTGCAAGGAACTCAGGAAATGGTTCTTGTGATTCCAATCATATTGAGCTGCTTCTAATTATCAAAATGCTTCATGTTTTAAGTTCAACTTCCAATTTTTTTTTTGAGTTGGAGTCTCACTCTGTCACCCAGACTGAAGTGCAGTGGCACACTCCCGGCCACCGCAGCCTCAACCTACTGGGCTCTGGCAATCCTTCTACCTCAACCTTCCAAGTAGCTGAAACTACAGGTGCACGCTACCATGCCTGGCTAATTTTTGATTTATTGTAGAGACGAGGTCTCGCCATGTTGCCCAGGTGTATCTAGAACCCGCGGGCTCAGGCAATCCACTTGCCTCGGCTTCCCAAAGTGCTGGGATTACAGGCTGAGCCACCGAGCCCAGCCTGAACTTCCAATTTTGATATGCATTTCTTTACTCTGCTTGGTAGAAGGCCTGTAGATTACTGAAGGTGGCAATGTTAACAACAAAACCCAAATATAAGTCAATTCCTCACTTGATAACAAGACAGAAGATGGGGCATTTCCAGGCATAGATACTATATGCTAACAAAAATTACTAGATATGAGAAAAGGAAGGAAGAGCAACACATTGTAAAGAGACAATGCAATCAACAAAACCACACTCAAATATGATCCAGATGTTAGAATTATTACACAGGGAAGTTAAATTAACTATGATAAATGTTATTTATTTTCTCACAGTTACAGAGACTAGAAGTCTAAGATCAAGATGTCAGCATAACAGCTTATCAACAAGGGTACCTGCATAATGAACATTTGTATACCTAACCCTGAACTGTACCCCACATATTGAAAATAAATAATTAGAAAAAAGATGTCAGCATACTTGGTTTTTATCAAGGCCTCTTTCTTTGGCTTGCAGATGGCCACCTTGCTGTGTTCTCACTTGACTTTTTCTCTGTGTGTACACATTTGGAGTCTCTTCCTCTTCTTGCAAGGACACCATTCCTTATGGAACAGGAAACCACCCTTATGACTTCATTTAACTCAATTACCTTTTAAAGACCCTATCTCCAAGTACAGTTACATCAGGAATTAGGGCTTCGACATCTGAATTTGGGAGGCACACCTAATTCAGTTCACAATGGAGGTATGCACAGACCAAACATCATGGTGTCTCTGTTACCAAGTCTGATCTGTCTTCCCACTGCGTATCACATCTTGCAGCAGCAGAGACCACCACTGAGTCTTAGGTGTGGTAACATTTCTCAGAAGTCCCACACAGAATCCTTCACTTCATAAGGAATAGTAGTTTATCTTTACCAGATTCAACTTGACTTTATGCTTTTTCTAGCTCCACTATTCAAGGGCTTACAGATAAATTTATTTATTGGCATATTATCCTCTACCACATTGACTTCGTCTCATAACCACAGAATTTGCTCTTCAAACCATGTGTTCCAGTCCCTGAAAGCAGCTTATCTGAAGAGATGATGAAGTAAGCAATTGAGAGTTTATGTAAGGATGTGGCAGGTGGGGCATCTGACCTCTAAGATGTCTTGTGGTATATCTCCTGAACCAATGACACAAATGATATACCCTTCCAAGGGGAAAAGGAGGTAACAGAAGATAACTTCAGATGATAAATAGATCAAAGCAGTTTCCAAAGATAGCAGCGAATTATCAGAAATGAACCAAATAGAAACTTCTTTGAGTGTGATGTTTGTCCTATGTTTGAATGAAGTTTTATACTAAAAAATGCCTTGACCAAAGTTTCTTCATCTATAATCAACATTTTAAAGCTTTATCATAGATACTGTTTCCCTGTTCTCTGACACTTGATAACTTCTTATTACTCCCAATGTTTTACCCTCTGAACTTAGCAGGATACAAATGTAGACATGTATTTTATTTTATTTTTAAGATGTGGGATACAATTCAGGGTTAGGTATACAAATGGCCACTGTTCAGGAAAAGTTTGGGCCTCACTTTGGTCCCCACCTTACCTGGTTTGAGATCAGGTGCCCTTATTGATGAAGTGTGTCCCTCCAGCAGTTTCCCACTACTGCCAATCCCTTTCTTATAATATTATGATAACTGTTCAGGGTCTGCTTATGAATGAGAACACGTGGTATTCAGTTCTTTGTTTCTGTGATAGATCACTGAGTATTATAGACTCTAAGTCCATCCAAGTTGCTGCAAAGTTCATAATTTTGTCCTTCTTTATGGCTGTATAATATTCCATAATGTATATGTACCATATTTTATTTTAAATTTATGATATATCTTTGGCCTAGATTGGTAACTAATAGTTTGAAATGTGTATGTTTTCTAATTGAGGTGCAAGACACAAAGCATCATGTGAAGTTTCTATTATTAAATAATATAGAGTATAAATCAACTTATCTTTAAATAGCCGATTGATAAAATAGTTCTACAGACTATATCCCTGAACATTATTGCCTAAGGAGATATTCTAGGCTGGACACAGCGGCTCATGCCTGTTATCTCAGCACTTTGGGAGGCCAAGGTGGAAGAGTTGCTGGAGCCCAGGAGTTCGAGACCAGACTAAGCAAAGTAGCAAGACCCCATCTCTACAAAACACAGAAACAAAAAATTAGCCAAGTTTAGCATCTGTAGTTCTAGCTACTTGGGAGGATGAGGCAGAAGGATTGCCTGAGCCCAGGAGGTCAAGGCTGCAATGAGCCATGATCATGACACTGTATTCCAGCCTGGGCAACAGAGTGAGACTCTGACCAAAAAAAAAAAAAAAAAAGACATATTCTAAAGTGCCAGATATTTCATTACTTGAGTATGGCTTTATAAAATGGAAATTTATTGATTGCTATCAGATGGAAATTAGAAAGACCATACTTCAAAATTATCTCATCAGTTTATTTTGTCTGATCTTTAAAGCATAAACATATACACATTGATTCATTTAAATATAAATACATATGCATATATGTATGATTTTGCTAAACCTACTATGCAATAACTTTTACTAAAATTATTGTAATGTTTCTATAGATGTGTTTTCAATTTTCTAAAAAATCTGCCATATATATATGCCAAGTGTTCTAAAGGTAATGCAATTATACTTACAGAAATAGAAGAGAACGTGCATTTTAACTAAAAAAATAATATGGCTTTATCTCAAGAATGAGATGTCAAAAGTTGGGTGACTGAGACTTTGTACAGATTCAGAGTATCTCTGGTTAATACTTTCACAAGTTTTCTTTATTTTTTCAGGTGGATTTGAATTTTTGTCTAGTGCCCTTTCATTTTAGCCTAAAGGACTCTTTGTAGTATTTCTTGTAGTGAAGATCTGCTAGCAAGAAATTCACTTAGTTTTTGTTTATCAGGAAATATCTTAAGGCATGCCTTTACCACTCAGCAGGTATTTTATAATGTGCTTCGCCTATACTTCCTACTAGTACAGAGCCTCCAGTTTAACCAGAGGTGAGAATTTAGGAGATTCTTGGGTCTTATTCTGGGCCTGTGCAGGGTCCTATATGAGTGAACTTTTCAGATTTCTAGGAATATATTGGAGATTTTCAATCACTCCTATGAACATTTCATTCTCCAGCTTTTCCTTTTAAAATTTATGAATAACCCAGTGTTTGCCTCAAATGTTCTCTACTGTCTTAGGCATCCATGATGTTAAACAATTGCCTGTGATTATTTTCCACAAATTTTCCCTCTTCCTACTCTAGGACAAATCTATTTACACTGAGTGAACTTTGAGTCAGTTAAAATAAAGAGAGCTTTGCAAGTGGAACTTCCAGGGAACTACCAAACTGGTGAAATAATGAAAATTTTCTGAAATGGGGCTTCAATCTATTCTTCTCTCTCAATGACATCTCTACAACTGATTTTTATGTGATGTGAAGCTATTGTCTTCAAGGCTATCACCAAGTGGGCATGTGGGAATGGGAATAGGGCAATTTTATTAATAAAACAACACAAAGCTCCCTGTTCTCTCTGAGACTTAGCAATTTTTTTTGAATAAACACTCTTGGAAATGCTGTAAGCCCTTGGTTAATTCCAGAGTACTCAGCTAATTGATTATGACTTTTTTTAAAACTGGTTTTCTCCTCTCTTTGATGAAGGAGGGGTTTTTGGAGGTTTTTACGTCATCATTTTTACTGATATCACCTTTCTAATCTTCGATTCTCATTTTGGACAGAGTGAGATGGATACATTTAAAGTATTAAAAAACGTGCCAGCCAAAGACTTGGCCAAAGGAATTTCGTTCATCTTTTATTCTCTAGTAAGGGCACGGTTCACACAATTTCTGCACTGAAGACATGCCTATGATAGCTTTAGTCCATGTTCATGGTGATTATTGGTATTAAACAAAATAGACAACACACAAAAAACAGAGAGAGGTTTAAAATCAAGGGTCACTAGTCTACTGACTTTTTCAATGGGATTATTTATTTGATGCCATAGTATCAATAGAAGGTATCCTGAGTGGGAATCCCATGTCTTCCAAGTAACTTGGGGAAGGGAGTTGCTTTATTTGTCTAATTTTGTGTTTTCTAGTCTGTAAAGTGATATCATAGACCTCCCAGGATTGCTCTGAGGATTAGTTACAGCATAAATCTCTGTCAGTTACATGATAGGAATTCAACTCAAGGCAGCCATCTATCATCAATAGAAAGTGAGTCAGAGTAGGGACCCCTCTTAGAGGCCTTCAGGCACCTCCTAGCATGAAAATAAAGGAAAATCTTGAGTTCCTTCAAGGGAAATTCCAACCACCTAACCAACCCTGAGAAGTAAATGAGCAACTAGATAAGTGAGAAGGTATTAGCTTAAAACAATAGTCAGGGAAGTTTGAATAATGGGATGTTTGGTTCCCTACAGAAACTAAAGATAACATCTTGACATATGTCCCTTAAGTTGTTTTCAGAAACTCAGATCCCCACCAAATGGATCTGTTGACATGTAATCCTCAGATAAGGGGGAATTGAGAACTATACTCTGACCATCATTCTTTGTTCTAAATTTGTTTCTGAGTGGTTTGGAGGAAATCACACCTATGATCCAGTGGTAACATTATTTTCTGCTGACCACACATTTTATTTTTATGTTTTTACAGTTTCAAGTTTTCTTTAATGAAAAAGAGACAAAGCCCAGCAAAAGTGTGGGTTGAATAGTCAGGCCATAACACAAGGACAGGCATCCCCTGGGTCTCCCATGTGCCCCTGGGACCCCCAGGATGGCCTCTCTGGGGAAGCAGCGGGAATAAAAGTGGGTCCACTCTGATCTTTGGGGGCACTAGATGCTTTTGACCCCACATTTTAAACCAAGTTTATCTTCCTCAACTAATTGCAAATCTGAAAATCTTGGAATCTACCTATGACTTGTAAGCCCCTATTTCAAGTTATCCTGCACTTTTTAGGCCAAACCAATGTGTAACCTCCATGAATTGATTTACAATTTTGCCTGTAAATTCTGCTTTTCTGTAATTTAACCTGCCTTTAAAAACTCCTACTTGCAAATTATTGAAGAGTTCAGGTCCATGTGAGATGCCTTGGCTTGGTGCTCTGCAAATAAATACCCTCCTTTCTCCTGCTGCAAACATCGGTGTGGATGTTGGTCTTACTGCACCTGGTGAGTGGACCTCAGTTTGATAACAAAAGCATATTAATTAATAATCGTCATCTTTATTATGCCTTTTAGCCATTCCTCACTGGGTTATACTGGGCATATCTTCCAAAACAAGCTAAAAAAAAACACTTGGAGATGGTTATAAATTTGGTCTGTTAGTATATGTGTAGATTGTGTAGAATATTGGGGCTTATGCGGGGTGGTAATTGAATGGAAAACAACATATTTCATGAAGGTACCATTCTTGAATTTAAACATGTGAGTGTAGGGTGAATGAGGAGGGTAGCTGCAGGTATGATTGGAGGTGGCATTGCAAGTGAACTCATGTACCCTAGCACAAAGGAGATGGATGCTGTAGCCCAAGGATTTCAATGTTAAAATAAACCACAAAGAAGAAAATCCAGAATAGATGAGCTGAGGACAAGGAAAAGAGAAAACTGAGAGAGGTGAGAGAAGGAAGACAGAGGGAAGAGTAGAAAAAACTAAAGAAGGGTGTGATGGCTCATTTAAAAAATCATAAGTGAAATAGAGAGATTCCTGGGCAAGGAGATGATAGAATTGCTTGCATTTCTGGCTTCAGCTTCAAATGTTCTCTTATTTCTCCTCCCAATTTAAATTGAACTTTTCCTCTTCCTTTAGAGATGGCAGAGTAACCGTAGCAAAATGACTGTAAACATATGGTGTGAGTTAATGTGATTGTTTGCCTCCTCATTATGGATTTAGTATGACCATTAACATCTAACTGCCTAATTTCCCAATAACCATTGAAAAATTAGAGCTGCATCATTGCCACCCTAGTACTTGCCATAATAATTTTGTCATTTCTAAAAGCACTTAATCTTCGAAAAATGATGCAGATCATTTGCTTTTGTATTATTTTGACTTTTGGCCTTTATTGATATGATTTATTTGTAAGCTATGCTTCTATATGCAATAAAAAAACCACACAGTTAATAATCTTATACATAAAAATAAATTATAGTTATATTATCTAATTTTAAGATACTTTGTCCTTTATGAGATTACTGTTTATTTGCTCTTTTGATATCTTGGTCCATTTAAAAGTTAAAAAAAATTATCAGCTATGTGTATATGATAAAATACTCAAATCTTTTCATGCTTAGTTTAAATTGGTTCCATAAGTCACCAAGAGTAAATTCTTACTATGCACACAGGTATAATTCATTATTTAGTGGGAAAAATATTCCCATGAAGCTGAAGGCTTTGTATCTGATTATATTGTGTTATCTTTAAGTACATTTCCACATTGTATAAAAACACATTAGAAATTGCACATGTGTATACAGTCACACCCACATGACTACATATGATCGTATATATGCATATATGTATATACATACACATATGTTTTATTTTTCTCTCTCTCATACAGACACAAATAGTCACAAGTCCACAAATTCTCACACACTCACACTCACTTGCACATAATTCACATGTACACACTCACACACAATACTCACATACTCACCCCTATATGCATATGCAAGTATAGACAGTTATTTAAAATGTATTGTGAAATTTTTCACTCAATTTGGAATATGGAGAGTTTTAATTTTTGACACTGCATTATTTTCACTAGCATTGAGGAGTGAACTTGAGATTTCTCTGCCTTTCAACTTGGATGGGAATAAACAAAACTATTTATGCATTTCATTTTGAAATATACAGAGTGTTTCTATTAGTTTTTAGCCCTTAATTTTTTCTTTAGGTATCTGATTAATCTTAAAAGCATCAAAGCCAGAAATGCACATATAAAGTGATAACTTTAATCCTTCTCTTAAAAACATAGTCAATCATAAATTTCCAAAATAGAGAGTAGTCATCAGCTAAATATATCTCCCATTAGGATTGTAGTTAAATGTGCAATGATTCTACCTGTTCTAAATTTGTGCCTAGTTTCTAATGCTTTTATGTCTACTGGTTCTTCTGATGTAGTATGTTTTTATTTCATGAACATTCACCCCACATTCTAGCGAGACAAATATACTGCATGGTCCAATTCTATCCAGCCCAGGACAACTGGACATAGCAGTAGAGGTTGTCAATTGGACAACTGTATGAAGTGGCTGCACCTATATAACTTTGTTCTCCCATCTTCATTTTGAGAAAACCTGTCCATGAATGTGAAGAATTGTTCAGAAATGACATCAGTCCTGCCTCAGCCTTTTTGCTAAGAAGGAGGGATCTGAAGATGATCAGAAAACTGCTAAGAGTAATGAAACTTTTAAGGTTCTCCATACTTTGCACCTAAGCCATCGGCATTTTAGCTGAAGGAAAGGGTTTATGAAAACAACATATTCTGTGCAGCTGCCATTTGGGACTTTTAGAACTTAAACTTCAAGAAACCCTAAACCTAACTCATCAATCCTCTTTTCACCCAAGACACCCTTTTAGAGATGAGAAATGAAAATCCAAGGTAGGGAAAGAACTTGCCTAAGATCACACAAACAGTTTGTATCAAAGCCAAGACTATAATAATCATAATTTGATTCCTAATTCAGAGTGTCTTCTATGACCTCTTAGGGATATCTAATCACCTATTACTTAAGTGATTACCTGCTTCTATTCCACTATTGAAGTCATGAATGCCTGGAATGAATTCCATCAAGCACATTCTGTGGAACCTGAAATTTTCTTTTCTTTCTTTCTTTTTGTTTTTAAAAATTGGGTTGCTTGTTTATTATTGAGTTTTAAGAATGCTTTGTATGTTTTGGATACAAGCTCTTTATCACATTAAGTGTTTTCTAATATTTTCTTTCTCCCAGTTTGTGACTTATCTTTTCATGTGCTTAACAGTATTTTTTACAGAGCAGAAGTTTTAAATTTTATTTTTTATTTTAAAGATGTGATGTACAACTCAGGATTAGGTACATAAGTGGTCATCATACAGGTAAAGTTTGGGCTTCCCTTTGGTCTCCACTTCACCTGGTTTGAGATCAGGTACTCTTATTGATGTTATTTGCTTCCCCTCCCCTCCCCTGGCCGGAAGCGGCCACTGCACTCCAGTCTGGGCGACAGGGTGAGACTCCAACTCAAAAAAAAAAAAAGATACATGCACATGCATGTTTATTGCAGCATTATTCACAATAGCAAAAACATGGAACCAACAGTGCTGCACATTGAAAGTGGACTGGATTAAAAAAAATGTGGTGCATATACATGATGGAGTATTATGCAGCCATAATGAAGGATAAAACTATGGACTTCTTAGCAACTTGAATGAATTTAGAGTCTACAATAACCAGCGATCTATCACAGTTTTCTTTCTTCTAAGCTCTTGTCTCCTTGTTCAGCTGCCTGTAGTTGATGGTGAATGATTTGTCAATACCTTGGCCTGAAGGTATATGTACTAGATTCTTTTTTTTTTTGAGTTGGAATCTCACTCTGTCACCCAGACTGGAGTGCAGTGGCCACTCCCGGCCACCGCAGCCTCGACCTGCTGGGCTCTGGCGATCCTTCCGCCTCAGCCTTCCAAGTAGCTGGAATTACAGGCATGCGCTACCACGCCTGGCTGATTTTTTGATTTATTGTAGAGATGAGGTCTCGCTGCCCAGGCGGGTCTCGAACCCATGGGCTCAGGCAATCCACTTACCTCAGCTTCCCAAAGGCGCAGGATTACAGGCTGAGCCACCGAGCCTGGCTGTACTAGATTCTTATTATTAATCACTGATGATTTACCTCCATTAAAAGTAGCCTTTGAGATCTTGCCCAGAAGTTTCCTGTCATCCTATTTTAAATTTTGAAAAGTGGACATTATGGAAAAAGTTCTTGTAGCTTCAAGAGTATGCAAGTGATAATATTGACCCAAAATAAGTGTGAGCTAAGAACTTGCTTGACACAATAAATTTAACTCACTCCAGAGTTCTTAGAAGAGAGTATATGCTCAATTTTTTATGATTGTTATGAGTTTTATTGAAATATGTTTGTCTGAGACTTAAAAAGAGAGAGATATTTGAACAGGTGATGATGTCCAAAATGGGGATGTTGACAACCTTTTAGTCGACTGGCATTCAATCAATTTAGTGGTAGAGAGATTAAGTAGCCTTGATTTGATCTGCTGTTTTACTTGCAGACTGTTTGGAAAAATAGTTATGGAAGATGTCTGGAGGTTTAGAAGATTTTTATGAAGATAAGTATAATGTGAAATAGAGAAATAATTATACTTATTATTCAAAGTAGAAGTTTTGTTTTAATTTAATTTATATAGGTAACTGTTTTATACTTGTTTTTCCTTCTATTTTTGTCTGGCAGGTTGTAGGATGTGGCAGAAAGGTAGAAATATTCCTGAGATCAAACACTATTTCTAGGTAGCTGCTTCCTTTGCTGTGAATTTACTGTTAATCCTCTTAGTCATAATCTGTGCAGTTGAATATATAGCCCCATTCTCCAAGTTAAAATGCCAAATATCATTTCAAAGTGATTAAAAACCTGGTGATAAAAAAGTTCCAATAACATTCTCATTTTATGACTATTTCTTTGGATGATTTCCTAAAGATGAGGAAGCAATAATAATGTGTGGGCTTTTAATATTAAGTATTTAGAGACTTTAATAATTTGAGATTAATATTTAAAAAACGTTTATGGGCAAGATAGCTAACATTTAATGAAAATGTCTCAAATTACATTAGTAATATTAGATTGACCCACATAATAGTAAAATATAAATTATGTATTTTCTCATTGATTCTTGACAAGTTTGTATATGGAAATATGACTGATGGGATGAATGTTTGTGGACTTTGGAATTGTTCAGACCTATTAGCAGTGGGAGCTTCAGGAAGTTAATTGTACTCTGAAACTCTTACCTAGTAAATGACAATGGTAATTCTTGTCTTGCCTGACTTTTTAAAGTATTAATGATACATTGTGCAAGTACCTAGCATAATGATTTGAATGTAGTGGTAATAATAATGATATTAGTTACAATAAGATCATCCACAATATGAAACAGCTAGTATTGACCTTGTTTTTTTCTTACTTTTTTCTATTTTCAAAATATCTATTTTCTATTTTCAAAATATCCAAGTATTTTATTTGCCATTGCTCAGTAAAAACCAAGTTGTTTAAATGAGAGTTGCTTTATACTTCAGGAATTAAGATGGGGCAGAAGATGGAGTTCAATTCACACAAAAGGTCTAATGAGTATTTCTCGAAACCTTTGTAAAAATTGCACAGTTAATAAGGTGGCTTAATTTCATTGCTAGCGGTGCCAATGCATATTTCATTCATTTTAAGTGTTTCCTTTTTCAGAGCCAGAATGAAAATATAATAATTGCACAGTCTATGATTAGCCAGCTGCTTAGCAATTCTCTATTTTACTGAGTATTTTCTGCCCTATCTTTTAGCCAGCAAAGGACAGAAAGCAGACAATATCAGTTGAGGATAGACAATGAGTTTTCATTTTGACATAATTGCTCTCTTCTTAATGGAGTATTAGAGCTACTGGCAGTGTTCACTACCTGTGTATTTTTGAAAAACCAAAGATGACAAAAAGTTCCATCCACAATGGAGTTAGGTCTTTTCATGGAGATGAAATCACCAAACTGATTTTGTGACAGTTTCTCTCTGGCTTTAAGTCTGAAGCCTTTATTGAGAGATGACCAATGGACATTTACTGGAAATCTCTGTCTCTGTGCCAAGTTCCTTTCCCTCACAGTGAAAACCTGTAAAGAGTGTTGGTCAAAGAGTCTCACATCTACCCTTCCCCCATCCAGCCCACCATCAGCCAGCAATTGTCAGGCAGCAAGATATTCTGGAAAGAGGGATTTAAAAGAATGGTAAAGCTCAGGACTGGCAATCTGTAAAGAAACATCTCTGATATTCAGGGTACACAGTCACTCCTTCCTATGGTCAGCTGGCTAGAAAATTGCCCTGGATGTCATGCGTGTCAGTGAGAATGAGGCAAACTTTTAAATACTGGGGCAAGAGGGATTGTATTAGTTTGGTTTCCTGCTTTTCAGTTTCTTCAGATTGCTCTTTCCCGATGAATACTAAATATCCGGTGGCCTCCTAACTGAGACTAGCGAGAGCCTAGCCAAGGAGGTGTTTAAGATTCCTTTTCTGCACCAGAGGACCACATAGCTTAGACTGTCATCATTCAGGTAGCAGATCCTAAATGTTCAGTGCTATGTCATCTGGCAGCAGCTTCTAGTATTCTACTGCTCCCCTCCCCCATCTCTCTCTCTGTCTCTTTCTTAATCACACGCATACACACACACATCAGAAAGGCATTTGCCTGCAAAATGGTCATCCCTGACTTCTAACACCATTGTGCCTGAGTCGCTAGCCATGTCTCCAGTCCATGGGTTGATGCTGTTTGCATTTCCCAGGTCTGAACGCCCTTCTCAGACCCCTCTAACTTGAACCACCCTTCTGGTTAGTGATCAAGTTTGCTTTTTAATATCTGCAATATCTCAGTGTTTTACTCGTAAGATACAATAATTAACCAGGTAAGCTTTTGTCTGGTTCACGCTGATAACTGTCTTTAGTGTTTATGCTTCTGGGTTGGATTTGAGTTTTGTTGCAAACCACAGATTTAGCGGGACCATAAAATATATTTCTTGTCTTTTCCCTGTGGGCATTTTTCTCTATCATTTTTTATAAAATGGAGGTACATCCCACACAAGGGAGGCTTCTAAAGTCTGCCTGTAAGGTGGAAGTAAAATATAGTAAAACATCCCTCTTGAATATTCTCACAAATCATTCATAACGTACGCTATACAGACATGAATATCCTCAGTAAGAGACCAAAAAAGCCAAATGGCTTTCCCCCCAAACATTGTTTCTTGATTTGAGTATCAGATGAAGTTCTGCTTTGTGTTTTGGCTTTATGCTATATGAAAAATGTGTATGTTTAACTCTAGAATCATTCTTAGCTGAGATATTCACAATATTGATGAGAGAAAGGTTGACAGAAAAAAACAGCAGGTTCTGTTGCTAGGTTCACACTTGCACTGTAGCATGTGTTTATTGAAAGGAATGGAGAGTAGATTGCCAGTACTTGCTTTTTTCTTTTCCTCAAGCACCTACACTTGCATTTGTATAAGTCAAAATTTCTTTTTAAATTTTAAATATGGCTACAATTCAGGGTTAGGTATACAAATGTTCATTATGCAGGTTGATGAGGTGTACCCCCGCCCCCTTGGCAGTTTCCTACTTCTGCCAAACTTGCCCCCCCACCGCCCTCGTCAGTGCATATGTCAAAATTTCAAATGCAACATCCCACTGTTGTTTTGTGCAGCTGTGGCCCTACTCTCAGCATTTCACATGGCCATTCATGGCATTAAGAACCAATGGTGGCAATTAACAATGACCACCATTTATTTAATAAGTGTGCGAAGTACAGAGCTTTTATGTTATAATTCCATGCAATCTGTATAACTCTATGAATTCTGCATAATTAGTCCCATTTCCCAGATATATATGTGTGGTTGGATTTTCAAAGAACCTTTCAATTTTCAGAAAAAGAAGTAAGCCACAGACATCACTCACCTACTTCTACCCTACTGTGCTTGTATCCATGTGCGTGTATTTGTGTGTGTGCATTACATGTGCAAACTGGCTTACAGGATATGATAATTTTAATGAGCTGTAAGTAGAGAGGGTAATTGTTTTCATTATTTTTACAATGAAATGACTGAAGATTGGAAAGTTAACAAATTTTTCTAAGTCACGTAGCTAGTTCAATGGAGAATTTTATGCCATGTGACTTCTAACTCTTTGTCAGCCCCCTTTGTTTCTAACTTGCTTTTTTCAACTGTTTTCTAGTTTTCCAGCTTTCTTATAAGTTAGAACTTTGGCAGTGTCATTGCAAACTACAAGGTATTATGTTACATGCTTTCTCAAGTACCAGGTTGGCTTCTGAACTGTTTTTAACTAGATGGTCTTGTAGTTGCAGTCTTGGGGACTTTCATTGTAGATAATTACCCATTTTGTTAGTGTAATACAATTTCCTACTGCAAAATGGTTTCATTTTTCTATTAGGGCTCTTGATACAGCTTTCAGTTGTTTCCCTCAGTGGAGACCTTAGTATTAATTTGTCTGAATGGGTGGAGTAACACTTTGTGTTATCTATTTCTCAGTCAGAGGCTTAATAGGAAATTTACCTCGTTTCCATTTATGGTAATATATCACTGATTCTGCTTTTAATTTGATAACACTTTGTACAATTTCTGTTTTAATGCTCTCTTTGATATTGTATGAGGTCTGACAATTAAGTTCGTGTGCTCATCCTAGAAAACAGTGCTACATACCTCATTGCTGAATATCACTATCGTCATCTTTAAAGTACTCCCCTTGGGAAGCTATGCAATGATGCCTGTACCTAGTACACCCATCAAAGCAATTTTGGAACTCTTTCTGGAATGGCCATCGTATTACCATCGATGTCCTGAATATCATCAAAATGTCTTCCTTTTCATAGTTCCTTTATCTTCAGATAAACAGAAAAGTAATTGGGGGCCAGAGCAAATGAGTAGGGAGGGTGTTCCAATACATTTATTTGTTTACTGGCTAAACATTTCCTCACAGACAGTGCAGTGTGAGCCAGTGCATTGTCGTGATGCAAGAGCTCCTTTGGGACAATTTTTTTTTGCTTTGGACCATTTTTGCACACACCTTTCTTATGCCAAGATTTTCAGTTAAGATTTTCCTATTTCTCTATCAATGTTTATTTGATCTGCTATGCTTCTCATAGTCAGCTGATACATTTTTGCAACATTTTTGTCAGTTCTACTTATTTCTGGCTGTCCTGACCTCTCTTCATTAGTGATGCTTTCTCTTCCCTCTGAAAAATGTTTAATCCATTTGTACACTGCTATTTTCTTCATGGCATTATCCCCATAAACTTGGGCTAACATGTCCTTGAGTTCTCTTCTACTCTTGCTGAGTTTAACAAGAAGAAATTTAATGTTTGTTCATTGCTCTAATTCAAGCTCTGATATTCTTGTGACAGCACACAAAAACATGCCACAACAATAATGAACACCACTTAGCAAGACACTGCTGCATGTCAACATGAACACAGCTGCGAGACACTGATATACCAACATTATGAAACCTTACCAAGTGGTTCATACAGTAATGCCAACATAAGCACATGGTAGAAAGTTCATGATTTTAATTATCAGACATAGTGTGCTTTATATTTTCATTTGTTGGTTTGTTTGTTCATTTATAAATTTTTTTTTAAGATTGTAAGAATATATTTTTAGTTATTCTAATGTTAACTGTTATTAAGTTAAATTATCATACATGCTTATATTTATTAGGTATTAGTATACATTTATTGATGTTTGTTTTAACTTTATTTTTTATTTATTTAATATTATTATTTTTAGTCTCACTCCATCACCCTGTCTGGAGTGCAGTGGCATGCTCATGGCCATCCCAGTGTCGACTGACTGGGATCCAGTGATCCTTCTGCCTCAACCTTCCAAGTAGCTGGAACTACAGACGCACACTACCACACCTGGCTAATTTTTGATTTATTGTAGAGAGGAGGTCTTGCCAAGTTGTCCGGGCTGGTCTCGAACCCTTGGGCTCAGATAATCCACTCACCTCAGTCTCCCAAAGTGCTGGGATTACAGGATGTTTTAACTTTAAATAAAAATAAATTATATAACAGAAATTACATGATGGTCTTTAGTTTATCAGTTTTAAAATATTTCAATAGCTTTAGAAGTACAAATAGCTTTAGAAGTACAAATTGTATTTTAGCTGAGTGTGGTGGTTCATGCCTTTAATCCCAGCACTTTGGGAGGTGGAGGTGAGAGGATTGCCTGAGCCCAGGGGCTTGAAAACAGCCTGGGCAACTTGGCAAGACCTTGTCTCTGCAATAAATAAAAAAATTAGCTTGTGTGGTGGTGCACATCTGTAGTTCCAGCTACTTGGAAGGCTGAGGTGGAAGGATCACTTGAGTACAACAAGTAAAGGCTGTGTACCACTGTACTCCAGCCTGGGTGACAGAGAGAGACTCTGACTCAAAAAAGAAAAAAAAATGTACAAATGGATTTTAATTACATGGATGTACTGTATGGTGATTACGAAGTCTGGGCTTCAAGTGGACCTGCTGCCCCCACTAGTACACATTGGGCTCAACAGCTGATTGTTCATCCTTTACCCCTATCCTGCCCTCCCCCTTCTGAGTCTCCAACATTCATTATACCATTTGGCATACTTTTGCAGACCTTTAGCTTAGCTCTCACTTATAAGTGAAAACATGTAGTATTTAGTTTTCTGTTCTTGTGTTACTTTCCTTAGAATAATTATCTCCAGTTCCATCCATATTGTTGCAAAAGACATTATTTTATTCATTTTGTGGCTGAATAGTATTCCATGGAGCTTTTTCTTTATCCACTGATCAGTTGATGGGCATTTAGGTTGATTCCACATTTTTACAATTTTAAATTGTGCTGTGATAAACATGTGAGTGCAGGTGTCTTTTTTGCGTAATGACCTCTGTTCCTTTGGGGGGGTACAAAGTAGAGGAATTGCTGCATCAAATGGTAGATCTACTTTTAGTTCTTTGAGAAATCTCCACACTGATTTCCATAGAGGTTATACTAATTTACATTCTTACCAATAGTGTATGAGTGCTTCGTTTCTGCACCAACACCTATTTTTAAGTGTTTAAATAATGACCTTTCTGACTCCTATAAGGTATCTCATTGTGTTTTTAATTTGCATTTTCCTGATGATTAGTGATGTTAAGCATTTTTTTCATGTATTTTTTGACCATTTGTATATCTCCTTTTGAGAGATATCTGTTCATGTTTTTTGCCCACTTTTTAATGAGGTTGTTTTTTTCTTGCTGATTTGTTTTGAGTTCTTTGTACAGCCTGGATATTAGTCCTTTGTTGGATGTATAGTGTGTGAATATTTTCTGCCATTGTGTAGGTTACTTATATACCCTGTTAATTATTTCTTTTGCTGTGCAGAAACTTTTTAGTTTAATTAAGTCCCACATATTTATTTTTGTTGTATTTGCTTTTGAGGTCTTAGCCATAAATTCTTTGCCTAGGCCAACATCCAGAATAATTTTTCCTAGGTTTTCTTCTAGGATTTTCATGGTTCCAGGTCTTACATATAAATCTTTAAACCATCTTGAATTAATTTTGTCTATTTTATGATTTTCAAAGGAAGACATGCTACTCTAGCCAAACTGAAGGCTAGCAGCCAACTCTCGACTGGAATAATCCGCACCAAAAGAGTTAATTTTCATGACCACTTAACACAATTTTCAAAATTTTCTGAATACCCTGATTTCTAATAGGTTCAGGCTCCAAAGTAGACAATTTTTGACTGAATTGATTTTCAAATAATGGACACCTTTCTAAACGTGATTAGTAAACAACCTCTAAGTCAATAGCAAAATTTTATATAAAACATCGACAATTGCTGGGTTCAGGGTCTCATACCTATAATCCCAACACTTTGGGATACTAAGGCAGAAAGATCAAAGTTTAAGCCCAGAAATTCAAGAGCAGCTTGAGCAATATAGCGAGACCTCATCTCTATTAAAAAAAAAAAAAAAAGAAATTAGCTGGGTGTGATGATGCATGATTGTAGTCCCAGCTACTCAGGAGGTTGAGGCAGAAGGATTGCCCAAGTCCTGGAATAGAGGCTGAGGTGAGCTGTGGTCATGCCACTGCTCTCTAGCCTGGGCAACAGAGTGACACTCCAACTCAGGGGAAAAAAAAAAAAAAAAAAGAAAGCACTGATTGTTATATATTTTCAATGGTTGATTTACCCTCTAATTCTTTTAATACTTAAAAAT
The DNA here is from genome assembly GCA_027257055.1 of Cephalopachus bancanus. Classification (NCBI taxonomy): domain Eukaryota; kingdom Metazoa; phylum Chordata; class Mammalia; order Primates; family Tarsiidae; genus Cephalopachus; species Cephalopachus bancanus. Next base: position 1,410,099 of record JAPVLO010000348.1, on the reverse strand, counting down.
GCATGTTCATCTTTTAAAAATAACCACCAGGGGGTATTTAACACATTCAAGTAATAGTGTACTAACTATAATAAACAAGAATGTTCCAGGAAGACCTTTCTAATAAAATAGCATCACAATCAGTTTTGGAGACACGGAATGTGTATTACAGCGGCTCAAAAGTTAGCAGTTGGGTAAATAAAATTGAAATTGGCTATACATTCAAAGATACATCTGCATGTATGTGTGAGCGTATGTGTATACATATGTATACATATTTATATTCACATGTATGTTATTTTGCATTTTGAGCAAGAATGTATGTGAACTTTTTTGAGTAATATAATTATGTTATAATAGTAAAAAATTGCTAAAAAAGAAATATATTTATTTGCTTAATAGAGGGACAGATAACCTGTTCAGGAAAGTGAGTATCAACCAAAGTCAGAGGAAACATCCTGAATTTGGAAGGACAATATTATAATCAAAATATGAAAGGAAGTTTCTCGCCCTCTTTTCAGTTATGCAATTATGTCAATCACTTTCCCTGGAATAGAGTGATTAAGTGTAAAGTGTCATTCTCTCTATGACATGGAAAGTCTGTGTGTATAAGTTTGTGCATGTGATTCTTGTATTTTATTAATACAAATCTGCAAACAAAAGGGAAATCATAATCCCTTGATATTTTCCCCTGTTGTTTAACTCCTTGCCATGATGCTTCTCATTATAATCACTGGTGTTTATGCCCGACACTAGTGGAAAGATGACATTCTGTATCTGATGACAACTGTACTTTCTTCTCCACCTTTCTATGAGTCTACAGCTATGCTTAGATCTTTTCCCTCAGCAGCATGATGATATGCCCTCTAATCCTAGTCAACTCTGCAAAAGACATTTTTTTCCTGTGGACAAAAGTTCAGCTATCAAGGAACTCATAGGAGAGGTTAAAAAAAGTATACATAAATATCTACAATGGTGAGCTAAAAGGAGTTAATGATATCCAGGAAGCCCCCAAAAAAGAAATACAAATTTTACTGGGTCTGTAAGGGGAAACTTCATGGAGTATTTGTCATAAATCTTAAAGACTGGATAAATCTTAAAGGCTGTCTCTTTAAATGTATTCAGAGACACACAATGCATATGCAAGAAAGTGGGAATACTAATGAATGGAAACAGAAATAACTGCAAAGAGTCCAGTTTGGAAAATGCCAAGGAAATGTGAAGAGGAGTTATAGGAGAGTGTACTAGAAAATTAAGGCAGATCCATATTGTTCTCATGGGATGAATATTTCCTGACTGGGGTTCCAAAAGAAAACTAAGCATTGCCTAAAATAAATTGAGTGATTATTTAATCAACCCTGAAAAGTTGGTAATAGCTATCACCAATCTAGATGCATAGGAGAGAAGTTAATTTATTACATACAACGAGTGTCCAGGGCCTTTGAATTGAACTCTTTGGGAACCTCAAACTGGCCTAGATGCTAGATTGTGAGGATCTGTGAAAAATATTTGAGTTGAAATGTTACATAATACATTTGTGTTTTAGGAAAACTTAACTGACTACAGTGTTTAGGACAGTTTGAAGAATGTGAAATTAAAGATGATTAGATCTCTTAAAACATGAAGGGTAATGAAAGAAATGAAAATGTTAATTGAGAGAAGATGATGGATGCACAATATTTATTAATTCACCCATTTAAAGCAAATATGAGGTATCTACCGGATGCCAAGTATTGTGGCTACTATGGTGCGCAAAAGTAGACATAGCTTTAATCACCTAACAGGGAATCAGATATTAAGCACATAACCACAAATCCACGTAAATTTCTAACAGGAATAAGTGTGATAAAAGATGGTTTCTTAGTACGTGTAACTGACATAAAGTCTACTACAGCAACTTATGTACTGGGAAGAGTGGAAAACAGTACCATACAATGAGGCTTTGTTTGTATATGATGAGTTTGGGATTTATTTTATCATTTGTGTAAGATCAGCAAATATTTTAAATTAGGAATTAAGATTATGATAGCAATCTCTTTTCTTCTCTTTCTAATCATGGGATCTTTGCTTCATTGATGGAAGAGTTATATTTACTATAAATTATAATCTTGTCACCTATGTCTAATGATTATTACGTTACAGGACCAATAGGTTCGTATGCCCACTGAGACAGCAGAGAGTTTAATAATTGTAGTGCAGCTGAGTGAGGAGATGAGAGGGTCCCTCAAATCTGTCTCCATGAAGAGTTTTAGGCTGAGACTTTTAAGAAGATTAGGGACAAGCAATGCAAATCAAAACCACATTGAGGTACCACCTAACTCCAGTAAGAATGGCCATAATTAATAAAACAAAAAACAACAGACACTAGCAAGGATGTGGAGAAAAGGGAATGCTTCTACACTGTTGGTGGGAATGCAAACTAGTTCAACCTCTATGGAAAACAGTGTGGTGATTCCCAAAAAACTAGAAATTGACCTTCCATATGACCCAGCAATCCCCCTTCTGGGAATATACCCGGAGAAACTTAAATCACTCTACAAAAAAAGATACCCGCACATGTATATTTATTGCAGCACTATTCACAATAGCAAAAACATGGAGCCAACTGTGCTGTCCATCGAAAGTGAACTGGATTAAAAAAATGTACATATACATGATGGAATATTACATAGTCATAAAGAAAAACAAAATTATGAACTTCTTAGCAACTTGAATGGATTTAGAGTCTATCATACTCAATGAGCTATCACAGAAACAAAGAACTGAGTACCACGTGTTCTCACTCATAAGCGAACCCTGAACATTTACCATAATACTAGAAGAAAGGGATTGACAGTAGCATGACACTGCCAGGGAGGTGGAGGGGGAGGCACATAGCATCAATAAGGGTACCTGATATCAAACCAAAGTGGGGGTCAAAGGTTGACCCAAACTTTACCTGTATGATGACCACTTATATACCTAATTCTGAATTGTACCCCACATCTTTAAAACAACAACAACAACAACAAAAACAAAACAAAAGATTAGGGACAGAGAGTAAGCTGATGTAATGATTAATGCTGAATGTGCTGCAAAGTTGCTTTATTTTTGTTTTCTGCCTCCCTTCTGACATGATTAATTTCATAAATTTTGTAGGGATGATTTCAATTAAAAGCCACTGCTTTATTCTTCCATTCTAGTCCTTATTAAGAATGCGTTTATGAAAGCTGTAATGATTCTTCCATAAGGGTATAAACAAACACAAACAGGGCTTTCCCTTCTCATAGGTTGTACCTGTGTAATCACTGTATTTTATCTACTTTGTCCCCATCCTATTGATCACCGTAAAAAAAGCTCTACTCAGGCATGCTTAGGTGAATTTTCCAAAGTTGACAAAAAAGCAAAACTACAACTAAAAGTCAAATAAAAATAAGCTAAAATAGAAAACAGTCCTCATAATTTTAAAAAGTTTAAATGGTTATTATGATCTGCTTTTGAAGATGTTATCAGAAATGTTGCTCATTTTCCAATATATTTAAGTCCTAAGGTGAACGTCTATGTTAAAATTTAATACCAAGATAAAAGTCTCATTAAGGAGTTTCTGTGTTTTTTTTGGTTTTAAAAATTAAGGCTTCTATAGTGACTTCAAAGAAGTTTAGGAACAACTTTGATAATAAAGCATCTTTAGTTATATTTTCTTCTTTGAATTAGGGATCCTAATTTTTTTCTATTTGCTTGATCATCCTGTATCCATACTCCATTCTGTTTGCAACTTAAGATAGAGAGCTTCAAGAAGTCATTGCGATTAAACAGAGACTTCCTGTTTCTTAGCATCTAGCTACTTGAGTCTCTATATAATATTCTGAATATTCTTTCTTTCCATCTCACAATGCTATAAATTTTTAGAACTTTGGCTAATCTGATGAGCCAAAAAACATATTTCATTTATAATGCATAATCCAGATGCCTGGTGATGCTGAAAATCTTTTTGTGTTTATGGCTATTTGTATGTCCTTCTTTGCAGCCTGCCTGCTAATAATCTCTGTTAAGTTTTCTGTTGGTTTGTTTAATTTACTCTTATTAATTAGAAAAACTCTGTGTATATTATCAGTATTAGCCTTTTGTTTGTTATGGTCATTCTAAATGTTTTCCCAGTCAATTGTTTATTCTTTGCTTTTGTTAATGGAGGTTTTGGCAAACTATTATTTTATGTCATAAAATAGGGTTATCTTAAGAAGATCCCCTCAGAATCTTATACAATTTTTCTCCAGAAACATTTTCATAATTCTTTTTTGAGTTGGGATCTCACTCTGTCGCCCAGGTTGGAGTGCAGTGGCATGATCATGGCTCACTGCAACCTCAACTTCCTGGGCTCAGTAGATCCTCCCACCTCAGCCTTCTGAGTAGCTGGGACTACAGAAGTGTGCCACCACACTAATTTTTTTATTTTTATTTTTTGTAGAGATGAGGTCTTGCTGTGTGGCCCTGGCAGATCTGAAACTCCTGGACTCAAGCAATTCTCTTGCCTTGGCCTCCGGAAATGTTGGGATTACAGGTGTGAGCTACCACACCCTGCCATTTCATTAATTTTATCATAAAATCTATTTGTTTACTTTGTGTGAGTTAGGTGTTAAATTTTCTTTAATTCCATTAGCAAAAAAATACTAACTAGCTTTTTATGATGAATTGGAGTTCATTTTAAAGGTAGACCTTTAATTTTCTTCTATGATTATGTATCTACTGTGATTATTTGTTTCTTGGATCAAATTTCACAGTGTTCCTCAAGATTTCAATTGTTGTCTCAGAGTGTTCTCTTTTTTTTTTTTTTTTTTTTGAGTTGGTCTCATTGTTGCCCAGGCTGGAGTGCAGTGGCACGCTCATGGCCACTGCAGCCTTGACCTACTGGGCTCAGGTGATCCTTCTGCCTCAGCCTTCCAAGTAGCTGGAACCACAGGCATGCACCTCCATGCCCAGTTGAGTTTTTGATTCATTGTAGAGACGATATCTCACCATGTTGCTCAGGCTGGTCTTGAACCCCTGAGCTCAGGCAATCCTCTCTTCTCCACCTCCCAAAGTGTTGGGATTACAGGTGTGAGCCACTGGGCAAGGCTCTCACAGTGCTCTTATATTTTAAATTCCTTCTGAGATTTTTTTAATTTTAATTTATATATCTTCAATTTTTCTTTTTCCTTAAGTCACATGACAAAAGATTGTCTATGCCTTTCTTAAGCTGAGTCATGGTTGTATATCCCTTTAACTGTATACCTTGGCATGCCATTCTGTTCTGCAGAGGGAGATTAGCAGGTGATTGAAGGCATGGCAGTTCTCTTGTGGGCTTGAAGTTAATAAACAAGTAGATTCTAACCTTTCTACTAAGGCTTGGAGAAGAAATTGCTCTGCTTTCTTTTTCTAAGGGATCGACTGCTATGTCCCAGATATAGCTCCTGGCCATATGTGCTACTTCCTTTTACCAGGGACTACTGGAGTTTACACAACTGAATAGCTGCTCTAAAGATCACAAGAAGCAGAAGGGCATGAGCTGCCCGTTCTCCAGATACCCCCAAGGCTTCAACTACTTGGGATTGCTCGTGAATACATCTTTCCAAGATCGAGGACAGACAAACCTTATCTTTTACTCCAGGGTCCTTGGAGAAGGAAGCCCTGCCTGGATTTTCTTCCCTGAAATTTTAGCAGAACTTGTGGCCTTTGATGCACTCTCAGTCAATGACATGCTTGTCTAGGTTAATCATTTACTCCTAAGAGGGTGCTGGGAATAAGAGTAGGACAGTGACATGTGATCAGTGTGTTATTATCCCAGAATCCCACAGGAGCGGCTTTGATATTTAGACACAGTTTAGGAAAATAAAGAAAACTTTTGTGGTAGTCTTAAAAAATGTATCTCCCTTGAACACACATTGGAATCAAATGTAAACAAATTATGAATATTTGCTTCTTACAAGTGTGATATAGTATTAATTTGGTGAGAAAAAGAACATTCTTCTGCAAGGAATTTTAGAATTTAAAGGCTTACCCACTTAGATTTCAGTTTATTGATAAGCTAAATTATGTTTTGCTCTCCTGTTATATGCCTGATTGTAATCATATGAATATTTTTCTGCTCTTCTAGATGCCAATTGTCCTGTGTGTGGCAACTCTCCATCTGAGGCAATGATAAAAACCCTGGGTCCCCCATGTGTCCCATCACCTTCTTGCAGAAAAGCTTCTCACTTTTCCTGAGCATTGCTGTTGTGGTCTCCACTGTCATTTCTTCAGCCTCATCTGTAAACTGATATTTTTGAGGATTTGTATGTATTCCAAGTAAGAATACTGCTCAACAGGCCATCTTATTTAGTTTTTAAGAGAAAAGAAAGTAATTGATCAATTCCTATTCTAGTCCACTCTCTATTTCCCTACACTTCTTCCCATTCTACCCTCACATGAAGATATTCTTACGACTTTGAAACGGAATCAAATTTCCAGGCTGCACATTTAAATTTCAGTCAAAAATTTCACTTACCAGAATGCTCACAATACTAATAGTGTTGTTAGAAATAAGACACTTGATTAAAAGGCTGCACACTTGTCTATATCTTTAATGTGCATTCCTAATGAGTCTTAGCAGGAGGCTGATTCACATGAAAATGCACAATTAGCTCGTCCAAGTTTAATACGCCATTATCTGCACCCAGGCCCTCTCTTCATTATCATTTGAATGCACTGTTTTCTTTGGAGTTTTGTTCAGGAAGCAAATCCCTATATATGGCACACAGCTCTAGACTCTGATTTGTCTGCATTTGCCCTTTAGACAAAAGGCCAAAACAACGTGCTCTTTGGTGCATTAATTTTCAATCTCTGGCTATTTCTGAAATTGTAATGTGGCACATTTTCTTTTCCAAGGGACTTCAGTCGTATACAATGTGGAAGTAGTAAATACAGCCAAGGGATTTGTTTGTTATGAGGCTGCTTTAAAGAGCTGTTGAAATCTGGTGAAATAAAATATGACTTGAATCTGATGTCATTACTATATGGAGTCCCTTACTATTTGGTCTCAGGAATCAGAGACAGCTAGTTTCCTGAAATAAAAACTGGGAAAATAACAAGGATTTTATTTAATGCCTCCCGAGGTTGCACTGGTCTTCCATTATTTTTAAACATTTCTGGCATGCCACACTCCCACAGTTCTATAAACTGCCCTGGAATGCAGAATTCCATTTAATTTGGTGCAAACGGAGTCAATAATAGATTAAATACACAGTTTCAAAATAATTTCTTCCCTCTTTTATTCTCATTTCCAGGCATCATTTATATTTAGCCTTTCAAAGAAACTTAAATAATTGTACAAAGAGCAAATGTCTTTCTTATGACATAAGTGAGTTTCTACTCTTGAATAATAAGTCATATTTGATGTGTTACTAAGCATGAAGTCATTTTAGAACAATTCAATTGGTTATTATTTTGCAGATTTATGCGGTAAAACAAAGAGATGTGACATACTTGAGGTGCACAAATCATCAAAATTCTTATTTGTTCATAAGGTAATATTAAGAATAATTTCCTAAGGGTAAGGAGAAAAAGGTTTATTGGAGGGAACATAACATTTTAGAACTTGCATGGTTTGTTTATATCCTCTACATCTTTCTACCTTTGCTTATCAAACATTTTTCTTAATTTCTCTGTCTCAAAATTCCTCTTTTTCCTAGAAGCATCTAAAAAAACAGCAAAATAATATCCCCTGTGTATCATTTTTGTGAGGATTAGAGATAAAATTACAAAATATCTAGAAATACACAAGTTCATCAAAAGTTGCAGGATACAAGATCAATACAAAATGAACTGTATTTCTATATGCTAGCAATGAATAATATGAACTGGAAATTAGGAAAATAATTTAATTTATAATAATATCAAAAATAATAAATACTTAAGAATAAAATTTAGAAATGAGGTGCAAGACTTGTGCACTAAAAACTATAAAACACTGATGAAAGAAATTAAAGAAGACTCAAATAAATGAAAAATGATTCCATATTCATGAACCAGAAGATTTAATATTACTAAGATGGTGATCCTCTTCAATCTGATCTACAGATTCAACACAATGCCTATCAAAATCTCAGCTGATCCTAAAACTTACATGGAAATACAAGGGCACTCAGAGAGTCAAAACAATCTTGAAAAGGAAAAGCAAAGTTGAAGGACGCACACTTCCTAACTTCAAAACTTAATACAAAACAACAGAAATCAAGTCATTGTGTCACTGGCATGAAGGTAGATATATAAAGCAATCTAATAGAATCAAAAGTCCAGAAATAAATTCATATATCTATGACTGATTTTTTTAAACCAGGAAGCCAAGCAAATTCAGTGGGAAAAAAGGTCTTTTTAACAAATGATGCTGAGACAACTAGATAGCCATATGAAAATGATAAATTTGAACCCCCGTCTTACACAATGTACAAAAATTAAAATGAATTGTAGGCCTAAATGTCAGAGCTAAGCTATAAAACTTTTAAAAGAAAACAGGAGAAGACCTTTGTGATCTTGGGTTAGGCAATAATTTATTAGCTATGACACCAAAAATACAAACAATAAAAGGAAAGATTAATACACTGAACCTCATCAAAATTAAAACTTTAGTGCTTCAAAGGACACAATCAAGAAAGATGACCCAAACAATGGGAGAAAATATTTGTGAATCATATCTGATAAAAGAATCATTTCCAGAATATATAAATATCTTTTAAAATAAAATATAAAAAGACAGCCCAATTACAAAATGGACAATGGATTTAAATAAATATTTCTGCAAAGACACTCTATACAAATGGACAAAAACACATGAAAAGATGTTTAGCATTTTAATCACTAGAGAAATACAGATTGAAACCACAATGGTATATCACTTCACAGCCACCAGAAGAGCTATACCAAAAAGAAAGAAGTGTTAGAAAGAATGTGGACAAATTGGAACTCTCGTACATTGCTGATGGAAATGCAGAATGGTGCAGCCAGTTAGGAAAATATCTTGGCAGTTCCTCAAAACAGAGTTACTGTATGATCCAGCAATTCTATGTTGCAGTGACTACTTAAAAGAAAATATATGCCTACATATATACTTGTACCCTAACCAAAAAATTAAAACAACCCATTCACCAAATGTTCGATAAATTAAATGTGGCATATCCAGAAGATAAAATATTATTGTCAGAAAGAATGAAGTACTAATATATGCTACAATCTGAATAAACCCTGAGAGCATTATACTAAGTGAAAGAAGCCTGTCACTAAAGATCACATATTGTATTAATCCCATTGTCTTTGTTTTCTATTGCTTATGATAGAATTCCTGAAACTGGATAATTTATTAAAAATAAAAAATTCTTACAGTTCTGAAGGAAGGGAAGTCCAAAGTCAAGGACTAGCATCTGGTGAGGACCTTCTTACTGGTAGATTCTGCAGAATCCCAAGGCAGTTCAGGGCACCACATGGGGGTTGAGTGTGCTAACTCAAGCCTCTCATTCTCTTTTTATAAAGCTTCTGTCCTACTTCCATGATTACCTATTAATCCATGAATGAATGAATTCATCTTTGAGGGCAGAGCCCTCAGGACTCAATCACTTCTTAAAGGCCCCACCTTCTAATATTGCCACATTGAAGATTAAGTTTCAACATGAGTTTTGGGGGGTACTTTCAAACCATAGAACTTGTATATATGAAGCACCCAGAAAAGATAGTTCTATAGAGATCAGAGGCTGCCTAGAGCTGGAGGGAGGTGGAATAATAGGGAGAAACTGCGAATGGTCACAACACTTGTTTTTGGAGAATAAAAATGTTCTAAAATTAGATTATAGTGATAATCACACAACTCTAAATATACTAGAAACAACTAAATCACATACTTTAAATGGTTGAACTTTATGGTATGTAAATCATATCTCAATAAAGCTCTTAAAAACATTGCAGGCTTCCGGGCAAGATGGTGATGGAACAGTTCAGACCATAAGAGTCTTCACAAAAGTGAGTGTCTATAAAAACTCTCTGCATGACTGGGTATGTACTGGTGGGTGAGTGAAAGTCTGTCTGAGGGGAGATGTGGGGTCACGCATGTTGGGCTCTCCTCCAGAGGTGACTGCAACCCGCCATGCCCTGAGATTGGTGACCCAGGTGTCCAGGATCATCTGCCATTATGGATTCTCTTGAGAGGAGGCAGCAGAGACTAGGTGCCCTTGACATCTGGCCCACACCATCACCAGCAGTAGCAGACTGGGCACAAGCAGGAGGATTTGTGGAGAAGGCAGGTCGAGGAAAACTGGAATAAAGCTCCAATACCAGTGGCAAGACGCTGACAGATGCCATCTTTTCAGTCATGGGACTAGGCAGATACTTGAATTGCTCCTCCCAGCTCCAGCAGCCTCCATCTTGGGACCCAGAGGCTATCTTCTCATCAGACTCAGACAGATGTCCCCTCCCCAATACTGGAACAGACACAGACATGTCAGATCTGAGTGAGAGACTTACAGCAGCAGCAGGGAGTAGGGGGGCAAACAGACACTCCCACTGCATGGACAGATTCTGAGGCAGTGGAAAGTGAGTTCCAGCGGGACTACACACCTATCAGCAGATACTGGGATATACAGATAGCTTATGAATCACAGCTACCCCTTAATTAAATCTCAAAATTGCAAAAAGCGCAGGTCCCCACCCCTAGTCCAATCTCAGAATCGAACAAAACCAGAGGATCTACAAAAGGAAGAATAGGGGATTGAGAAGACAGAAATAAAAGCTATCCCCTTTATCACTGAACAACAGAATTAGAGGTAAAAAAGGGGGAGGAAAAACTACACAAATGAAGAAAAATCAATGGAAGAATATGAGTCTCACATAGACCCCTGGAAGGTCAGCCACTGAGAATACAAACTCTGGAACTAAACAATGAAGAACCCCCAGAATGACTGGTCTCAAACCACAAAACCAGATATCAAGTTATTAATAGAGATAATAAATAGAATTGAAGAGAGACAAGAGGAAAGAATGAAGAAGTTTATAACCAAGAAAACAGCAATAAAGAATACAGTTAATGAAATGAACAACAAACTGATAAGCATGGAAAGCAGAATTAGCCCAAGCAGAAGAAAGAACCTCAGAGCTTGAAGATCAAAATATGGAACTAACTCAAACCACTAAAAACATAGAAAAGAGACCTTAAAAGACAGAACAAAACTTCCAAGAGATGAGCAATTATTTCAAGAGGCCAAACCTAAGATTAATTGGAATCCCTGAGGCAGATAGACAGAGACCACCCTGAAATTATCCAAGAAAACTTTCCTCCTCTAATCAGTGACATGACCATTCAAACACAAGAGATTCAGAGATGCCCTGCGAGACAACAGATAAGAAGACCAACTCCTAGACACATAGTAATTCACATAATATCTATAGATACACTTCAGGCTAGGAGAGCTTAAAGCCCAATCTTCATAGTTCTCAAAGATAAACAATTCCAACCAAGAATTACCTACCTAGTTAAGCTAATTTCATCAGTGATGGAGAACTAAAATCCTTCCCAGACATTCAATCCCTAAGACTATATGCTGCCTCCAGACAAGTTCTACAAGAAACACTTAAGAAAATATTAAACACAGAAGAAAGGAAAAAAAGAATGGCAACACCCTTCACAAGAATGCAGGAAAGATTGAAAACACACATGAATCAACCCCCAAATCAAAAGACAACGAACAAATAAACAGCAGCAACAACAACAAACTCTATAAGAACCTCATGACAGGGATAAACTTTCACATCTCAATAATTAGCCTGAATGTGAATGGACTAAATGCAGCACTGAAAAGACATAGAATGGCAAAGTGGATAACATATCATGAGGCAACAATATATTGTCTCCGAAAGACTCATCTTACCAGAAAGGACACTCATAGACTCAAAGTAAGAGGATGGGAATCAAAACTTCAGGCAAATGGAACACAAAGAAAGCAGGAGTAGCCGGGCTCGGTGGCTCAGCCTGTAATCCCGTGCCTTTGGGAGGTTGAGGTGAGTGGATTGCCTGAGCCCACGGGTTCGAGACCTGCTTGGGCAGCGAGACCTCATCTCTACAATAAAATCAAAAAAAATCAGCCGGGCGTCATAGCGCATGCTTGTAATTCCGGCTACTCGGAAGGCTGAGGTGGAAGGATCGCCGGGGCCCAGCAGGCAAGGCTGCGGTGGCCAGGAGCGGCCACTGCACTCCAGTCTGGGTGACCGAGTGAGACTCCAACTCAAAAAAAAAAAAAAAAAAAAAAGAAAGCAGGAGTCACTATCTTAATAGTAGACAAAATACCCTTTAAGCTACCAAAAATTTAAAAAGATATGGAAGATCACATCATAATGATAAAGATTCAATCCATCAACAAGAAATACCGATTCTAAACATATACACACCCATCATGGGAGCACCAACTTTCATAAAGCAGCTTCTAGGTAAACTTAAAAAAGATATTGACTCTAACACTATCGTAGCTGGGGACTTAAATACCCCATTTTCAACACTAGACAGATCATCAACACAAAAAAGCAACAAGGAGATCCAGAACCTCAATGCAATGCTTGACCAAATGGACTCAATTGATACCTACAGAACACTCCACCCAACAACCATGGAATATACGCTCTACTCATCATTCCATGGAACATACTCTAAGATCGACTGCGTCATCGGCCATAAAGTAAGCATAAACAAATTTCTTAAGAGTGAAATAATGCCATCTTCTCAGACCACAGCCAAATAAAAAGAAATTTCAACACCAACACATTTCCTCCAAAATCCATAAAGATGTGGACACTAAATAGCATGATGCTAAACAATTCCTGGGTCAACATGGAAATCAAAACAGGGATTAAAAGATACCTGGAAACAAATGAAAATGAAAAAACATCTTACCAAAACCTCTGGGATGTCATGAAAACCTCACTGAGAGGGAATTCATATCTCTATGAACACACATGAAGAAAATGGAAACGGCACAAGATAACAGCCTAACAAATCACCTAAGGAAGATGGAAAAGCAAGACTACAAAAATCCTAACTTCAGCAGAAGAATCCACATCACCAAAATAAAAGTCCAGATTTGAGACATAGGAGACAAAAAGATAATATAAAAAATCAATGAAATAAAAAGCTGGTTCTTCAAAAGAATAAACACAGTTGATGGACCTCTAGCTATACTGACCAAGAAAAAGAGAGAAAGAGCCCAAATAAACACAATTAGAAATGCAAAAGATCAAGTCACAACTGACACTGAAGAAAAACAAAAGGTTATCAGAGACTACTATGTACCTACTATATATGGAAACAAACTAGAAAACCTAAAGGAAATGGAGGACTTTTTGATGTCACACAGCCTTCCCAGGTTGAAACAAGAGAAACCAAGACCCTAAATAGACCAGGAAATCGACTATGTCATGAGAGAACTATCTACAAAAAAAAAAAAAAAAAAAAAAAAAAAAAGCCCTGGACCAGAAGTCTTTCCAGCAGAATTCTACAAAACATACAAGGAGGAGCTGATACTAATCCTATTGAAAGTATCCCAGGCAATCGAGAAAGGTGGAACTCTCCCCAAAACATTTAGTGAAGCTAATATCACATTGATTTCCAAACTGGGTAAGGATCCATCAAAGATAGAGAACTACAGGCCAATATTCTTGATGAACATAGATGCTAAAATTCTCAGCAAGATTCTAGCAAACTGGATTCAACAACACATCTGAAAAATCATGCACCATGACCAAGGAGGCTTCATCCCTGGGATGGAGGTCTGGTTCAACATCCACAAAACCATAAACATAATTAAAAACATCAACAGATGTAAAGACAAAAACCACATTATTATATTATTAGATGTAGAAAAAGCTTTTGATAAAATCCAGCACCTTTCTTGACAAAAACCCTGAATATCTAGGCATAGATGGAACATGTCTCAAAATAGTAAGATCCATCTATGAGAAACCCACAGCTAGCATACTGCTAAACAGACAGAAATTGGAAACATTTCCCCTGAAAACTGGAGCAAGACAAGGATGTCCACTCTCACCCCTCCTGTTCAACATAGTATTGGAAGTCCTATCCAGAGCAATCAGGCAACAGAAGGAAATCAGGGGTATCCAAATAGGAAAAGAGAAAGTTAAGTTATCGCTCTTTGCAGACAACATGATTCTATACCTTGAAAACCCAAGAGAATCTGTCAAAAATCTACTTGCACTGATAAAGGACTTTGGCGAAGTCTTAGGGTATAAAATAAGTGTGCAAAAGTCAGTCGCATTGCTATACACAAACAATGAACAAACAGAAACCCAAATAAAAAGCACAATCCCATTCACAATAGCCACAAAAAGAAAGAAAGAAAGAAAAAGAAATACCTTGACATCCTCCTAACCAGAGAAGTCAAAGATCTTTACAATGAAAACTATAAAACACTGCTCAATGTTATCAAAGATGACACAAACAAATGGAAAAATAGCCCATGCTCATGGATTGGAAGAATCAACATTGTTAAGATGTCCATTCTACCCAAGGCAATCTACAGATTTAAAGCAATACACATTAAATTACCAGCAGCATTCTTCTCAGACCTGGAAACATATATGACCATGAATAGCTAAAACAATCCTCAGGGGAAAAAAAAAAAAAAAAAGAAAACAAAGCAGGAGGCATCATACTACCAGACTTTAAGCTTTATTATGAAGCTACAATAATCAAAACAGCCTGATATTGGTACAAGAACAGGTGTATAGACCAATGGAACAGGATAGAGATTCCAGAAGCAAAACCTCAATTTCTCAACCAACTCATCTTTGACAAAGCCTCCACCACCAACCACTGGGGAGAAGAGAACCTATTCAGAAAATGGTGCTGGGAAAACTGGCAGGCCACATGCAGAAGATTAAAACAAGACCCCAAATATCCCCATATACAAAAATCAACTCTAAATGGATCAAGCACCTAAACGTAAAACCTCAAACTATAAAAACCTTAGAAAATGCAGGAGACACCCTTATGGAAATTGGAACTGGTAACCAATTCCTGATAAAAACCCCAAGTGCCCATGCCATAAGAGATAAGATAGACAAGTGGGACCTCATCAAACTGACAAACTTCTGCAAAGCCAAAGAAATCATCAAGAGAGTGGGGAGACTGCCCACAAAATGGGAAAAAATATTTGCCAAGTGTATATCTGACAAAAGCCTAACATCTAGGATCTACAAGGAACTCAAATGTGCCAAAAAGAAAAAAACAATTAGCTCCATTATAAAGTGGGCAAAAGATAGGAATAGATACTTCACAAAAGAAGGCATACAAGAGCCAACAGATACATGAAAAAATGCTCAGCCTCACTAGTCATCAAAAAAATGCAAATTAAAACTACACTGAGATACCACCTAACTCTAGTCAGGATGACCATCACCAATAACTCAAAAAACAACAGATGCTGGAGAGGATGCAGCATAAAGGGAACACTTCTAC
This sequence comes from Cephalopachus bancanus, assembly GCA_027257055.1. Taxonomy (NCBI): domain Eukaryota; kingdom Metazoa; phylum Chordata; class Mammalia; order Primates; family Tarsiidae; genus Cephalopachus; species Cephalopachus bancanus. Next base: position 1,394,624 of record JAPVLO010000348.1, on the reverse strand, counting down.
AATGTTTGTTGTAGTGTAAACTATTACAGCCTCTGTGAAAAACAGTGTGGTGATTCCTAAAAGATCCAAAAATTGTCCTACCATGTGACCCTGCAATCCCCCTCCTGGGAATGTACCTAGAGGGACTCAAATCACTCTATGAAAAAGATACCTGCACATGCATGTTTACTGCAGCATTATTCACGATACCAAAAACATGGAACCAACCATGCTGCCCATCGAAACAGGATAGGATTTTTAAAAAAGGTGGTACATATACACTATGGAATATTGCACAACCATAATGAAGGACAAAATGATGAACTTCGAAGGAACTTGGATGGATTTTGAGGTTATAATTCAGAGTGATCTATCGCAGAAACAAAGAACCGAGAGTGTCACAGGCTCTCATTCATGAGCAGACCTTGAACAACTATTGTAGTACTATAAGAAAGGGATTGATAGTAGTGGGAAACTGCCAGGAGAGGGAGAGGTACACCACATCAACAAGGGTACATGCATAATGAACATTTATATAACTAATGTGGATTGTACTCCACATCCTTAAAATAAAATAAAACATTGCAAACCTTTAACAAAGTCTGTGGCACATAGTGGTTGCTCAATAAATGTGACAGGCATTGTTATTTCATTTTGGTGTTCAAAATTTAAATAAACAATATTTATTTGTTGTGAATTATCTGTTAAACAATTTTATAGACAATGAGGATATAGAAATGACATGACCAAGACTTGCAGATTTCCTGTTGTTCTCTTGAAAAATTCATAATGAGGAGAGGGGTCAAAAGCAGACAAAACAAACTTAACTAAAATTAGGTTCTATGATAGAGGGTTTCTGGAAGTGGAGGGCTAATTTAGGAAGGGTAGCCAGGGAAGCCTTGCTGTGGAGATGTTTAATGATTTAAAAAAACCTGGCTTGTTAAAATCTGGGGGTCAGGTTTTGAGCTAATTCTCCAAAACGCAAAAGTTTTGGCGGGTTCAATAAGAGTATGAAAATGAGTTTGTGGTGCAGTGGGTGAGGAAATGACTTGAACAAAATGGAAGTGACAAGGATGGCAGGGCCAGATCATATACGGTTTTATAGGATTTTATGAATTTCCATTAGGTTTCGATGACTTCCTAGTGCCACGGGAAGTCATTGAAAAGACAGGAGTCAGATAAGAGGAACTTATTACTGTTGAGATTTTAAAGAATCCGGGTTACAGGAACCTTCTTTCCTATTCAAGTTCTGAGTAGATTCAAAAATAAGGCAAAAAAATCTGCAAGTAGAGGTCAAGATATTGCCTTTATTTTCGACGAAATGATGTTGCTATTGAAACTTTCATTGATGGGTAAATTGTTTCTTAATATTGAATCCCAAAATTGGATATAGAAATCTACCCAACCTCAGAAACCCTGGACCACCAAAGTGCTTCCCATGGGCCAGAGTTCATACCAACAGTCAATTAAGTAAAAGGAAAGTTCAATAACAGTGTGTGTATGAATGGGATACAGATGTGAGGCCGGAAACGTTCTTCAGATGGGTATAACCATGACGACAATTAGATATTACTAGTAGGAACAGCACTGTCTTCTAGTCCCAAATAGTTCTGATTGGGATCTCATATCAAAGGATATTTATCTAATTTGTTTTGGAATTAATAAAATCAGTTATTTTTTTAACTTAATTTTTTTAAAAATTATAAAGATTGGTACAATTCAGGGTTAGGTATACAAATGTTCATTATGCAGGTACCCTTGTTGATGAGGTGCGCCCCTCCCTCCCCTGGCAGTTTTCCACTACTGCCAATTCCTTTCTTATAGTATTATGATAATTGTTCAAGGTCCACTTATGAGTGAGAACATATGGTACTCTGTTCTTGGTTTCTGTGATAGATCACTGAGTATGATCACATTTTCAAAATCTAGTCCAGCTTCGATGGGCAGCATGATTGGTTCCATGTTTTTGCTATAGTGAATAGAGCTGCAACAAACACATATGTGCAGTTATCTTTTTTGTAGAATGATTTGAATTCCTCTGGGTATATTCCCAATAGGGGGATTGCTGGGTTATATGGAAGGTCAATTTCTAGTTCTTTCAGAAATCGTCACACTGTCTTCCAAAGAGGTTGCACTAGTTCACATTCCCACCAGCAGTGTAGATGTGTTCCTTTTTCTCTGTATCCTCGCCAGCATCTATTGTTGTTTGTTTTATTAATAATGGCCATTCTTACTGGGTTTAGGTGGTATATCAATGTAGTTTTGATTTGCATTTCTCTTATGATGAGTGAGGCTGAGCACTTTTTCATGTGTCTGTTGGCTACCTGTATATCTTCTTTTGAGAAGTGTCTATTTATGTCTTTTGCCCACTTTTTAATGCTGCTGTTTGTTATTTTCCTTTCGGAATGTTTGAGTTTCTTGTAGATCCTAGATGGTAGGCCTTTGCCAGATATAGAATTGGCAAATATTTTCCCACATTCTCTGGGCTGTCTCCCCACTCTCTTGATAGTTTTTTTTTTTTGCTTTGCAGAAACTCATCAGTTTAATGAGGTCCACTTGTCTACCTTATTTCTTATTGTATAGGCTCTTAGTGTTTTGATCAGGAATTGGTTGCCAGTTCCAATTTCCATGTGGGTGTCTCCTTCATTTTTGAAGATTCTTATAGTTTGAAGTTTTACGTTTAGGTCTTTGATCCATTTAGAGTTAATTTTTGTGTATGGTGATAGGTAGGGGTCCTGTTTCAATCTTCTGCATGTGATCAGTCAGTTTTCCCAACACCATTTACTGAGTAGGTTCTCTTCTCTCCAGTGGTTGTTGGAGGCTTTGTTAAAATGAGTTAAAACAGCTATCTTATAAAGCAAATAGAAGAGTGAAGAGATTGAAAATGCCCTATGAATTTACAAACATAGCATCAAGAATCCATATATACACATATATATGATTTTAAGACTTTTAAGGTTATTTTTAATCTCAGCCACAATTTGTTGCTGAATATGAATGTAACTTTTTGTGTTGGACCAAAATGTAGCTATAGATTTAATAGCCAGATGGTTTGATTGTGTTGGGGTCCTGATCAGAAAACATTGTAGGGTCAGACTATTGAGGGTCGAAACAAGGAGAGAAAGATTGACCATGAGGATATCTACTGAGCAAAGGGAACTTTGAAACATTTCATAGGTTTTCTCGTAGTGTACGAAAAAACTTATGAATAAAATCGAATGTAATTAAAGCAAGGAAAAAAACAGTACAATTCAAAAATAGGTAAAGAAAAGTGAATGAAAGAACTTCCGTTTATTATACATTTCTTAGCATTCTCATAAATGAGACTTGCGAATATATCACAATATGGTGATTATTTTAAAAGAGCAAGAGACTGATGGGCTGAGTGTGCTGGCAGAAAGGCACTTTAATAAATTACTATTGATTATAGTGTATAGTGTTCTTTTGAAAGAAAAGATACAATTCAGGTCAGATGGCATTTAGGGTAGTCGCTAACTTCACATGTTTAATAATATGGGAAGATTTTAGACAGCTTCACAGACCTGTGGTTCGTTTCTTTCAAAAAATAGATTTCAATGAAATAGAAACACATTTAGGTAGATCTGAACTTCTAAACATGAGCGTGGTGGGTTTGTTTATACCCAGATGTTATAATTTAAGATTAGCAACTGCATGTGTCTGATTAAAATATGGATTTGTAAATGAAAATCATATTATAAAACATGAAGCATGAGATTAAAAAAATATAAGAAAAACTTTACCACCAGGTTAAAGAAAAGTGGAGTGAATTTCTAAGGGACAGTGGAAAAATTATACCCATAAAGATATATAGGAAGCGAAGCAGCAGATTTTTGGAAGTTTTAGAAGGTAGAAGTCTGACAAGATGATACCTCAAAGTCTATCAAAGCTCAGTGATTTTATGAAGTGTGGTCAAAAAAGAGTGCAAGGTCCTTTGTCAAGGCTGCATAGCTGAAGCCCTTAGAATTGACTGAGTGCATAGCAGTGTGTCATTTATTGCAAAAATATTATCAATCACTTGGGGTAATTATTCATTTTTATATGATATGAGGCAGTTCTACAGTGTCCTGAGACACATTTATCTTCAATGAATCACAGAGAGTGAGACTAATTATTCTCACTTATCTGCTCACTTTTCTAAACAAATGAAAGAACAGAAATGCAAGCTTATCAGAATGTCATGATCAAGGTTGCACCTTCAGCAGAAAGTGGAAAGCTAATTTTACATTAAAAATGTAATGATGTAGAGCTACTTTTGGTTAGGATATAGAAGAGTGGAAAATATTTTTTCTCTTCTTCTAACACCAAGAAAACACCAGGTAAACCAAAAATCTCTCCCCTCCCCCACAAAACTGTTATAGACAACTGAATTTTTAAAAATACAAGTAAATTAAGAAAAAGAGAAGCGCTTCATAGTTGAGCAAAGATGAGAGATTGCTTTCACACTTTGTACCAGTTATACAGTCTAGGTATAGGTGGACTTTCCTGGGGTAAGAGGTTTTCATATCTATCACATGAAGTTAAATATATGCATAAAATCAATCCCCCCAAAAAAATTAAAGGGGAAAAATTAATGAGCAGAATTAATTTAAAAAGTCACACATAACATGGAGAGATTGGATACCACCAACTGTTGATTCTTTGACAAGAATAGTATAATTATTCTTTAACAAGAATAATATAATTGATAAAACTCTGACCGCACAGTTTAAGAGAAAACAAGATAAAATGTATTACTAAATATTATGGAACTAATAAGGATAACAATGTAGCCCAATTATTTAAAAAAGTAACTAAGAGAGTATTATTACTGAACACTTAGGTGCAATGCGCAATTTCCAAGACAAACACAATTTACCAAAACTGACACAAGACGAAATAGAGTATATGACCAGTACCTTATCCAATTAAGGCCTTTTATGTATAATTTAAAATATAAAATAAAATAAAACAAGGTTTTTAACATTTAAAAATAAATCAGTTTAGTTTTATACATTGCAATATTATGAGAGAAAATAATACGACTGATTATTTGCATAACAAATACTTGTTAAAATGTAATCATAAAACCTGGGAGCATTTTTGAAATGAACCAGACTTTTATTAATTTGATAAAGTATAACTACAAGAAAATCTTTAACAAACGTAATTTATGGTGTTATATTAAATATTTGTCCTCTATGTTTGAGAATAGCACAAGGATTCTTGCTGCTATCATTTTTATTCAACATTGTATTGGGCGGTCTCAGCTAGTGAAATAACTTAAGAAATAAAAGGCAAAAAAATAGGGAAGAAATAGAATTGTCACTTATTCACAGATGATGAGATTGGGTGTGGAGAGAATTCAAACTAATCTATGATAGACTATTATAAATTTTAAGTTAATTTGGTAAGGTTCTTGGATAAAATATCTATCTAAATATTGTATTATATATCAGCTTGTTGCAACTAGTAAATAAAATCTAAAAATATCACTGGTTATAAAATGAAAACATGCCACAACCCAGAATAAATCTACTAAAGCATACACAAGGCATCTAAAAAAAATCGTAAAACATTTATAAAAGCAATTATAGAATGCTAAAATAACTGGATAAAAAGTGTGGTACATATACACGATGGAATACTACACAGTCATAAAGGACAGAATTATGAGCTTTACAGCAACTTGGATGGACTTAGAGTCTATAATACTGAGAGATCTATCACAGAAACAAAGAACTGAGTATCACGTGTTCTCACTCATAAGTGGACCCTGAACAAATATCATAATACTATAAGAAAAGGATTATCAGTAATGGGAAATTGCCAGGGTGAGGGGGCTGGAATTGTCAGTAGTGGGATTCTGCTGGGGGAGGGGGATACACCTCATCAAGAAAGGTTCCTGCATAATGAACATTTGTATACTTAACCCTGAGTTGTACCCCACATCTTAATAAAAATTTTTTTAAAAAAGAAAGCCAAAATAAATGATGGGATATACCATAGCAAGGGATTGGAAGATTCAATATTATAAAACGATATTTTCCAAAAATTAACAAAAGATTTGTAGAATTAATCAACTCACCCTCAAAATTATTGATAGAATTTAACAAGTTGATTTTAAAACTTAGCCAGGATTGCAAAAGACCATGAGTAGTCAAGAGTTTTGAAGGACAACATTGAAGGAATTACTCTAATTAAATGACAATAGTATTTATAAAGTTGCTCTAATTTAATGTGGCATTGGTGCCATTATTTACTTGAATAAAATAGAGTCCAAAAGTGAACCAGCACTTAATATGGATGATAGATTAATGATAAAGTTTCCACTTTGCAGTGACAGAGGAAAGTCTCTTCAAAAGATGGTGTTGGGTTGATTGGATGCCCAAATGGAAACAAAACAAAACAAAACAACCCCCCCCAAACAACTGATCTTTATAACACATCATAGCCCAAAATCAATTTCAGTGGATAAAAAAATTTTCTTTATACTGTGCAAAAGCATACACTAGAGAAGAAATGAATGCTACATTGCAATACATTAAAATTAAAGACTTTTGTTTAACCAATGATACCATTAAGATAGTAAAATTCAAGTCACTTAGTGGGCAGAGATATTTATAACACATAATTTTAAAAAGACTCATATCTGGAATATAGAAAGAACTACAAAAAAAAAAAGACAGATAATACAATAAGAAAATATGACCTCATTAAACTGACAAGCTTCTGCAAAGAAAGACACCATCAAGAGAGCAGGGAGACAGCCCACAGTCTAGGAAAAAGTATTTGCCAACTCCAGGTCTGACAAAGGTCTAACATCTTGGATCTACAAGGAACTCAAATGTGCTGAAAAGAAAAAAACAAACAACCCCATTATAACGTGGGCAAAAGATATGAACAGACATTTCTCAAAAGAAGCCATCTGAGCGGCCAACAGACACATGAAGAAATGTTCAACCTCACTAATCATCAAGGAGATGCAAATTAAAACGACACTGAGATACCACCTAACTCCAGTCAGAATGGCCATTATCAATAACTCAAAAAATAACAGATGCTGGAGAGGATGTGGTGTAAAGGGAACACTACTCCACTGTTGGTGGGAGTGTAAACTAGTGCAAACTCTATGGAAAGCAGTGTGGCTATTCCCAAAAGCTCTAAATATCGACCTCCCATATGACCCCGCAATCCCCCTACTGGGAATATACCCTGAAGAACTCAAATCACTCTATCAAAAAGATACCTGCACACGAATGTTTACCGCAACATTATTCACAATAGCAAGAACCTGAAACCAACTATGCTGTCCATCAAAAGAGGACTGGATTAAAAGAATGTTGTACATATACATGATGGAATACTATGCAGCCATAAAAAAGAGCAAAATCTTGAATTTCGCAGCAACCTGGATAGAACTAGAGTCTATAATACTGAGTGATCTCTCATGGAAACAAAGATCTGAGTGTCACATGTTCTCACTCATATAGTGGACCTTGAACATCTATCATAATACTATAAGAAAAGGACTGACAGTGGTGGGAAGCTATGGGGGGGTAGGGAGGGGAAGGGAGGTGGGACTAACGGTAGTCAATATCTGTCTGGGGGCAGGGAGACACCCTTTATTAACAAGGGTGCCTGAATGGTGCACATTTGTGTACCTAACCCTTAACTGTACCCCACAATTTTATAATAAAAAATATGTTTAAAAAAATAAATAAAAATAAATAAAACACAAAAGTCAAACAAACAAACAAACATGAGTAAGAGATTTGAACAAGGATTTCCAATGAAAAGATATCTCAATGGCCATAATCATAAGGAGAGGTCTGAGACTCAATAGTCATTTGAGAAATGCAAATTAAAATTACATGCAATATCCACTGTAATGGCTAAAATAAAAATATGGATGATATTGGGTTTAAGATGAAGTGAATAAATTTAAATTCTACTTTTGATGGGAGTAAAAATGGATTTGAAAAAAATACAATATTTTGTACTAAATTTGAGCATGTGTGTCCTCAATTATCTAAAATTATTAATTAGACATTCATCTAAAATGTTTGCATATGCTTAAAAACACATATTAAATGGATATATTATCTGAATGAACTAGAAACAACCCAAAAGTTCATCAACTGTAGAATGGACAGGAAAATGCAAGGTGATATATTCCTACTTTCCAATACTACAGCAATGGAGAGGGATGAACTACAGTTATATGCAACAAGATGTATAAATATTACAAACAAATGCTAAAAAACTTTACATTGTTATTAGCTTGATATTAATTTCCCTTATTATTCTTAAATTTTTTTCAAATTGTAAAGATGTGGGTACAATTCAGGGTTAGATACAAAAAGGTCGATTATGCAGGTATCCTTGTTGATGTGGTGTGCCCCACATTCCCCTAGCAGTTTTCCTCAACTGCCAATTCCACCCCCATTCCCCGGGCAGGCTTCCAATACTGCCAATTCCTTTATTATAGTATTATGATAATTGTTCAAGGTCTGCTTATGAGTGAGAGCATAAGTTACTCTATTCTTTGTTTCTGTGATAGATCACTGAGTATAATCGACTCTAAGTCCATCCAAATTGCTGTGAAGGCCATATGCTTGTCCTTCTTTATGGCTGCATAATATTCCATTGTGTGTATGGACCACATTTTAAAAATCCAGTCAAGCTTTAATGGGCAGTATGATTGGTTCCATGTTTTTGCTATTGTGAATAGAGCTGCAACAAATATTCCTATGCAGGTATCTTTTTTGTAGAAAAATTTGAATTCCTCAGGATATATTCTCAGTAGGGGAATTGCTGTATCATATGGAAGGTCAATTTCTAGTTCTTTCAGAAATCACCACACTGTCTTTCGGAGAGGTTGCACTAGTTTGCATTCCCACCAGCAGTGAAGAAGCATTCCTTTTTCTCTGCATCCTCACCAGCACCTGTTGTTTGTTTATTAATGGTGGCCATTCTTACTGGGGTTAGGTGGTATCTCAGTGTGATTTTGATTTGCATTTCTCTGATGAAGGGTGAGGTTGAGCACTTTTTCATGTCTGTTGGCTGCCCACATATCTTCTTTTGAGAAGTGTCTATTCATGTCTTTTGCCCACTTTTTAATGAGACTGTTTTTTTCCTTTTGGTGTGTTTGAGATCCTTGTAGAACCTAGATGTTAGGCCTTTCTCAGATATATAGTTGGCAAATATATTTTCCCATTCTGTGGGCTATCTCCCTGCTCTCTTGATGATTTCTTTTGCTTTCAGAAGCTCATCACTTTGATGAAGTCCCACTTGTCTCTTATTTTTTAAGGTATGGGCACTTAGGGTTTGCATCAGGAATTGGTTGCCAGTTCCAATTTTCATAAGGGTGTCTCCTGCATTTTCGAAGATTCTTATGTTTAGATCTTCGATCCATTTAGAGTTAATTTTTGTGTATGGTGATAGGTGGGGGTCCTGTTTCAATCTTCTACATGTGATCAGTCAGTTTTCCCAGCACCATTTACTGAATAGGTTCTCTTCTCCCCAATGGTTGTTGTCGGAGGCTTTGTCAAAGATGAGTTGGTTGAGAAATTGAGACTTTGCTTCCAGAATCTCTATCCTATTCCATTTGTCTATATGCCTGTTCTAAAATACCAGGCTGTTTTGATTACTGTAGCCTTATGGTAAAGTTTGAAGTCTGTACGTGTGATACCTCCTGATTTGTTTCTTTTGTTAAGGATTGTTTTGGCTATTCGTGGTTGTTTATGTTTCCATATGAATTTCTGTATTGTCATTTCCAGGTCTGAGAAGAATGTCAGTAATTTAGTGGGTATTGCATTGAATCTGTAGATTGCCTTTGGTAGGATGGACATCTTAACAATGTTGATTCTTCCTATCCATGAGCATGGAATATTTTTCCATTCATTTGTTTCTTCTTGGATTTCTTTGAGCAGTGTTTTGTAGTTCTCATTGTAAAGGTCTTTCACTTCTCTGGTTAGGAAGATACCGAGGTACTTCATTTTTGTTGTGGCTATTGTGAATGGCATTGTGCTTTTAATTTGGGTCTCTGCCTGCTTGTTGTTGGTGTATAGGAATGAAACTGTCTTTGTACATTTATTTTGTATCCTAAGACTTTCCCAAAGCCCTTTATCAGTGCAAGCAGATTTTTGACAGTTTCTCTTGGATTTTCAAGGTATAGGATCATATCCCCAAGAAAGAGGGATAACTTGACTTCTTTTACTATTTAGATACTCCTGATTTCCTTCTCTTGTCTAATTCCCTAGTTAGGACTTCCAACACAATGTTGAACAAGAAGGGTGAGAGTGGGCAGCCTTATCTTGTTCCAGTTTTCAGGGGAAATGTTTCCACTTTCTGTCCACTTAGTAATATGTTAGCTGTGACTTTATTGTACATGGCACTTGCCATCTTGAGGTATGTTCCTTCTATTCCTAGATGTTTGAGGGTTTTTATCAAGAAGGGATGCTGGATTTTATCAAAAGCTTTTTCTTCATCTAATGATGTGGTTCTTGTTTTTACATCTGTTGATGTGTTTAATGACATTTATGGTCTTGCAAAAATGTTGAACCAACCCTGCATCCTGGGATGAAGCCTGCTTGGTCATGATGAATGATTTTTGAGAAGTATTTTTGGATCCGATTTGCTAGAATCTTGTTGAGGATTTTTGCATCTATGTTCATAAGTGCTTTTTTGCCTGTAGTTCTCTTCCTTTGTTGGACCTTTATCAGTGTGATGTTAGTTTTGTAAAATAATTTGGGGAGAATTCCATCTTTCTCAATTGCTAAGAATGCTTTCCATGGGATTGGTATTAGCTTCTCCTTAATTCTGCTGGAAAGCCATCTGGTTCAGGGCTTTTTTTTTTGTGGGTAGTTTTTGTATGACAGAGTCAATTTCCTGGGTTGTTATTGGTCTATTTACTGTCTCAATGTCTTGTTTCAACCTAGGGAGGTTGTGTGATGTTAGAAAGTCCTCTATTTCCTTTAGACTACCAAGTTTGTTTCCATAAAGGTATACATAGTAATCTTTGATAATCTTTTGTATTTCTTCGGGGGTCAGTTGTGATTTGGTCTTTTGTATTTCTGGTTGTGTTTATTTAGGCTTTTTCTTTTTCTTGGTCATTCTGGCCAGGGGTTTATCAATCTTGTTAATTCTTTCAAAGAAGCGGCTTTTTGTTTTGTTGATGTTTTTTATGATATTTTTGTTTTCTATGTCCCATATTTGGGCTCTTATTTTGGTGATTTGGATTCTTCTGCTAAATTTGGTGGTCTTCTCTTTCCCGTTCCCATAGGTGATTTGTTAGGCTCTCCACTTATGATCTTTCCATTTTTCTAGATGTGTGCTCATAGAGATATAAATTCCCCTCTGAGAATTGCTTTCATGGCATCCCAGAGGTTTTTGTAAGATGTTTGTTCATTGTCATTTGTTTCCAGGAATCTTTCAATTTTTGCTTTGATTTCAGTATTGACCTAGTAGTTGTTCAGCATCATGCTTTTAGTGTTCATGTCTTTGTGGGTTTTGGGGAAATTTTGTTGGTGTTGATATTTATCTTTATTCCACTGTGGTCTGAGAATGTGCATGGCAAGATGTCAATATTATGGAATTTGTTTATGCTTATTTATGACCAAGGATGTGATCGATCTTGGAGTATGTTCCATGTGGTAAGTAGAATGTATATCCTGTGGTTGTTGGGTAGAATAATTTGTAGGTATATATTAAGTCCATTTGGTCGAGTGTCAAGTTTAGGTCCTGGATCTCCTTGGTGATTTTTTGCCTTGATGATCTCTCTAGAGCTGCTAGTGGGGTGTTCAAGTCCCCTACTTTAATAGTGTTAGGGTCAATATGTTTTTTTAGTTTACTTTCTAGTTGCTTATAAATGTTGGTGCTCCTATTTTGGGTGCATATATGTTTAGAATGGATATTTCTTGTTGATGAATTGAACCTTTTATCATTATGTAGTGTCCTTTTGTATCTTTTAAAATTTTTGATAGCATAAAGGTTGCTTTGTCTGACATTAAGATTGCCACTCTGGCCTTTTTTTATGATCCATTTGCCTGAAAACTCATTTTCCATTCTTTAATTTTGAGTCTGTGTCGGTCCCTTGTGTTGAGATGAGTTTTCTTTATGCAACAAATCACTGGGTCATGGTTTCTTATCCAGTTTGCCATTCTGTGTCTTTTCAGTGGTACATTTAGTCCATTCACATTCAGGCTGATTATTGAAATGTGATTGTTGATTGCTGTCATGGGGTTCTTATACATTTTTTTCTTTGCTTATTTTCTTTTGACTTTGGGGTTGATGTGTGTGTGTTTTCAAATTTCTTGTTGTGATGTATTCTCTGTTGATTCTGTGCTCTGCTATTCTCTGGGAAGTGTGTGGTCATTCTTTTTTTTTTCTTTTTTCTGTGCTTAACACCTTTTAAAGTGTCTCCTGTAGAACTGGTCTAGAAGCAGTATAATTTCTTAGGCGCTGAATGTCTGAGAAGGATTTTATTTCTCCATCATTGATGAAGCTGAGCTTGGCTAGATAGGAAATTCTTGGTTGAAATTGTTTATCTTTGAGGGCTTTGACTATTGGTTTTCAGTTCTTTCTTGCTTGTAGTGTTTCTGCCAATAGGTCTGCTGCTATTCTGATTGATTTTCCCCAGTAGGTAGTCTGGCCTTTCTCTCTTGCTGCCTTTAGGATTTTTTCTTTTGTTCCTACTTTGTGTAGGCAAATTACTGTGTGTCTTGGAGTTGGTCTTCTCATTTGATGTCTTGTGGGGGTTCTTTGTATCCCTTGTGTTTGGCTAGTCACATCTTTGGTAAGATGGGGAAAGTTTTCTTGGATTACCTCCTGGAATACTTGCTCCAAGTTGTTCTCCACTTCTCTTTCTTCTTCTGGGGTACCAATCAGGCATAGATTTGGCCTCTTGATATAATCACACATCTCTTGTAAGCTTTGTTCTTTCTGTCTGAGTCTTCTTTCTATGTTTTCTACAGATTGGGTTAATTCCTTGTTCTGGTCTTCAAGTTCTGAGATTCTTTCTTCAACTAGATTAATTCTGCCTTCCATGCTTGCCATCTTATTTATTTCCTGAATGAATTTTTTATTTTCAAAATCTCTGTTACAAATTCTTTCAGTGTTGCCTCATGTCTTTCTTGAGTCTTATTCACTCTTTCCATCCATTCCCTAACCCCCTTCTCATATTCTGGGACCAGGCAATTGGTAACTTCCACTGTTAGGGCTCCAAGTTCTGATTTTTCAGGAGTTTTCTCTTTGTTACACTTGAAATTGCCTGTGATCTTCCTTTGGTTTTTTACTAATTTGTAACAGATCTCTTGTTTTTCTTCTTCATTCTGTTCTTCGGTGTCAGTGGAAGAGGCTTTCCCTTCTGATGTTTGCTCTGTCCTCTATTCTTCCCTGATATGGGTCCTGGATTTGTTCTATTTTGAAATAGTAATGTGGGTGGGAAGTTTTGCTCCCTTGTAGTTTTGAAAGTCAAATAAGGTAGGGGATGGGGAGCTAGGATTCAGAAACTACTTGCAAATTATAGTGTTCATTGATTGTGGTATGTGTTCCCTGAGCCCCACACTCCCCACAATCACTCTATATGACAATGCAATGGGTACTTGTGCCTAGCCCTGTGTCCAAGATACAGTGTTAGCAATGAGTAGCATAGAGAAAAATAGGATGAAATAAGATGGACAAGAATTTAAAAAAAGAAAGAAAGAAAAAAAACACAGAACAATAAAAACAGAAACCAAAGCAAAAAGCAATTGAACACACATACACACAGACATACACATACACCCCAAAACAAACTGGAATAACAACAAAGTGAAACAAAACAAACAACAAAAATTCAAGAAAACTAAACACACACACACACACACACACACACACACACACACACACCCCTAGCACAAAATTGATGGAGAAGTAAAACAGAAAGATCAGAAAACAAAACAAAACAAAACCTCACACATATATTGATACAGACCTTAAACTAAACTAAATCAAACTAAAATAAAAATAAACAGAAGAACAAAAGGGCAAAAACAAACTATCAACAACTGAAAAATTGAAAGACAAGTCCTCAATCATTCACATACATATATAAACAGAAAATGGCAAACAAAAGAAGAAACAGAAAAAGAAAAGAAAAAAGGGGAGATGCAGATCAAACTCTCATATACACATTTATGCACAAAGAAAAAAATATTTAAAAAATAGATGAACTAACAAGCAGGCAAATATTTTTAAAAAATTAAAAAAAAAAAACAACCTGCCCTCTTGGGGCAGGCTCTGTAATTGTTCCTCTAGTCAACTCTTTGCTGCTCTCTCCTCTTTCATTCTCTCCTTAGTGTTCTGAGCAGGGAAGGAGGAGGGGCAGTGGTGGTGGGTGGGGTGCAGTCCTCCCCTCCCACTCTCATATGGTCAGGGACATGTCCTCCAGTGGGGAGGTGTGGGATTGTTGCTTCCCCAGGTATGTACTCGTGGGGGTTGCCCCAACCAGGTCTATCCTGGATTGGACTTCTATTGTGACTGACATCAAGGCTATGCCTGGGTTTCTCCCTCTCAGTTGTGGCCCATCTGTGTGGGTCTGGCATTCAGAGAATTGCTGGGGAGGAGGGGGTTTGGGTCAACCCCAGACTCACCACTGATCTCTTTGGAGTTTTTCCTCATCCTTTTTTTGTCACACCCTTTGTCCTGAGACTGGATCAGGGTAGGGGATAGGCTGTCTGGGACTCTGCACTCCTCAGGTCCCTCTGAAATTTGTGCTTCCAGGATATTCCCTCTGGGTCAAGATCAACTCGGATCTTTTTCTCCATGACAAGCAAGTCTCGGCACTTTCCTGCTCTGCCTTCAGGATGGTGGCGGGGTGCCTTTCTTGTCCACTCTGGTGGGACTGTGGCTCTGGACTCCCTCTGCACCCCTTGCTGCCAGTGCCAGGCCAGGCACTGAAGTTGTGAGGCAAAGCCTGGAGCTGGCAGTCTCTCCTGCTGCAGTGGTGAGGCAGATCCTGGGGCAGTAGTTTCTGCCCGCTGCTTCTTCACAGGAAAACTTTTGTCCATTAAAAAAAAATGGTGCTTGGCTTCTGTGACCTGGGAAGAGCCAGAGACTGGAGAAGCTGTAGCATCAGCTGTTGCACCAAGAGGGCCCTGGCCACTTGCTCACGAGCTCTCACTTGGTCAGTCTCTCCCATCATTTTCTTCCCAGGAAGGGTTTTGTTGATTTAAAAAAAAATGGCGCTTGGCTTCTGCGACCTAGAATTCACTAGGGTTCAAGCCCAGCAGCTGTGGCACCAGCCACTGCACCAGGAGAGCCCTGGCTGCTAACGCCGAGACTCACTCAGTCACCCACTCACATGCCCACTCACTCACCAGCATGTACACAAAATTTCCCATACACTCACTCACTCACTCACACCGGGACTTGCATATTCTGACTGGCTTGGCTGCGATCTTCTTGACTTCCACACCATTGACTTTAAAATCCCCCTTATTATTCTTTTTGGTGGGTGGTTCAAAAGTCTTTGTTCCAATGCCATTAGCATTATCTACCCAGAGGTGATTGTGTTCTCTTTGTTGTTTCTACATCACCATGTAAGTTGGGGGGTTTGTATTTCACTTTGAAAATTTCTTTACTAATTGCTAATTTGAAAAGCATGATTTCTGTACTTATTATTATATGTTGTTATGCAAGTAATTCAATAACTGATATCAAAATATATTTGTAGGAATGATATTAGTACTTTTGAGGAAAATATTTAAAATTTATTACCTAGCATTTGCATCTTCTGAGCTGCACTGTTGTAAGATAAAATGAGATGACTCCAGATTTAGGAAATATTGTTTTCAAAATTATATTTAATGGAATATGGATAGTTATTTCTTTAGCTCATCAGATAATCTTTGGTGTCTGAGCCAAGATAATTGGCAGAAGGGATATTTTATAAATAGGTCTTGAGAGGGAATATATTTGTCACCCAGAAAACCCATGATATTAGTTATATATTCTTATTGTGGCTTTCATAACCCTGGTATGATACAGTGATAAACTCTTTGATTTCTTTTGAGAGAAATTTTGTCCTGTGAAGGTATTTCTATGTTAATGGAAACAATGTCCTGACCTTTGCTTGAGGATAACTTGCCCTAAAGAGGGACATTATGACATCTTTTCAATGAGCTTTGAACAAAACTTGCTAAGTTTTTTTTTTAATTGCCAAGGGGTCCTAAAACCACATTCTATAATCCTATGGAAAAGAAACTCTTTTTGTTCCATTAGAAAAATAACAGGCAACTTAAATGATGTTGCTTTAATCCTCTAAAAAATGTTACTTATGGTGGTTACTTGGCTAAAAGGACACACAAAATGTGTTCTCACCTTGCTGTATCTGCCATCAATGCATTATACCTTGGCTCAAGAACTTATAACATATGATAAAGCTACATAGCATTTTACAGCTGAGTAGAGCCCAAAGTTTTACTCAGATGAGGCACTAAGGGCCAAGAAGGCCTAGGACTCTGCCTGATATAGAGTCAGATAGTATATGGTCAATAAATACATTTCCAATGAGTACAATTTAAATATCTTCTCCTAGGGAAGACTATACTAGTTAGTATCTGAATCAAACATAGAGGCTAAATCTAATTTTCTATAACATTACACAGTTGTGTGTAAACTCTGGCTTTAGAACTAAGGTCATTTACAATGAGAACTACAAAACACTGCTCAAAGAAATCCAAGAAGACACAAACAAATGGAAAAATATTCCTTACTCATGGATAGGAAGAATCAACATTGTTAAGATGTCCATCTTACCAAAGGCAATCTACAGATTCAACGTAATATCCATTCAATTACCAATATCATTCTTCTCAGACCTGGGAATGACAATACAGAAATTCATATGGAAACATAAACAACCACGAATAGCCAAAACAATCCCTTAGCAAATCAGGAGGTATCACACTTACAGACTTCAAACTTTACTATAAGACTACAATAATCAAAACATCCTGGTATTGGTGCAAGAACAGGTATACAGACCAATGGAACAGTAAAGAGATTCTGGAAGCAATGCCTCAATTTCTTAACCAATTAATCTTTGACAGAGCCTCCAACAACAACCACTGGGGAGAGGAAAACCTATTCAGTAAATGGTGCTGGGAAAACTTGCTGATCACATGCAGAAGATTGAAATAGAACCCCCATTTATCACTATACACAAAAATTAACTCTAAATAGATCAAAGACCTAAACGTAAAACTTCAAACTACAAGAATCTTAGAAAAGGCAGGAGACACTCTTATGGAAATTGGAACTGGCAACCAATTCCTGATCACAACCCTAAGTGCCCATACCATAAGAAATAAGATAGACAAGTGGGACCTCATAAAACTGATGAGCTTCTGCAAAGCAAAAGAAACCATCATGAGAGTGGGGAGACAGCCCACAGAATGGGAAAAAAAATATTTGTCAACTGTATATCTGACAAAGGCCTAACATCTAGGATCTACAAAGATCTCAAACATGCCAAAAGGAAAAAACAAACAGCCCCATTAAAATGTGGGCAAAAGACATGAATGGACACTTCTTCAAAGAAGATATGTGGGCAGCCAACAGACACATGAAAAAGTGCTTGGCCTCACTCATCGTCAGAGAAATGCAACTCAAAATCACTTTGAGATACCACGTAACCCCAGTAAGAATAGCCACCATTAATAAAACAAGCAAAAATAGGTGCAGGCGAGGATACAGACAAAAAGGAATGCATCTACACTGTTGGTGGGAATGCAAGCTAGTGCAACCTCTTTGGAAGACAGTGTGGTGATTTCTGAAAGAGCTAGAAATTGACCTTCTATGTGATCCAGTGATCCCCCTATTGGGAATATACTCAGAGGAACTTAAATCATTCTACAAAAAAGATACCTGCACATGCATGTTTGCTGCAACTGTATTCACAATAGCAAAAGCATGGAACCAACCATGCTGCCCATCGAAGCTGGACTGGATTAAAAAAAGATGGTACATATACAAATGGAATATTATGCAGCCATAAAGAAGGACAAACATATGGACTTTGCAGCAACTTAGATGGATTTGGAGTCTATCATACTCAGTGATCTATCATAGAAACAAAGAACAGAGTACTATATGTTCTCTCTCATAAGTGGTCCTTGAACAATTATCATAATACTATAAGAAAGGAATTGGCAGTAGTGGGAAACTGCCAGGGGAAGGAGGGGTGGGATTGGCAGTTGAGGGAAACTCTCAGGCTAGGGAGGGGCACACCTCATCAACAAGGGTACCTGCACAATGAGCATTTGTATGCCTAACCCTGAATTGTACCCCATATCTTTAAATTAAAAAATTTAAAAGTTATACAGTGGAATTTTATGAGAGAAAAATAAACAAGAACTAAGGTCAATATTTAAGGACAAAGAAATGTATAGTCTTGTTTTTTGTTTTGACTTTTAAATTGACATAAGCTTGTATGTATTTATTGTGTACAATATGTTTTGAAGTATATATATATACTATGAAATGACTATATCTAACTAATTAACTTATGCATGTCCTCACATAGTTACTATTTTTGTGGTGGGGAAAAATATGTACTCTCTTAGCATTTTTAAAGAATACAGTATGCTGTTATTAACTATACTCACCATATTGTTTAGTAGATAATTTGGATTTATTTCTCCTACCTGAAATTTTGTATCCTTTGACCAACATCTCCCCATCTCTCCTCTCTTCAATCATTTCAGTCCCTGGTAAATCCCATTCTACTCTCTAATTCAATGAGATTGACTTCTTTCCATTCTACATATGAAGTGAGATCATGTGGTATTTGTTTCTCTGTGCCTGGCTTATTTCACTTAGCATAATGTCCTCCAGTTTCATCCATGTCATTGCAAATTACAAGATTTCCTACTTTTTTTATGGTTGAATAGTATTTCATTGTGTATGCAGACCACATAGTCTTTATATATTCATCTGTTGATGGACACATTATTATTTATTATAAAGATGTGGGGTACAATCCAGGGTTAGGTATACAAACATTGATTATGAAGGTACCCTTGTTGATGAGGTATGTCCCTCCATCCCCTAGCAGTTTCCAACTGCCAACCCCACCCCACCCTCCCCGATAATTTCCCCACTAGGGATTCCCAGTTTGCCCATCCCTTTCTTATAGTATTATAATAATTGTTCAAGGTCCGCTTATGAGTAAAAACATATGATATTCTGTTCTTTGTTTTTGTGATAGATCACTGAGTATGACTGACTCTAAATCCATCCAAGTTGCTGTGAAGTCCATAAGTTTGTCTTTCTTTATGACTGCATAATATTGCATTGTGTATATGTACCACCTTTTAAAAAATCCAGTTCAGCTTTGATGGGTAACATGGTTGGTTCCATGTTTTTGCTATTGTGAATAGAGCTGCAACAAACATACGTGTGCAGGTTATTGATGGACACTTATGTTGATTCCATATCTTGGTTGTAGCCAATGATGATGCAATAAACAAGAGCGTGCATATATCTCTTCAGCATACTGATTTCATTTTCTTTGAAGTTATGCCCAGTAGTGAGAGAAGTATTTGTTCTATTTAAAACAGTATTTTAAAATGATCATCGTGTTCTTAGTGTTTTCATGACACACTTTATAGGTCAGATCAAAGAGGATACTCTGAGTTTAGGGCTCCAGCAGTGAGGCAGGCTAGCTAGCATGTGGGGACCAGGGTGGGGGGATTGAGGGGGTGAGAGTTAAGGGGTGGAGGGAATAAGGGGGTGGGGTAGAATGGGAATTACTGAGTTGGAGGTTAAGATATCAAAAACTTTCTGTGACTGGTAATTAGTATGAAACTGACACAAACTTCTTGTGGCTTAAAACTGACACCAACTTCCTACTACTTGTAACTGACATGAAAAGAACACAAAAAACTAGATAAAAGCCAGCACTCCTTACCCTCAGTGTTTCTCCCTCTTGGAAATCACTGGCACTCCCCTGTATTGAGTGTATACTTTCGGTTCCTATTAAAGTTTCTTCCTTTTCTCTCTTTGACTCCTCCTTGGATTCTTTTCTGCCATGGAGTCAAAAGCTTGGTCCTGGGTATGGTGAGGATTGTACCTCTCAGGAGAGACTTCCAACTTCTCAAGGAGTCAGCTGTTGTAGACTGCTGGGCCTAACTGCAGAATACTGTCTCTCTTGCTGCGGTATGCCATAAACAGGAAACAGAATTTCCAAATGCAGCACTAGATCAGAAGCTAGTTTTGATGTAGGGTTAGATTCAGTTATGAAAATTCTCAGCATCATTTCCTAAAACCAGAAATGAGACTGAGATCACCAGGTAGGCAGCGTGGCTGATGATGAATGCGGTGATTTATCTCATGCTCTAAAAAACAAGGAGGACCTTGGATAGCATGCATGTGGTTTGCCAATTACCTGGCATGGGGACTCTATTACATAACACCAAGGCAGAAGAAGCATAAGCTCTATCTAGAAAGGAAATTTGTGACAGCTGCCAACTGTCCACATTTCTGTAACAGCATTTCTACTCATTTGTGTTTTAATTTTCTGCTGTTATATTGTACAATATAATTTAACCAAATTAGATGCATTAGTAAATACAATTACATTTGATAGTCCTGTTACGATTACTACTACTAAATGCAAATTTAGGAAAAAATGATTTTGCCTGGGTAAATCTTGTTTGAAGGGTGAATAATCCTTGTGTATCCAAGACCATAATAATCATCAGCAACTATATCAGGTTGTCCTTTATCCATATACCATTTCCTTTCCTAAAATATTTTTCAGCAGTGGAGTATAGTGAATAGAACTGATTTTTTTCTATAGGAGGCACATAAAAGAATAGAGAGATAATGGAATTAGGAAGGCAGACACATGTTATTGGGAAATTGAATAATAAAAATAGACATTTGGTTAATTGCAACAGATGGGCTTGACGTGAAACAGAACAGCACCAATGTAGAGAATGCTGCATTAAAAAAAACCAATAGATAGAACTGTATTTATTTATCTAAAATATTTCATTTATATGTAGACAGACACAGGTGCACAAAAGTTCATTTTTCATACTGTACTTACAATGGCCCAATGTGTGTATGAGTTTAAATAAACTCTGCTATAAAAATAGAATATGACATTTGTGGTAAGTAATCATTACAAAAGAGTCAATAAATTTATAGAAGATTGTATTCTTTCAAAAAGTCACATATATATAAATATACAATGTATTTTTTAATATATAAAAAATATATGGCAAATGTCTTTGATATCTACATCCATGGTACCCCTGGATTTTGTAGAACTAGTTGGTGGATTTAGTTTGGTCATTGCAAAGCTTGCTTGTCTCTGACCTACTCTTTATGTTTATGTCTTGCTGTTTGTGTTCCTGGCTTTGGTTTGGGCTATGTTTTGGCCTTCATTTTCTATTTATTTCCTCCTAACTCCTTGTGTGGCTCTGAGCCACTTTTGTTTCATTTCTGCTGCAGGGTAACTTCTGAATATGTCCTTTGGTTCAGTACTTATTCTTTGGAGGGTCATTATAGATGGTCAGCTTGGCAACTAAGGCGTGAGAAGGTTTCCAATAATGCTTGTTGTTTGTCAGGCTGAAACCGGAACTTAACTTCCTTTGTGCCATTTACTTTTGGTTCTTCTCAATCCTACACTATTATCTTATGCATAAGCAGACAAGTTTCAGGGAGAGGTGAGTGACATGGATATCTGTGAAGAGATTGGTGGTCAAGGTCCTCTTCCACATACCATGTGGAAGTTGTGATGGTTAATTTGATATGTCGACTGAATTAAGAGATGCTCAGATAACTAGTGAAACATAATTTCTGAGTGTCTATGAGGATGTTCCTAGGTGATTAGCATTTGAATTGTAGACTGAATAAAGAAGATCATCTTCACCAATACAGGTGGGCATCCTCCAATCCATTAAGGTCCTGAATGGAACAAAAGGCAGAGGAAGAGTTAAGTTGTTACTGGCTTCAGCTGAGACATCTATCATTTCTTATCCTTGGACATTTGTGCTCCTGGTTTTTGGGTTCTTGTACTTGGACTGGGATTTAATGTTGTTGGCTTCCCTGGTTCTCAGGCCTTCAGGTTTGGACTGGAATTACAGCGTCATCTTGCCTGGGTCTCCAGCTTGCAGATGGCAGACCATGGGACTCATCTGTCTCTATAATTACATGAATCAATTCCTCATAATAAATCTCTATCTATACATCTATAAATGTATATTTCATTGGTTCTGTTTCTGTGGAGAACCCTGGCTAGTATAGGAGCCTTCATCTCTTTTTTATTTTTTCATTGGTAAGAAAGGGGTTCAGTGACTATGAAAACATCACCACTATATCTATTTCACTTCTCATGTGCTTTGGTTTCACGTGGTAATTAAAGGTGAGTGCAAATGAATACATTGATGACTTTTTCTGCTGTGCTTCAGGGATACTTTACTAGATTAACTTCTTCCAAATGTGCTGTTTCTGCCATATCAGAGAAACCTGGCAATATCAGCCTGATGATGAAGGTGTCAAAGCCATGAGTAGGTAAAGGTAGTTTTTTTGTGATTTGTATGAACCTCTCTCTTATCAACCCAGTTTTTCAGTCTAGAAATTTGCTTATAAATACTTTAGATCTTTCTTTCACTAATTTACGCAAAAAAATAGCTGAGCATCTATTATGTAGTATGCACCGTGCTATCCCCATTTTCATAGAGCTTATTTTCTAGTTGGGAGACAGATACATAAAATAATTGTGATAGCTTCTAGGCGCTATAAAGGAAGCAAATGTTTGAAATAGAGACCAGATCTGCAAAATTAGCCTACATTAAGTGAGATGGTCAGAAAAGACTTTACATAAGTGATGTGGAGATAAAACATAAAGGATAGAAAAAAATTGTTATCTATTACATATGGAAGAACATTCCAGATAGAGGAAAAATAGCATGTGCAAAGAGGCTGCTATAAAATTGTTGTGGCATTCAAGCTATGAAAGAAGAGAAGTATGTTAGGGCATGTGTAGTCATGAGAAAAAGTAATACCAAGTTATGTTAGAGGATAGTCAACGCTGAATCATACAGGAACTGTGGGTCAGGTGAAGGGGTTTATATTCCTGTACAATGAAGAACAATCAGAGTGTCTTAAAGAGGAAAGGGCAATTTTCAAATCTTTTTTCGCTGAGGTGTGGGGAATAGATTGAAGGAGGCAAAAGTGGAAGCAGAAAAGTCACTTAAGAAGATATTACAGTAGTTCAGGCAAACTAGGATGATGTCCAGAAGGTAAGACAGTTGCCATAAAGATGGAGAGCCACATATGATGATTCAAAACATATTTTGATAACAGAATTAACTTTAGTTGTAGAAAAAGTAAACATATTGGGTAGGTTCCTGGCATTGGCAAATGTGTGAATGGTCATAACATTTACTCTCCCAGAGCAGATTAGAAGGAAAACAGACCTGGGAAGTGTTAGAACTGCTACTTGTTCCCCCAGTTCTAATTGCCCCAATAGTAGAAGGCCCTAATTTTGACTTGGTCCATGTCCACCCCAAATAGAGATGACATTCTTCAACTTTTTTTTTTGCAGTTAGACATGGCCAGGTTACTATGCTCTGCACGGTGAAATTTGGAGGTGGTATGTGAAACTTTCAGATAAGTGTTCTTTATTCTTTTCTAATTGCTGCAATATGGGTAGAATGACTGGAGTTGGAGCAGCCATCTTGGGTTGTGAGGTGGAAATAATATGTTAAGTATGTTAGAGTATCAAGCTAAAGGGTTTCAGGGCACCAGCCACAAAACTGCTAGTTTCTACACTTTATTGATATGCGAAAGGAATAATTTTCTATATTTTTAAAGCAACTGCTGTTTGGTATTTTTGTCACTCAAATATAGCTCTAAAGCTAACTACTAAAAGAAATCACATCAAATTGGCCATAATGGCATGTGCCTGTAGTCCTAGCTCTTTGGAGGGTAAAGTGAGAAGATTGCTGAAACCCAGGAGTTTGAGGCCAGCCTGGTAAGACCTTGTCTCCGAAAAAAAAAAAAGTCACATCATATTATGCTTGTGAGAGCTGTGAAAGTTCCATGTGGAAATGTCAGGTGTGCTCTTGGTTATGCACGTCTGGACCTCAGAGGAATCATACATGAGATGGAGACGTAGCTGTGAGACTCACCACTTGGTGATGGTATTAAATTCATAGAAATGAATGAGTTTAAACTAGGGAGAGGAGGGAAGATGACTCAGAAGTGATCTCTGAGTAATTCCAACAATTCAAGGTGGGATAGAGGAGAAAGTATCTACATATCTATACTTACTTGCCATACAAATTCATTATTTTTACATGGTTAGATCAACATAAGTGCTTAAATCAATACTTTGTAATTGTCTTTTTTTGGGAGAAGCAAAGAAATATAAAGACATTTTTATTTTAGCATTTTATTTGGTCAGTAGCTACAGTCACATATCACCCTATGTTTGTGCTATATATTTTATCATTGAGATGGGAACTAAAACCAAATTAAAATTAAATATGACTACTATATTCCAATTTTCACACATTTTTGGGGCAACTTTCTAAAGTAACCTGGGAGAGGAAGTTTACTATTGATACTATGATACTACTGCTACTATGTCAAGCAAGGAAAATTACCAGATCTGTGTTTAAAGTGAAGAGAGGTATTTGAGGGAATGGATATTTTTTATATTCCCTTAAATTAATTTGCTTCATTAGAAAAAGACATTTGCCCAATAAAGATTACATTTACTTGAGATTTACTGGATAGGCATTTTGTAAAGATTCACAAACGCAAGACGTTGACTGTTTTCATTCATCTTGTTCCCCCATGCCACTAGAAAGATACCACATGAAAGGGGGAAAAAATCCATTTAAAAAGTAGTTATTTGATTTTCTTAGGTCACAATTAAAAAATTAGTCACAATATAAAATTGGGGAGTCAGGATTTGA
This sequence comes from Cephalopachus bancanus, assembly GCA_027257055.1. Classification (NCBI taxonomy): domain Eukaryota; kingdom Metazoa; phylum Chordata; class Mammalia; order Primates; family Tarsiidae; genus Cephalopachus; species Cephalopachus bancanus. The sequence goes on along the minus strand of JAPVLO010000348.1, from coordinate 1,369,665 downwards.
ACCTATGTGTCTGTGTAAAGCTTATGCATAATTTTCCTGCCACAATAAAGTGTGTCTCACTATAGATCATACAATTTTACATTTCTGTATCTTGATGTTTTAAACTTTGCCTGAAGGGTCTTTCCCTTTGTCTGCTGAACCTCCATTATTTTAGGCTCCCAGGGTATGCACAGTCTTGAACATAATTTCATCCGTGGGAGCTTCCCTTCTTTGGACTGCATAAACAGTGCTTGGGTGGTCATGCTGGTGTGTTGTCCTTGCTACATTAGCCAACTTTAATTGGGACACAAGTACACACACACACACACACACGTTCCATTTTGTAATAAAATGCAAATTGTAAAACAAATAAACAGACTCAGTAATTGATATAGAAATAGTCATCAAAAATAAAACTGGTCAGATGTGGCAGCTCATCCCTGTGATCCCAGCACTTTGGGAGGCTGGGGCGGTAGGATCGCTTGAGCTCAGGAGTTTGAGACCTGCCTGGGCAACATAGTGAGACCTCATCTCTACAAAAAGTTCAAAAAATTATCTGAGCATTGTGGCGTGTACCTGTAATCCGAGTTATTCAGGTGCACTCCAGCTTAAGTGATAGAGTGAGACCCCAACTCAAATAAAATAAAATAACCTATGTAAGGTTTAATAGCTCATCACACTTTTTGTTATTCTATAAGTAAAACCATAATATAATAAATAATTTGATTCTATTGACAGAGGAAGATCAAGATAGCTTTTTTGGGGGAGGGGAAAACAATGTTTGGGAGTATCCACTACATTTTCACATCTGTGATACACAGATTAATAAAAGAATAAGCACATTTGGAATCAAAACTTTACATTTGTGAGAAACACAAAGCAGGATTTTTAGGACTTCACAAATATAAACATACTTTTACAAATCCTGGTCGAAGCCTGAATCATATATGTAAATGATTTTCATGAATCTCATCTACATATATGATCTTCACAAATAACTGCTTCAAAATGTTTGTTTTACTTCTCTCTCTGTTTTAGTGGTAATTTTTCAAATGAAGCAACAAGGTTTTAATCATTTTAAATGATACCTTATGAATTCAGTATTTCTTCATACTCAAAGGGGATGCAACAAAATTACATACTACTACCTGCCATGGTGCTGGGTTCACCCTTGGGTTATTACAAGTATTAAATCTGTAAATTTCTAGGTACTACTGTTTGCTCTCTACCTAAATTTTGAAAGAATGAAGAGCAAATTTTTGTGACTATACAGCCAACAAGTCCAGGAAAAGCCTTTACAACCTGACACATTTTTTTTTTTTTATGAAAGAGAATTGAGAACTAAGCTTATATACACAGTATGTGTTCCACCTCACAGTTAAATGGGGGCTTTTTAATGAAAAGAATTTATAGGTGGAACACCATCCTATTGTGATGGGGACTTGGAGTTAATGCTACTGCATATGTGGGGGAGAAAGAGAGGTTTATTGTTGCCTAAAGCTTAGGAAATAAATTTAGAGCAGTCTCAAAGGAAGCCTCTTCCATGAGTGACCTGTTCTTTTTTATACTCTTTTCTGTTGCTATTTCAAGATGCTATTTTGTTATTGCTAAGAGCCAGTCCAAATCTGATCAACAGAGGTTTCTCAAGAGAATGTGGGCGTGCTTTTTATCTTTGGAATTGTTGAGTTTATCTTTAACTTTAAACTGTCTCAGAGTAATTAGCTTGATTTGATGCTTTAACAGGAAGTAATCCTCAAAACTCTTAACAGAGAAAAAAAAACTGATAACAGAAAAAAGGGAAAGATAATGAAAACTTGATGTTAATTTTCTCATTTTTAAAGAGTACAAAATGATAAATTTTTCTTACTCACAAAGTTGTTCTCTGTCTATAGAATACATATGGGAATATGGAAATAAACAAAAAGAGAAAAAAAGCAGTAAGGCTCAAGTTTACTATAGCTTTATGTACCCTGAAAAATGTAATCTTATGGCTTATGAGCTTTTTAAAAGTGATTTTATTCATTCTTATTCCATGCCAACAACTGTGCAAGCTGCACCTTGTGTGAATGTCTGATAAAAGGTAGAAATATTAATTTATGATTACCATAATGAAACAGATGGTTTTTATATCAATATAATTATTTTTGAAGTCATATAAAACAAAATTTCTTCTTGTTGGCTTTTTAAGTAATTCGTTAGTTAGATAAAGGTTTATGGTGTTGGTCTTGGAGAAGTTAACAGTTTACAGGAGAAGAATCATCCTCTCTACCACTTCCAGTTTTGCCAAATTCCTCTCTGGGGGTTGGTCAGTCTTTAAAGATGGAGACCATCTTGTTCAGTGGTTTCCCAAGGCTCTTGGAGTTTAGGAGGCTCAAAGTCCTTCTGATGAGCTGAGGGCAGAAGGACATGACTAGATTTTCCTTATACCTCATCAACCACCACAGCATTTATGTAATTAATTCACTTGCTCACAGTCTGGTACGTTATTATTTAAAGAAAGTTTCCACAGAAAAATGGAATTTGAAAAGTGTTGATCTAGTCCAAAACTTTCAACTTATACAATACATCCCCAGTTATAAGCCAGTCCATGGCAGAATCAGGATCAGATATTTATTTGTATCCTTATTTTATCCATTTTCTCCTTTTCCCCTCCCTCCTTCTCTTCCCTCTTTCTTTCCTTTTGGTATTCATTTATCAAATATTAGATAAGCACATCCTGTTTGACAGGTACATTTTTTGCCACAGAAATCACTGAGAACTGATAAAAACGGACATACAATAAACAAGTAAATCACAGAACAATATGATGAGTACTATAATAAGACATGAAAAAGACCTTGAGCACACAGATGACTAGATTACCTTAAGATAAGCATTAACCTTTTCCAACTCATAGTACAGTGGTTAAGCATTTGAACTCTGCAATCAGATTTGCTTTCAAATCTCTCCACCACTGATTAGCTGAGCAACCTTTGATAAGTTCCTTAATGTGAATTGATTCATAATTCTTAGAGAAGGGAGATGCAATCAGACAAGCGCTACCTCTTCTTCCTACTTGTACATCCATGGGATATCTGTTTACCTACCTCCTTCTCCCCCTTTTTTTTGTGAGGGAAGAACATGATGTTTCTCTCTAAGGCTAACTTGATTACTAGAGCTCTAGATTTCATCCCCTTTATCAACTCAAAAATTGTGCCCCTTCATTCATCATTTGTTTCTCCCTTTCTACTGATTTATTCCTGTTAGCAAAAATGCCCTAACAGCATCCATTTAAAAATCCCTTAAACTCACATCTCTCCCCCCCGACTATTTCTTTGCTCTTTCTCACAGTAGTATTTCTTAAAGTATTGCTTAAAATATATACTTGACTATATTAAGAATATATATATTCTTAATCTCACATTTTTTTCTTAACTCAGTGTAGCAGAAAAAACAGTCATTATCACTTATCATTGGGATTAATGAACTACCATTATTTATTTAAAATATTTATGTTATTTTGGAAAGTATGTTAAATAAAGAAGAATGCAAGGATAGTGAAAATGACCTTATTAAAAATAGTGGAATAAGCAATATATCTGTGTCAAATAATTTTTGGCACAAGCACTTCCTTAAAGATAAAAGAATGCTGTTACATGCTCTTTTAGGGCAAAAAGGGATGTTCCAGGTTTTTGTGTGAAGTCCTTCTTGTTGAATGACTAACTGAATGATAATACTGTATTTCCTTTTTTATGTGAGGGAACGCAACAAAATCTGGAATTATCTTTTTGGAGGGCAGGCCCCTTGTAGTACAGGCTTCCCCTGCTAGGTAAGTGTTCTAGGAACCTATCAGTATACCAGCTAGCATTGTTGTGAGAGGCTGCATTTTGTACGAAACATCCTGAGTTGTGGCAAACAGGTGATGGTTCTTCCACCATGACAATGCACCTGCCCACACCACACTGTGTTCAGCAGTTTTTAAACCAAAAATGGTATGACCATCATGCCTCATTCTCCCTATTCTTCTGATCTCAACTTGAGTGACTTTTTTTTTTTTTTTAATTCCTTGGATGAAAAAAGTTCTCAAAGGGAAATGTTTTACTGATATGGAAGAGGTAAATAAAAAATGGCAGAAGCACTAAAAGGCAACAAACTTGATGAGTTCAAAAACTGTATTGAGCAGTGGAAAGTGTCTCAATAAGTGTATTGCGTCAAATGGAGAGTACTTTGAAGGTGCCTGAACTTTAAACATGTAAGAATAAATATACAATTTTAAAATAAATTTCAAGCTTTTTTGAGGTCACCCTCATACTTAGAAGTATATTGTTCACACATTAATTCTTTTGTTTAACTTTTAATTTTAAAGATGTGGGACACAATTCAGGGTTAGGTATACACATATTCCTTATTAGAGTACCCTTGTTGATGAGGTGTGCCCTCCCTTCCCCAGGCAGATTCCCACTACTGCCCACGGTCCCAAAGTTTCCTGCTACTGTCAATCCTTTTCTTATAGTAGTAAGATAGTTGTTCAAGGTCCTCTTATGATTGAGAACATGTGACAGTCAGTTCTTTATTTCTTTGAAAGATCACTTAGTATTATAGACTCTAAGTCCATCCAGGTTGCTGTGAAGTTCATGATTTTATTCTTCTTTATGGCTGCATAATATTCCATTGTGTATATGTACCACATTTTAAAAATCCAGTCCTCTTTTCATGAGCTGCATGGTTGGTTCCATGCTCTTGCTATTGTAAACAATGCTGCAATAAACATATGTGTGCAGGTATCTTTTTTATAGAGTGATTTGAGTTCTTCTGGGTATATTCCCAGTAGGGGGATTGCACGGTCATATGGAAGGTCAATTTTTAGAACTTTTAGGAATTGCCACACTGTTTTCCATAGAGGCTGTAATAGTTTGCCCTCCCACCAGCAGTGTAGAAGTGTTCCCTTTTCATCACATTCTCTCCAACATCGGTTGTTTTTTGAGTTATTGATGATAGCCATCCTGACTGGAGTTAGGTGGTATCTCAATGTAGTTTTAATTTGCATTTCTTTGATAATTAGTAAAACTGAGCATTTTTTCAGGTATCTGTTGGCTGCTTATATGTCTTTTTTTGAGAACTGTCTATTAATATTTTTTGCCCATTTTGTAATGGGGCTGTTTGTATTTTTTCTTTTCAGCACATTTGAATTCCTTGTAGATTATAGATGTTAGGTTTTTGTCAGACATACAGTTGGCAAATATTTTTTCCCAGTCTGTGGGCTGTCTCCCTGCTCTCTTGATGGTTTCTTTGGCTCTGCAGAAGTTTGTCAGTTTGTTGAGGTCCCACTTGTCTCTCTTATCTCTTATGGCATGGGCACTTGGGGTTTTGATCAGGAATTGATCAGTTTGATCAGGTTTTGATCAGTTCCGCTTTCCATAAGGGTGTCTCCTGCATTTTCTAAGGTTCTTATAGTTTGAGGTTTTATGCTTACGTCTCTGATCCATCTTGAGTTGATTTTTATGTATGGGGATAGGTAGGGGTCTTGTTTTAGTCTTTTGCATGTGGTCAGTCAGTTTTCCCAGCACCATTTACTGAATATGTTCTCCTCTCCCCAGTCAGTGGTGGAGGCTTTGTCGAAGATGAGTTGGTTGAGAAATTAAGGTTTTGCTTCTGGAATCTCTAACCTGTTCCATTGGTCTATATGCCTGCTCTTGTACCATTTCAAACTGTTTTGATTATTGTAGCTTTATAATAAAGTTTAAAGTCTGGGAATGTGATACCTCCTGCTTGTTTTGGCTGAGGATTGTTTTAGCTATTTGTGGTCGTTTATGTTTCCATATGAATTCCTGTATTGTTGTTTCCAGGTCTGAGAAGAATGTTCCTGGTAATTTGATGGATATTGCATTAAATCTGTAGACTGCCTTAGGTAGAATGGATATCTTAGCACTGTGGATTCTTTCAGTCCATGAGCATGGATTATTTTTCCACTTGTTTGTGTCATTTTTGATTTCTTTGAGCAGTGTTTTATAGTATTCATTGTTAAGGTCTTTCATGTCTCTGGTTAGGAAGATGCCAAGGTATTTCATTTTTTTGTAGCTATTGTGAGTGGGATTGTATTTTTTTGGGGGGGTTTCTGTTTGTTTATTGCCGGTGTCTAGAAATGCAACTGTCTTTTGCACATTTATTTTATACCCTGAGACTTTGCCAAAGTCCTTTATCAGTGCAAGATTTTTGACAGATTCTCTTGGGTTGTTGAGTTATAGAATCATGTTTTCTGCTAAGAGGGATAACTTGACTTCCTCTTTTCCTATTTGGATACCCCGGATCTCCTTCTCTTGTCTGATTGCTCTAGCTAGGACTTCCAAAACTATGTTGAACAGAAGGGATGAGAGTGGGCATCCTTGTCTTGCTCCAGTTTTCAAGGGAAATGGTTCCAATTCTGTCTGTTTAGCAGTATGCCGACTGTGAGTTTCTCATAGATGACTCTTACTATTTTGAGGTATATTCCATCTATGTCTAAATATTCAAGGATTTTTATCAAGCAGGGGTGCTGGATTATATCAAAGCTTTTTCTGCATCTAATGATATAATCATGTGGTTTTTGTTTTTACGACTGTTGATATATTTAATTACATTTATGGTTATTCTTGGTTGAAATTGTTTATCTTTGAGAACTTTGAAGATTGGGCTCCAAGCTCTCCTAGCCTGAAGTGTTTCTGTAGATAAATCTGCTGCTGTTCTAATTGGTCTTCCCCAGTAGGTAGTCTGACCTTTTTATCTTGCTGCCTTTAGGATTTTTTCTTTTATACTTTGTTTAGACGAATTACTATGTGTTTAGGAGTTGGTTTTCTCATTTGTTGTCTTGCAGGATTCTCTCAATCTCTTGTGTTTGAATGGTCGCATCACTGATGAGATGAGGGGTTTTCTTGAATAATTTCATGGAACGTTTGTTCCAGGGTGGTCTCTGTCTTTCTTTCAGTCCCAGGAAGTCCAATTACTCTTAGGTTCAGCCTCTTGAAATAATTGCTCATCTCTTGAAGATTTTGTTCTGCCTTTTAAAACTTCTTTTCTATGTTTTTGACAGTTTGGGTTAGTTCTATATTTTGGTCCTCATGCTCTGAGATTCTTTCTTCTGCTTGGCTAATTCTGCTTTCCATGCTTATCAGCTTGTTATTTATTTCATTCACAGTATTCTTTACTGCTGTTATCTCAGTTATCAACTCCTTCATTCTTTCCTTTTGTCTCCTCAGTTCTAGTTTATTCTCTCTATTAATGTCTTGATATCTGGGGTTGTAGTTTGAGACCAGTCATTTGGGGGGCTTTTCACTGTTTGCATTCCAAAGTCTGTTTTCTCAGTGTCTGACCTCCCAGGGGTCTGTGTGGTTTTTCTTCTTTTGGTTTTTCTTCATTTATGTAAATTTTCCTACCCCCTGCACTATGGGTTGGAGGTTGTACTTATTGCAGTTTTGAGATTTAATTAAGGGGGAAGCTGTGATTCAGATCTATCTGCAGATCCCAGTATCCACTGACAGGTGCATGGGCACCCTGGAACGCACTTCCCACTGCCTTACAATCTGTTCATGCAGTGGGGGTATAGGTTTTCTCCCTGAAAACAAAATGAGGTAAGAAAAAGGAATATAACGGAAAAAGGAAGGAGGGGGGCCAGAGGAAGGTGGAGAGAGAGAAGAGTAAGAGGGGAAACAGACAGACGTACCAACTTACAAACGAAAAGAGACACAAAGACATAAAAGAGTAAAAAAACTAAAACATACAGACAATCATACAAACACACCAACCAACAAAAACCTCCCTATTGATAAACTCTTCTCATATACAAACAGGAAATCTAAAAAGAATCAATAAAAGAACAGAAACAAAGTAAGTATGAAAACGTTATCATAAACAGAAAAAGAGAAAAAAGCTAAAACAAAAACCAAACAAACAAAAATGAATAAAACAAACAGATAAAAAAACAACAACAGCAAACGAAAACAATTTGCTTTGAGGTCTTTCCTGTAAGTCCAGCTTCCTTTCAGCTCTGATCTCCAGCCCTTTCCCTTTGCTCTCAGCTGATATAGTTGCTCTCAGCATGGGTCAGATGCCCCAGGCCTATTGTGGAAGGAGAGTGAATCAGATCTGGACTCTCCCGGCTTGCTGCCTGTCAAGTCTGCCACTCAGATCTGACCTGTCTGTGTCCAATCAAGCATGGGAGAGGGGCTTTTGTCTCTCCAAGTTTGATGGGATTATCTTAGGTCCCAGGTTGGAGGCTGGGTAGAGCTGGGTGGGGCAATGCAGGTCTCTGCCTGGGACAGAGAAAATGACTGTGGTTGACCTTTCCTCACTGGGGATGGGGCTCCTCTCCGGCACTCCCCATCTTCTCTCTCCACTGATCGGGTCCGGGGCTTCAGCCGATTTTCTATAACAGGTGATCGTGTGGGCCAGGTGCCAGGTGGTGAGCATCAGCTGGATTTGGTAAAGCTCTTCTCAGGAGAGTCCCATGAACAGCAGATGATCCTGTGCCCTGGCTCCAATCTCAGGGCAGTGGGGGGATTGTAGTCACCTCTAGAGGAAATCCCCAGGTGCAAGAACCTGAGTCTCCCCTCAGATGGACTTTCATTCACCCCATGGCACATGCCTATTCACGCAGAGAATCTTTATGGATGCTTGCTTTTGCGGAGACATAGTCTGACCTGTCCCGTCACTATCTTGCCAGACTCCCACACATTAATTCTTGAATTTGAGATAATTAACAAGATATCATCATCTGAAGTCTGATATTTCACTTATAATCAATTTAGTCATCATCATTAGAGTCTGTCTCTTTGAATTCATCATCTGATTTTTCTGATAATCGTGAAATGTCTTTACCACATGGACAGGGAAAAATCCAAATTCTCAATTGTGTTTAATACATGAAAACAAGCTACAAAGACAGTTTTTTTACATTTAAAAAATATCTTTTTGAAAGATGGTGTAATACTTTGGGCGATAAAATAAGAAGCTTGAGGTATGATGATTTATTTCACTATTACATTACCCTTTTAGGTGAATCTAATATTTTTTCATGTTGTCTTAGTTTTTTGGGGCAGATGTAACAAAATACCTTAGGCTGGAAACATAGACAACAGAAATTTAATGCTCACAGTTCTGGAGCTAGGAAGTCCAAGATCAAGGTGCCAACAGATTTGGTATCTAGTGAGGACTTGCTCTATGTTTCACAAACAGTACCTTCTTAGTGTGTCCTCGTGTGACAGAAGCAATGAGCAAGCTCATTTGGGCTTCTTTTATAGGGCACTAATCCCATTTATGAGGACTTGACCCTCATGACCTAATCACCCTCTAAAGGCCCATCTCTTTACACTATTGCTTTTGGGATTAAGTTTCAACATTTAAATTTGGGGAGACACAGACATTTGGACCATAACATATCTTTTTATTTTAGTCTTTTTAAAAAAAACATACTTGGTAATATTTGATAAATAGTGATTAAATAAATTCTACAATTATGAAATAGGAAAAAATTTTAAGATATAGGAAATATAAAATCCCTAAGTTTCATCATGTTTTTTAGATTTATAAAAGGGTCCTATGGATTCATATGGTAATTCAAGTTAAATGAGCTTATTCTATCAAAAATAATAAATTTTTCTTTGTTTTTTTATGGAAAAACTCTAAGTAAGAATGAAAGTGATATCAACCCTCATAAACAGAACTATATCTGAAACTAATAAATGAAAGTAATAAATGGAAATTGGATCCAATGGAACTTGACTGTATTTTGAGAACCAACCCACTCTGTGTTTTCTTTTTTAATTTTAGAAGAGAGTTAACCCACTCTTATGAAGCATTCTGTCCCCCACAAATCCAATGAAATAATCTTTAAAGCCATTAGTAACTTAAGTATTGACAAAATGTGTTGTTAATTTTGAGTTCTCATTGTAGTGAATCTGTTCCAGTTTCTACTTTGCTGACTTCACCTTTTCTCTTGAAACCTTATCCTGAATGACTTGTGCAACATCATACTCACCTAATATCTTTCTATTTACCTCACCTGCTACTCCATCTTAATCTCCTACTCCTACTAATTCAGTCTTCTGAATATTGGTGAACCTATACATAGTCTCTGTCTTCAGTGTTCCTCTTTATATGTGGTCGGTCTTCTATATCTGTGAGTTCTGCATGCATCAATTCAACCAATCACAGATTTAAAATGTTTGAAAAAATAAAATAATAAAAATAACAAGTAAAAACAATACAGAATAACAACCATTTACAAAGGATTTATATTATATTAAGTATTATAAGTAATCTAGAGATAATTTGAAACACATGAGAGGATGTGCATTGATTATATGCAAGTATAACACCATTTTATGTAAGGGACTTGAGCATCTACACAAATTTTGGTATCAGCATTGAAGGGTGGAGAATGGGAGGTGTCCTGGAACCAGTTCCCCTGGATACCAGGGGATTACTGTACTCTCTTTTTGTGGATTATCTAATTAATGTCTAGGTTAGTAAATCTCCATTTGAATATGCCATATTTCTTTTTTTAATAATCAATATTTTTATTATGGTTTTGTGGGGTACAGTTAAGGGTTAGGTATACAAATACATTTCATTCAGTGAATATGCCATATTTCATATGGCTCACACCACACTATATCATATCTCTCTTCCAAATTGATATTTCCAACCCCCATGTTGTCCTTATCTCAGTAACTAGCACCATCATTTTCTGTTGCTTGGTACAAACACTGGAAAATCATCATCCTTGATTATTCAACAGTAAGCTCAGACTTTTCAATCTTTAAAAATTGTATAAAATGTGGTGACTTTTTACCATCTTCTATCTAATAATTCCAGACTAAGGTGTTATCATCAGTTCACCCAGACCACTGCACAGTCTTCTAAAATACTTTCCAATCTTGCTTTTCTTCAACTTAGTTTTCAATCAACAGCTGGAGAGTTTTTAAAAGACATTCTTACATGACATTACTGCTTAAAACCATTTAAGCACTTCCAATGGCAACCAGACTAATATAAAACCTCAGATAATCTATATCTTACCTATATCTCCTCTTTTACTCTTTTCATTATTCTACTCTCCAGGCACATTGGCCTTTCTTTTCCTCAGTCAAAAGAATACATTTTTAATTATCTTCCTCTAATGATCTCTTTAATGAGGGATCATTAAAGGAAAAACACTACAAGGAGTCACTTCTGTTTGCATCCGAAATTGTGATCTCCCATTTTCCCAGAATGGTGAAAAACGCCACATCCTAGATCTGAAGTCAAACAAAATATCTTTGAATCTGTGGTTCCAACACCATTCCTCTTCCTTAAGAGAAACAGAGCTTGGGAGGGGTGTGGCAAATTGTGGATGATGTACTAATTATCTATGGTCTAAATGAAAACAAATATCATTACAACAAAATACAGATACCATTCATTGTTGATTGCGAGAACAAGAGGCCTTCTTCCTTTGTATAATATATATAAATACTTATTACATATAAATTGGTGTTTAACATTTTGTTTTGACCATGGCATATAGTAAGAAATGTTTTTGCCTTATGGTGTAAACAATAAAACATTAACATATACAGCCATGTGTAGTTGAAACAAATTCACACAATTGTCCTTACTCTTACATGTGATGTTTGCTGACATTTTCTGTGCTATTCTAGCTCATTTTTAATAAAAATTGAATTATGGTTGTAATTCACTAAATTGAACTCATAACCCATCAGTTAGTCACAATATATGGTTTGAAAAACACCAACATTATTATGCCTGCAAGGTACCATAGGAGCAACAAAGAAAATCATGTAAATCAGATGGAGGCTTCAAAAAGGGTCTATCAGAGTACTTCACATTCTCTGGAAAACAGAGGATGTCCACAATATTGAAAACAGAATTTGGTATATTTTCTGTGGTATAATAAAAACAAATTTCCCAAAAGAAGTTAGAATGAGCTGAAATGTGAGTGATAGAATGAAAGAAGAGTTAAAATATATATATAAAGTATACATACCTTGTCTAATTCTTATTAATTTAAAATTAATTAATAACTTGAGACTAAGTCAAATTTCAATTATCTGTCCACAGAAAGCACACACCAAGTCTGTAAACATTTATTTCCTATATATTTATGGAGTGCCTCTAAGATTCCCAGAATGACATTACTTTTTCACTCGAAGGAGTGATGATAATACTTGTGTATTATTATTCTATAACCATGTATGTCAAGCACTGCTAAAGCATTAAATCTGAGATATGAAGGCCAATAATAATAATGTTAATAATGCTAATAGTGGTAATAGCTAATATTTATCAAGTGTTTTCTACCTTCAATACTCATTTTAGAATTATCTCTGGTGAGCCTGAGTTACTACTGACTATGGAATAAAACTTTATGTGATTAGTTGTTCCACTCATATGTTGGATTGTCTTGCATTTAATAAGTTTCCTATAAATGATGCTTGAAACAACCTTGTGGGAAAAGGCTGAAATACTGACTGAAGTACTTTAACAGTAAAGCTTATCCTGGGTGAAATAATGAACCAACTTTAATAGCCCCTTTGAGGCAGATTTAACTTTTCTGTCTCACAAAGGTTTTGAGATGTTTAGTTTTATTTTTATGTCTTTATTATGGTCTAGGAGAGTGGATTGATTTTCAATAATTGCTATATTTCTCTTTTATGTTCAAGTTATGCCCCCCTCCCCAAGGTTATACTTTTTTGGGTAAAAGTTCCTTTTAGAGAGCACAGAATAAAAGCAATGTGATGGAGTCAACTTTGGTTTTTTTGTCTGTTGGAATGAGAGTTCCTTGTGGGAGAGTTGTTCCTAGGTACCAGGTGGCCTCAGCAAGGATTCTTGGAGGCAAAGGCTGAGTCTTCAGGGCTGAGACCTACTCATACCCAGGCCTCCCAGGTGAAGAGATGCTATTTTGCATAGGTGATAGTAAAGAAATATGTTTTTGGGGGAGGAATGCCTAGAGAAGCCAAGTAGAGTTGATGAGACAGGGTTCAGAAGGAGAAAGAAGAGAGGAAGAAGGTTAGGGGATTTTTGGTTGAGAAGGAGATTTGGGGAAATAACTAAGGAGACCTCAAGTTTTCTTCTGAATATCCTCTCAAGATACGGTAAATTTCACCTTGTCCAGTGGTGTGAGTTTGTTCTTTTAGGGAAGATTTAAGGGGAAGACGGCATAGTCCATACCTGATGTCCAGAGGCAGTACTAATAAACTGGATTCACAACAGTAAAATTGCCTCCCAAGTTTCCTTCCTTTATTTCCGTTACATCTCACTTCTTCCTCTTGTGAGGGAGACAGATAACTCATTATAAGACCGCTGATGAGAAGGCTGTGCCTGACATCGCTTTAACAGCCAAATATTTGGACCTGTTGGATAATATTTTGTTTTTCTTTTAATTCACCCTCCTCCAAGTATCAAACGACCTCAGCTTAAATCTCAATGTTTCTCTTGATAAATCACGTGACTTTAGGCCAACTCTCCGAACTTAAGTTTCTCAAGATGTAATAATTTGAATAGATGGGGTAATAATAATGTCTTCATGGAGTTTTAAAATATTAAGTTTAAGATATATGTCAAATCCCCAGGCCCTCAGGAGTTGCTTAATAAAGGCAAGTTTCCACCCCTCTCATCCATCATTCTGCATCTACTGGGCTCTATAACATAAAGCATTTCTTGACTTTCCATTGAAAATATCTTGTCAGACTCTTAGGGCTTAGCTGTAGTGTAAATAGTAGACTTCTCTCTGCTCTGTTTTTAAAGGACACACTGGGTGCCATAGCATATATTTGTTGTTTGTCTATACGAACATCTCTCTTTTTTTTAAAAAAGTACCCAATGTTTCTCTCTTGGTTTCTACATTGGCCTCCCAAACATTTTATCTGTTTCTGGGAAAGCTTTCTGGAGAGCTGTGTTCTATTCCCTGGACACAGAGCTTGATAAAAACGTGAAAAGACAATCCAATCACAGTGAATCTTATGACTTAAACAACAACAACAACAACAACAACAACAAGCAGCACACTGGTCCAGAGGCATTTTTCTTTTAAAAAAAATTTTTAATTTTAAAGATGTGGAGTACAATTCAGGGTTAGGTATACAAATGTTCATTAAGCAGGTACCCTTGTTGATGAGGTGTGCCCCCTCTCCGCTGGCAGTTTTCCACTACTGCCAATCCCGCCTCCACACTCCCCTGGCAGTTTCCCACCACTGCCAATCCCATTTTTATAGCATTACAATAGTTGTTCGAGGTCTTCTTATGAGTGAGAACATGTGATACTTGATGCTTTGTTTCTGTGATAGATTGCTCAGTATTATAGACTCTAAGTCCATCCAAGTTGCTGCAGAGTTCATAATTTTGTCCTTTATGGCTGTGTAATATTTTTCTAAATGGCATGGCGAGCAGGCTTAAAAGGCTACCATGAGGAAAACCAGTGCTGGGATGAGGTCAATACAAGATAGGTCAAAACCAAGGGAACTGGAGAGAAATACAACCAGTGGACTCTGAATCCTGTTCAAATCATGCTTGAAGCCCACCATGCCCATTGCGTTTAGGTTGAATGAGTCAATACTTTTCCTTTACTACTAGACAAATTTGGGTTGAGTTTTCTCTTACTTCTTGGGGGAAAAAAATCATCCTAAATGTCCTAGTTGCCATGAATAGGAGTTGGGTATGTGTGAGGGGTAGAAAAGTATCTGTGTTGTCATAAAAATTGAGTATTGTTATTCTGTCTGTTATTCTGACAAAAAATAAAACGATTTTAATGACAATGGTTTAGATGCATATAAAATAAAGTGATAAAGCATAACCTGTGTCCTGGGAATAATTGTGGGTTTACTGTGGTGGTTAAAATTAGCAAACAATAGGAGGACATGCTATTTATTATTATTATTTGATTAAATAATGGTAAGAAGGCTTAAATAACATAGAGCTTCTTATTGCTTGGGAACAGGAAGACATCTATTTTATTCTTCATGACACCATAATACCAGCATATTTAGGATTAATATCCATAGGTTGTAAGGATAACCATATGCCATGATACAATTTGACTCAGCAAGCCTCCTTCACTTTTTCTGGTTTTTTTGTTTGTTTGTATTGAGGCAGGCTCTTGTACTCTGTTTGAGAAGGATTGGTGTTAATTCTTCTCTAAATGTTTGATAGAATACTTCAGTGCATCCATCTGGTACTGGGCTTTCCTTTGTTGCAAGGTTTTGATTACCTTTGTTGCAAGCTCCTTCCTAGCTACAGGCTCGTTCAAATTTTCTATTTCTTCATGATTCAGTCTTGGTATTTCATATGTTTCTAGACATTTCTCCATTTCTTCTAGGTTATCCAATTTATTGCTTGCTTTTAATTATTCATAGTAATCTCATAGTCCTTTGTATTTCTATGGCATCAATTGTAATGTCCCCTCTTTAATTTCTGAATTTGTCTTTGTTTTCCTTCTCTTTACAAAAAGTTTGTCTAGCTAAGAATTTGGCAATTTTGTTGATCCTTTTAAAAAAACCTCTAGTTTTGTTTTTGATTTTTAAAATCTTCTAGGTTTTTGATTTTTAAAATCTTCTAGTTTTGATGTTTCCCCAATGGTTTTTCTTTTTCTTTTTTAAAAGTTATTATTTATTTATTTATTTTTCTATTGTGGGGTACAATTAAGGGTTAGGTATACAAATATGCTCCGTTCAGGCACCCTTGTTGATAAGAGGTATCTCCCCATCCCCAGACAGATATTTACTACCGTTTATCCCATCTCCCTTCCCCTACAACCCCCACAGTTTCCCACCACTGTCAATCATTTTCTTATAGTATTACGTTGGATGTTCAAGGTTCACTATATGAGTGAGAACATGTGATACTCAGATCTTTGTTTCTGTGAGAGATCACCCAGTATTATAGACTCTAGTTCCATCCAGGTTGCTGGAAAATTCATGATTTTGTTCTTTTTTATGGCTGTGTAGTAGTCCATCGTGTATATGTACCACATTTTTAAAATCCAGTCCTCTTTTGATGGACAGCATGGTTGCTTCCAAGTTCTTGCTATTGTGAACAATGCTGTGATAAACATACGTGTGCAGGTATCTTTTTTATAGAGTACTTTGAGTTCTTCAGGGTATATTCCCAGTAGGGGATTGCGGGGTCATATGGGAGGTCAATATTAGAGCTTTTAGGAATCGCCATACTGTTTTCCACAGAGGTTGCACTAGTTTGCACTCCGACCAACAATGTAGAAGTGTTCCCTTTTTGCCACACCCCCTCCAGCAACTGTTATTTAGTGAGTTATTGATAATTGCCATTCTGACTGGAGTTAGGTGGTATCTCAGTGTGGTTTTGATTTGCATCTCCCTGATGATTAGTGAGGTTGAACATTTTTTCATGTGTCTGTTGGCTGCTCAGATGTCTTCCTTTGAGAAGTGTCTGTTCATATCTTTTGCCCACTTTATAATGGGGTTGTTTTTTTTTTCTTTTCAGCACGTTTGAGTTCCTTGTAGATCCAAGATGTTAAGCCTTTGTCAGACCTGGAGTTGGCAAATGCTTTTTCCCAGTCTGTAGGCTGTCTCCCTGCTCTCTTGATGGTTTCTTTGGCTTTGCAGAAGCTTGTCAGTTTAATGAGGTCCCACTTGTCTACCTTATCTCTTATGGCCTGTGGGTTTTGGGTTTTGTTCAGAAATTGGATGCCAGTTCCAATTTCCATGAGGGTATGTCCTTCATTTTCTAAGGTTCTTATGGTTTGAGGTTTTACATTTAGGTCTCTGATCCATTTGGAGATAATTTTTGTGTATGGGGATGGATAGGGGTCCTGCTTCAATCTTCTGCATGTGGTCAGTCAGTTCTCCCAGCACCATTTACTGAATAAGTTCTCCTCTTCCCAGTGGTAGGTGGTGGAGGCTTTGTCGAAGATGAGTTGGTTGAGAAATTGAGGTTTTGCTTCTGGAATCTCAATTCTATTCCATTGGTCTGTATGCCTGTCCCTGTGCCAATACCAAGCTGTTTTGATTAGTGTAGCTTTATAGTAAAGTTTGAAGTCTGTTAATGTGATACCACCTGCTTTGTTTTTTTTTTTGCTGAGGATTGTTCTGGCTGTTCTTGGTTGTATGTGTTTCCATATGAATTCCTGTGTTGTTTTTTCTAGGTCTGAGAAGAATGTTGCTAGTAATTTGATGGGAATTGCATTAAATCTGTAGATTGCCTTAGGTAAGATGGACATCTTCACAATGTTGATTCTTCCAATCCATGAGCATGGGGTATTTTTTCCACTTGTTTGTGTCATCTTTGATTTCTTTGAGCAGTGTTTTGTAGTTTTCATTGTAAAGGTCTTTCACATTTCTGGTTAGGAAGATGCCAAGGTATTTCATTTTTTTGTGGCTATTGTGAATGGGATTGTGGTTTTTATTTGAGTTTTTGTTTGTTTATTATTGGTGTAAAGAAATGCAATTGTCTTTTGCACATTTATTTTATATCCTGAGACTTTGCCAAAGTCCTTTATCAGTGTAAGGAGGTTTTTGACAGATTCTCTTGGGTTTTCAAGGTACATGATCATGTCATCTGCAAAGAGAGATAGCTTGACTTCCTTTTTTCCTGTTTGAATACCCCTGATTGTCTTCTCTTCTCTGATTGCTCTAGCCAGGACTTCCAATACTACATTGAACAGGAGGGGTGAGAGTGGGCATCCTTGTCTATTCCTGTTTTCAGGGGAAATGGTTCCTGTTTTTGTCCATTTAGGAGTATGCTGGATGTGGGTTTCTCATAGATGGCTTGTACTATTTTGAGGTATGTTCCCCGTATGCCTAGGCATTCGAGGGTTTTTATCAAGAAGGGGTGCTAGATTTTATCAAAAGTTTTTTCTGCATCTAATCATATAATCATGTGGTTTTTGTTTTGACATCTGTTGATGTATTTAATTACATTTATGGTTTTACAATTGTTGAACCAGTCTTGCATCCCAGGGATGAAGCCTACTTGGTCAAGATGGATGATTTTTGAGATGTGTTGTTGAATCTGGTTCGCTAGGATCTTGTTGAGAATTTTAGCATCTATGTTCATCAAAGATATTGGCCTGTAGTTCTCTTTCTTTGTTGGGTCTTTACCTGGCTTGAGTATCAATGTGATGTTGGCATCGTAAAATGATTTGGGGAGAGTTCCATCTTTCTCAATCGCCTGGAATACCTTCAGTAGGATTGGTATAAGCTCCTCCTTAAATGTCTTGTAGAATTCTGCTGGAAGACCATCTAGTCCAGGGCTTTTTTTTGTATGTAATTTTCCTATTATGTAGTCAATTTCCTTGATTGTTATTGGTCTATTTAGGGCCTCAATTTCTTCTTGTTTCAACCTAGGCAGGTTGTGCGATGACAGAAAGTCTTCCATTTCAGAAAGGTTTTCAAGTTTGTTTCCATACAAGTGTACACAGTAGTATCTAATGATCTTTTCTATTTCTTCAGGATCAGATGTGACTTCATCTTTTCTGTTTCTGATTGTGTTTATTTGGGCTTTTCTCTCTTTTTCTTGGCCAGTCTAGCTAGGGGACCATCGATCTTGTTTATCCTTTCAAAGAACCAGTTTTTTGTATCATTGATTTTTTGTTTTATCTTTTTGTCTTCTATGTCCTGGATTTGGGCTTTTATTTTGGTGATCTGGATTCTTCTGCTGAAATTAGGTTTTTTGTGATCTTGCTTTTCCAGTTTCCTTAAGGTGAATTCTTAGGCTGTTAAATTGTGATCCTTCCATTTTCTTCATGTGTGTTTGTAGGGATATAAATTCCCCTCTTACTACAGCTTTCATGGCATCCCAGAGATTTTGGTAAGATATTTCTTCATTTTCATTTGTTTCCAGGTATCTTTTAATCTCTGTATTGATTTCATCATTGACCCAGGAGTTGTTTAGCATCATGCTGTTTAGTGACCTTTTAAATTTGCTTATGCTTGATTTATGGCCAAGTATGTGGTCGATCTAAGAGTATGTTCCATGTGGGGATTAGTACAATGTGTATTCTGTGGTCTTTGGATGGAGGGTTCTGTAGGTATCAATTAAGTCCATTTGATCAAGAGTCACATTGAGGTTTTGGATCTTGTTACTGATCTTTTGTCCTGATGATCTGTCTAGGGTTGTGAGTGGGGTATTAAAGTCCCCAGCTATGATGGTATTGGAGTTGATATCTTTTTTTAGTTTACCTAGGAGCTACTTTATGAAAGTTGGTGCTTCTATGTTCGGTGCATATATGTTTAGGATGGATATTTCTTGTTGGTGGATTGAACCTTTTATCATTATGTAGTGGCCTTCTGTATCTTTTTAAATTTTTGATAGCTTAAAGGGTATTTTGTCTGAGATTAAGATCGTGACTCCTCCTTTCTTTTGTGTTCCATTTGCCTGAAAATTTGTTTCCCATCCTTTTACTTTGAGTCTGTGAGTGTCCTTTCTAGTGAGGTGAGTCTCTTGAATCAATAGATTGTTGCCTAATGATATTTTATTCATTTTGCCATTCTATGTCTTTTCAGTGGTGCATTTAGTCCATTCACATTCAAACTAATTATTGAGATGTGAGAGTTGATCCCTATCATAATGTTCTTACAGAGTTGTTGTTCTTCCTGTTTGTGTGTTGTCTTTCTTTTGGTTTTAGAGTTGGATCATGTGTGTTTTTAATCTTTTGTCTGTACTCTTGTGAAGAACGTTGTTGTTCTTTTTTCCTTTTCTTCTGTATTTCTGCTTTCTTAAGTGTTTCTTGTAGCGGTGGTTTGGTGGCAGTGTAGGTTCTTAGGGATTGGATATCTGGGAAAGATTTCAATTCTATCTCACTGTTGAAGCTTAGTTTGGCTGGGTAGGTTATTCTCGGTTGAAATTGTTTATCTTCTAGAACTTTGAAGCTAGGGCTCCAAGCTCTCCTAGCCTGGAGGGTTTCTGTAGATAAATCTGCTGCTATTCTAATTGGTCTTCCCTGGTAGGTAGTCTGACCTTTTTCTCTTGCAGCCTTTACATTTTTTCTTTTATACCTACTTTGTTTAGGTGAATTATTATATGTCTGGGAGTTGGTCTTCTCATTTGTTGTCTTGCAGGGGTTCTCTGAATCTCTTGTGTTTGAATTTTTTTCTACTTGATGAGATGAGGGAAGTTTTCTTGAATGATTTCTTGAAATGTTTGTTCCAGTGTGACTTCTGTTCCTCTCTCTGCCTCAGGAAGGCCAATTACTCTTAAGTTCGGTCTCTTGAAGTGGTCATTCATCTCTTGAAGGTTTTGTTCTGTCTTTTTGAGCTTCTTTCCTATGCTTTTGACAGTCTGGGTTAGTTCTGTGTTTTGATCTTCAAGTTCTGAGATTCTTTCTTCTGCTTGGCTAATTCTGCTTTCCATGCTTATTAGTTTGTTATTTATTTCCATCACAGTATTCTTTACTGCTGTTATTTCTGACATCAGCTCCTTCCTATTTTCCTCTTGTTTCTCCTCAATTTTTAAAATTCTCTCTATTAATGTCTTGATGCCTGGGTTTGTTGCATGTGACCAGTAATTCTGGGGGCTTTTCATTTTTTGTGTTCCGGAGTCTGTTTTCCCAGTGTCTGATCTCCCAGGGGTCTGTGTGAGACCTATATTCTTCTTTGGTTTTTCTTCATTTGTGCAGTTTTTCCCCCTCCCTACTTTTTCCTTCCCTCCACATCACTGTCTTTTTTAATTCTGTTATTCAGGTATGGAGGGGTTGTTTTTACTTCTGTTTGTTCAGTCTCCTATTCTTGTTTATGTATGTCCTCTTTGTTCAATTCTGGATTTGCGCTGTAGGTTGGGGGTGGTCCTTTTTGGAGTTTTGAGATTTATATAAGGGGGGAGCTGTGATTCAAAATCTATCTGCAGGTCCTGGTATCCACCGACAGGTGTATGAATAATCTGAAACCCACCTCCCACTGCCTTGGAATCTGTCTGTGCAGTGGGGTTGTAGGTTTACTTCCTGAAAATAAAATGCAGTTAATAGAGGGAAGAGATGGAGCTGGCAGTGTGGGGGAAGAGGGGGATGGAGAGAGAGAGGGGTAAGGGTGAAAACAGATAAGTGTACCAACAAATGGAGAGAGAGACAAAAATTGAAACATATGAAAACAATGGACCATGGCTACAAACTAACCAACTCCCATACAAAAAAAACGAAAACATACAAATTTGCTTACATACAAGTTTACCAACCTCCTTATTGGTGTGCTATTCCTCTATATAAAGTTATGGTTTACAGAGAGAAGAAAATAAAAGAAGGGAAAAGAAGGAGAAAAAAAGGGGGGAAACAAAACAGAAGGAATAGTATCAACAGTAGACTAACAAGCAATCAAGCACACTCTGAGACTTTTCATTTAAGTCGAATGTCCTTTCAGCTCTGATTTCTTGCTGTCTTTTCAAGCTAGTAAGTTTGTTCAAGGTTAGGATCAGTTGCCCCTGGCCTGCTGTGAAGGGCAATTCAGATCATCACTCAGTTCCCCACTGCCCCGTTCACTACTCAGATCTGACCTGTGTCTGTCAGGCTTCCATTTTTCCCCTTTTGGTGTTGTTACCTTGAATCGCCAGCAGGGGTTGATATCCCTTGCTACAGATGGCCTTTATCACAGCTGTTCGCCCTCCTCTAAGGGGAGGGAGATGTTGCCTGGAGGCACACAGGAGGAGACCCACGGCCTGCCAGGACGTCCAGTGGTAGTAGACCTCAGCAGATCTTGCTTGCAGGGGCTTCAAGGTCTGAAGTCGTGGATTGCCTCAGGCACAGGCCCTGCGATGTGTAATGGCTGCCTTGGTGGTGGCGGCTGTGGCTCACCTCAGGCACTGATGGGTCCGATGTGGAATAGCTGTTTCGGTGGTGGCAGCAACAGTGGTGGCAGCTGGCCTCAGGCACAGCTGGAGTGATGTGTAATGGCTGTCTTGGAGGCAGCAGCGGCGGCAGTGGCGGCAGCGGTGGCAGTGCTGGTGGAAGCAGCGGTGGCTCGCCTCAGGCACTGGCAGTGTGATGTGGAATGGCTGCCAGCTGAGGTGGCAGTGGCAGCAGCGGCAGCCAGAGTAGCTGCCTGGATCACGGTGATGCCTCAGAGAGGTCTATGGCCAAGCTCTGAGTGAAGAGCAGGGTGCCAATGATGGGATCTGTAGCCTCCGGGGAGAGAACCAGAGTCTCTTTGTGATCTCCTCAGTGGAGAATCTCACAGACACAGCTGCCCTGTTGCCATCTTGCTGGAAGTTCCCCATTGTTTTTCTATTCTCCATTTAATTAATTTCTGCTCTAATCTTTATTATTTCCTTCTTTCTGATAAATTTGGGCTTAATTTGTTCTTTCTAGTTTCTTGAGGTGTAAAGTTATTGATTTGAGATCTTTCTTCTTTCTTTTCTTTTAAAAAATTATTTATTTATTTATTACAGAGTTATGGGGTACAAGTGAGGATTTACTATATAATTAGGCTGCACGCAGGTGAAGTTTGAGCTCCTAGGTGGCCCTTACTCCCCATGGTAGTGGACCAAGTACTCTTTTGTTGTACATGCCCCCAACCCTTCTCCATCCCTTCATGCTTTCCTCCCCAAGCAGACTCAGTGACTGCCAATCCCACCACTGTGCTAATGGGACTGGTGTTCAGGGCTCATTTGTGAGTAAGAACATGTGACATTCAGTTTTTTCTTTCTGTGATGGTTCACTTAGTGTGATGATCTCCAACTGCTTTCAAGTTGCTGTGAAGGTCATGATTTTGTTCTTTATGGCTGTGTAATACTCCATCATGTACATGTACTGCATTTTCTTTATCTAGTTCACTCTTAATGGGCAGCAGGTTTGGTTCCATGTTTTTGTTATTATGAATAGTGAAGCAATAAACATATGTGTGCAGGTGTCTTATTTCTACTTATGTTCCTCTGGGTATATTCCCAGGAGAGGGATTGCAGGATCATATGAAAGCTCAGGTTTTAGTTCTTTTAGAAATCACCACACTGCTTTCTATAGAGGCTGAACTAGCTTATGTTTCCACCAACAGTGTATAAGCATTCCCTTTTCTTTGCAGCTGGGCCAGCACCTGCTGTTTTTGACATATTAATGATAGCCATCCTTACTAGAGTTAAGTGGTATCTCATTGTAGTTTTGTTTGGATTTCTCTGATGATTAGTGAGGTTGAACATTTTTTCATGTGTATGTTGGCTGCTTGTATAACCAATGGTTATCTCTGTTCCAACATCCTCCACCATGGGACATGGCATATGTTTTGGAAAACCCCCAATAAAATTCTGATTTCGATAAGCCAGGTCCCTGTGTTCCCCGTCCTCTACAGCTGCAACCTCCCAATTCTAAGAAGGTTGCCTAATAAGACAAAGTTTAGGCATAAAAGCTGGTTCCAGTTGTGTCAGAAATATAATTAACTTTAAATAATATAAAAATACTAATAAGTTTGTTGCAGTCTATGGTTAAAATTATTTGATAAAAGGTTATTAAATCTAAAAATTGATTATATTTACATATATATACATGTTATATGTTTTGTCAACATGTTACCAAGTTGTTTTATAAATAAAATAAGTACTCATAAAATGCTTGTCAAGTTCATAAATAATCATTTGTATAACTGCTTTGTTACAAGAATAACTAAATTAAAATTATTGGTTCCAATAACTGGCCTTGAGGTCAAGTACATGAACACTTTACTAATAATTTAGAAGATTTAGTGGAGTGCTCGTGTATTTACTTAAAGGCTAAGTCATCTATTGTAACTGATTAACACCCTCGGGTCATTGTTTTGGGTTGTTCCTCTGTCAAATAAATTCCATGCTGGATATTCTCACACAGATTGTCCACACCTTACAACTAAGACTGCAATTTAATAATTTATAAGCGTTTTTAACAATTTTGGGTGGACCGCGTGCATGAGTAATAATCTGTTTCTATTCATTTATAATTGTAGGGCAGATCATTGCACGTCCATGTGGTCTGTTCACACTAAAGGATTTTGCATCAACCTGTCACAAACAGAAACAGTAAATAAAAGTTTCATGTGTATAACCTATTTTTAAAAAATTTTAAAATTATGTTAACCAAACCAGATTGGTGCCAACATGGAGGGCAGCAGAACTGGAGGGCCAAAGGAGCACCCAAATTGGCAGTCGCAATTAGTGACCTAAACTCCAGGCGCCCATGAAACATCTGGTAACAACAAACCTGCTAGGGGGATGGTGTCCATTGCTTATGGGTACAATCTGTGGGGACACTGGAAGCATAGTTTTCCTAAAAGGCCTTAACCTCCTGGACCTTGTCCACCATGTATGTCAAATAGCCATTGGGAAGCAGGTGCACTCTCCTCTGAAGAGAGGAAAGAACACTTGGCTCTCAAATGGTGGCCACATATGGAGGCCTAAAAACTTGCTAAACTGCCTGGCACTGGCTCACCATCACCCCAACACCTCCCCAAGTAAATACCAGGGCACTGGAACCCAAATTAAGTTCTTAAATTAACACAGGTGCTATCCTTATGGTTCTGGCCATCCATGTCGAAATCATATAGTCCCAGTTAAATCTTTAAGTTACCAATTATTCATTTAGCCAGAATGATAATTTAATGTTATAAATTAAGTCTTTCTACAAAATTGCTTTTATTTTTTCAGTATTGTTTCTGGGACAATAGCTTTTTCACCATTGTTTGCCTAAAAATGTTTGCCTGTGCTCTCGCTTGGTTTTTTATTAAATCCAAATAATATTAGGTTAAGGTCCCACTGTTTCCTGTTTGTGCCCTCAGAAATAAATAAATAAAAGACATCTCTACAGCCCACTTCAGCAGGAAGTAGTTACAGAAAATTAATCTTTGCCCCATTTCCCAAAATCATACAAATATTTCCAGGGATAGAAATAAGAAAAAATAAAAAATAAAAAGACAGACCAAATCTTTTGTTTGTTACTACAATAAAAATAATAGTAATGGTAACAAACTAATGTGTCTTTTAAACCATAAAAGAATAACTTTACTGTTAAATTTTATTAAATTTTTTTTGCATCTACTAAAATAATCAATCATGTTTGTTAACATTCATTCTGTTAATATAATAAATCGTGTTTACTGGTTTATTTTCTTAAACCTGTCTTGCAAGTCTGGGATAAAATCTTTTTAATATACTTTTAAAAATTTCAGTTTGTTAAATAAGTTTTACATCTATGTACATCAGACATATTAGCCTGTAGCTTTTATTTTTCTTTTGTTCTCTTTTACCAAAAAAAATTGTCTTCTTTAACTTTTCAAATATAAATGTTTATTGTTCTATGCTTCCTTCTCAGTATGGAGTTTACTATATCCCATAGATTTTGCTATGTTATCTTTCCATTTTCATTAATTTGTTAATCAATTTCTGTTGAAGTATCTCCAGTTCCTCCAACAGGTTCAGACTACTGTGCATTGCAATGTCTGTGCCATCCTGCCAACCCCATCTTCCATGCTGTGCCATCAGTTTCAGCCTGGAAACCTGGTCTATGTCAACGACACTCCAAGTGGACAGATTGCTGGCCTGGATTCATTGCTCCCATGTCAAGAATACTGGGTTCAACAACATTGCTCCACCCGGCTCAGGTTATTGGACAGTAGAACTAGACTCTAAAAATTCTCTCAAAATCACTCTCTGAGCTTGCCATCCTGCTTCATGGGCTACCCAGCCAACACAGCAGAAACGGGCACACTGCTGTAGCCACAATGCAGGCCCAGGTGCAAAAACAAGAAGAACGTGAGGGTCGGAAACAGGCCACAGTGATTCCTTTCCCCAGTCCTGCACCTGCCTCTCTGTCATTCCTACAATTACATTAGGCCATCCACCCCCTGCTTAGATGCCCAAGGAAATGGAAAACCCAGTGTGTCACCACTTGCAACAAACATGCCCACAACAGGTAAAACAATACCTACCTATCACCATACCTGGGCCCAAGCCAGTTTCCTTGGCCTTCACCCCACCTCCAGGACCCCAGCTGCTGCTGCCCACTTCCAGGACCCCAGCTGCTGCCTGTCTCAAAAACTACCCATGCCACCAGCCCCACAGGCAATACACTTAATGGGCCAATAGACCACTTACTTACCACTCAGTCCAAAAATAATAAAATGTTCAGCTATAAAGACAAAACGGGGCTGCAACTCCCCAACACGTTGTCTATATCAGAAAAATCACTTAATACATACAAAGGTCAACCTATGGCCACAACAGTCAATGCTGTCAGTAACTCCTGCCTGAGTGCCCAACTAAGTTGCCCAACGTCATACGGGAAATTTCTAAAGACAAGAAGACAACTGTTAAAAAAAAAAGGACAAAACCAATCACAGTGAACTTGAGCATCACAGGCAATTCACCATTAATAATAAAATCCAGGAACTAGGTACCCTTGTCTCCGAGTCCTATATCCCAGGAGTGTGCTGAGACAAGGGCACTATTCTAAAAGCTGCTGTAAATTACATCTGCAAGTTGCAAAAACAACAGCTCCACTTCAAAAAACTAAAACACCAACACCAGTCTCTACAACAGGTCAACCACAGCCTGCAGCTCCGAATTCAGGAGCTAGAACTAGAGGCCCGAATTCATGGTCTACCAGACCCTCCCACTCCAGGGCTGCTCTTCCTGGCCACAACATCAGCTTCTAGCAGTCTCAACCAGGGGCAGCCTAACACTGCAAAAGAAGACAAGCTGAAAACAGCAACATCTCCTGAAATGTAAAAACCTGCCCCAGACACTCCTTATCAGCAGCCTCTAGCACCCTCAGATGCCCTTCTAAACCTGTACTCACCTAGCAACCACGTGGCTAATCCAGAAAACCTCCTCCACTTGGAACTGGAAAACTTTCAATTAAAACTGTTAAAGGAGGATGCCCTATCCCCATTATAGACCACCTCTGACCCCCTGTTCTCTTCAACATCCCCTGGCGCCAGTAGCTGCCATAGCAGCTTCAACATGGAAAAAGAATTCTCACTGCTTTGGTCCAACACAAACTAAGTTTGTCCAACCTTGTACAAAACATTAACCTTAAACTAAAATTCTGGTTCCAGTCTTACAGATCTAGACCCTACATAATAAATTAATTTGTTCATTTTGTCACACAACGGAAAGACCCCAGTACAATAACGTACTTCTGACTGATGAGTCAATGCTTTGACTCATGAACAACTGAAAGGGGGGAATGAAATACCTGTGTAAAAATGATAATAGTCTGTAATAGCTTGTTTACTATAAGTACTCTTCTTTTGTAACAGATTCTCCATTTTAGCTGTTTTAACCTAAAGATGACCCCCTACATAACCTTCCTGTAATCATAGGTTGCAACCTTTCTGTACCTAGGGACCTATACCCTTGTTTCTCCTAAATACTGGACACTCCCACCCACAAGTTCCACATTTATTTGTATACATTTGCATATTTTGCTCTTCTCTCAATTTTAATGTTCTTTATGTTTGTGCCTCATGCTATGTAGCCTAATGTGCCTTATGTTTGTACCCCATGCCATGTGCCATGCCACGTGACCCACGGTTTTTGCCTTTATAAACCCTCTCCTGACCTCATTTGGGGCTGAGAATTTTTGGAGGCATGAGCCCCCTCTCGGTCGCCAGCTAATTAAAGGACTCATAATCTGACCCTCTGCGTGCTGATGACTTCTTCCTCGCACTCCAGTCACAACAATTCAAGTCTGTGCTCAGCACTTGAAAGAGAGCAATTTCGCTGCCACGGGAGGGATTCACCCTGTGGGCATGTGGGACTGGCAGGAGATCCTTCCTTATCTGGGGTTGGAGGTTGGCTGCCAGATTCTGGTGGTGGGCACCAGCTGAGTATAATCTGCAGACAAACTTTCATAGCCTGGGAGCCAGCCACTAGGCTTCACTGGCAGATGGCATGCACTCAGGGACTGAGTGTGAGTTTGTTCCCCATTCTGCTTGGGCTCTGGTCACCTACCACTGTACTCTGACCAGGACTCCTTGCATGGGATCAATTACTTGTGCATGGTTGGGAGGCAGGGAACAAACCTAGAGCATGTCAGAATCACTCATCCCCTCTCATACACAGGGCAGGGCTTCAGTTCCTATACAAGTCTGATGCATGGCAGAGGATCTCATTTTTCTTAATGTAGGCATTTATTGCTATAAACTTTCCTCTTAGTACAGATTTTGCTGCATACTATAAGGTTTAGTGCATTGGCATTTTTACACTTGTCTCAAGATATTTTTCAATTTCTCTTGTGATTTTTTCTTTGACCGATTGGTAATTCAAGAATGTGTTGTTTAATTTTCACATATTTGTGTATTTTCCAGTTTTCCTTTTGCTATTTATTTCTAGTTTTATTTAATTGTGATTGGGAAAGATACTTGGTATTTCAGTCTTTTTAAATTGTTAAGACTTTTTTTGGTTTATCATGTGATCCATCTTAGATAATGCTCTATGTGTGCTTGAGAAAAATGTGTAATCTGCTGTTTTTGGGTGGAGTGCTTAACCTTCTGCCTGATTGATTTATCCATTATTAAAAGTGGAATATAAATTCTCCTACTATGATTGTGTTTCTATCTACTTCTTCTCAATTCCATTTATGTTTACTTCATATGTTTGAGAACTCTGATGTTAAGTACATATGTGTGTTAAGTACATATTGGTGAATTTATTCTTTCATCATCATATAATATCCTCCTTTGTCTCTTGATAGTTTCTAACTTGAAGTTTATTAGTCTGTTATAATTATTTCACTCTTGCTCACTTTTATTTACCATTTGCATGGAGTTTCTTTTTCCATTCTTTAAGTCTGTATGTGTCATTATATCTATAGTGAGTTTATTGTAGCCAGAATATAGTTGGATCTATTTTTTAATCCATTAAACTATGTTTATGCTTTTTGATTGGGTTGTTTAAACCATTTTAATTTAAAGTCCTTACTGACAGGAAATTACTTACTATTGCTATTTTGTTAATTGTTTTTTGTCTTGTAGTTGTTTTGCACCTTTTCACTAAATTGCTTCTTTCCTTTTGTTCACTGATATTTTGTAGTAACGAGCTTTGAGTCCTTTCCTATTTTCTTTTGTGCATAATCTATAGGTATTTTATTTGATTACTATGGGAATTACATAAAACATCTTATAGTTATAATGTATTTTAATCTGACAACTTGTAGCACATACAAAAATGACTCCTTTACATCCCCTCCCCACCATTTTGTTATTGATGCCAACATTATATCTTTTTATATTTTTAGTCTATTAACATAGTTTGCAGTTACATTTATTTTTAAAAGATAAAAGTTTTATAATTCTGCACCATAATTAAATGTTATTTATGTATCACCATTAAAAGATTACAGGATTATGTATTTGCCTGTAAATCTACTTTTACCAAAGAGCTTTATCTTTCATATGCTTTTGTGTTATTCTCTCCTCACCTTTTGTTTCATATTGAAGGACTCTCTTTACCTATTCTTGTAAGGCATGTCTGAACTGCTTCAGCTTTTGTTGTGTGAAGTCTTTATTTTTCCTTTGTTTTGAAGAAATATTTTACCAAACGTAATATCTTGTCTGGTAGTTTTTTATTTAGCACTCTGAATATGTTATCCCATACTTTTCTGGTCTATAATGTTTCTGCAGAGAAATCTGCTGATAATCCTATGAGAGCTCCCTTATATGAGTCACTTTTCTCTCACTGCTTTCAAGACTCTCTCTTTGTCTTTGACTTTTGACAGTATAATCAGAAGCAAAAAATCAACTAGGAGATCCTCAACTTGACACTTGACCAAATGGATTTAATAAAGACCTACAGAACACACCATTCAACAACCATGGAATATACATTCTATTTATCACCACATGGAATGTACTCCAAGTTTGATCACATCCTTGGCCATAAATCATGCATAAACAAATTTCATAAGATCAAAATACTGCCATGCACCTTCTCAGACCACAGTGGAATAAAATTAAACATTGATAGTATAATCATAGTTGTGTCTTTGTGTGGACTGCTTTGGATTTGTCCTATTTAGTGTCCTTTGTTAAGCTTATACTCAAATGTTCATTTCTTCCTTCAAATTTGGAAAAATTTTGGCCATTATTTCTTAAGATAAACTACCCCTTCTCTATTTTTTTATTATGGGAATTTCATAATGCAAATATCGGTCTACTTGATTGTGTCCCATAAGTTCTTTAGGCTTTTTTTTTTTTTTTTTTAACTTTTTCTCAACTTTGTTTTAGCTTTTTTCTCTTACTTGATAATTTCAAATGATGTATCTTCAAGTTTGCTGATGATTTCTGCAACTTGACTAAGTCTGGCACACAAATCCTATAGTACATTTTCCAATTCAGTTATATGCACTTCATCTCCAGAATTTCTATTTGGTTCTTTTTTTGAAGTTTCTATATCAATTGATATTGTCATTTTGTTTGTGCATTTCTTTCTTTATTTCATTTAGTTGCTTATCTGTGCTCTCTTGAAGCTCACTGAACTTCTTTAAGATTTTTATTTTGTGTTCTTTGTCAGGTAATTCATAGATCTCCATTTTTTGGGAGTTGGTTTCTGGAGATTTAATTGGTTCCTTTGTTTGGGCCCAATTTTCCAGTGTATGTGTGTGTGTGTTGCTAATTTATTCTATTGGTTGTTATTTATGCATTTAAAAATACAGCCACCTTTCTCAGTCTTTAAAACTGGTTTAGTTCAGGTTAAGCCCTTTACCAAAACTGGCTAGAGATTCTAGGGCCCTCACAAATTCTTATAGAACTCTCACATAGCTCTAATGTTAAGTTTTATTTTATTTTATTTTGTTGTAGAGATGAGGTCTTGCCAAGTTGCCTGGGCTGGTCTCAAACCTGCGGACTCAGGCAATCCACTCACCTCAGCCTCCCAAAGTACTGGAATTACAGGTTGAGCCACTGAGCCCTGCCAAATTTTTATTAATGTTTTCCATTATATAATCAGAAGAGTGTTTATTCAAGAGAAAGTGGCTAAATATTGGTAAGAACAGAGATTCATGCCTGGACATATCAGAATCAAACTATCAAAAGTCAAAAACAAAGAGCGACTACTGAAGGCAATAAAAGAGATGTGACTCATCTTGTACTAGGGATCTTCAATAAGATTAACAGCTATTTTCTTACCATATTTTATCTTATAGTTTGAAAGATACATGCCTCTTGCATATGGTAATGTCTTTGAATTTAATGAAAAATGGTCATAAGTGGGCAGTATTGTTGCAGTGTTGCTGACGTTGAAAATAACATCATGTGGTTTTACCACTTCATGTCTGTCTTTGAGAATGTACATGCAGGACTTGAAGAATGTCACTAATAAAATGTACTATTGAGAATAACAAAAAAACTGACAAATGTAAAATAAAACAGAGATGAGACCAATAAAGAACAATACCAAATTCTTAAAAGTCTTTTGTCAAAAATGACAGCAGAAAGAAGTATGTTGAAAAAAGAAGACGAACATGAAAATAAAATCTGTATGTGAGATGAAGGTCAGAGAAAAAATTCAGAAAAAGGACTCCGAAGCTGAGTCCCTACATTAATTATGAGCAAAGGAACATTAATTTGGATACATGGCACAGAGAATTGAAGGAAAACTGTTACCAATTTGTGGATAAGAAAGTATACTAGGAGAAAGAGAAAAAGAAAAGGAGAGTGAGCTTAACTCAGCAGGAAATACTGTAACAATGGAAATTTCAACAACTGAGAAAATAACAAAATGGTAGGACAGAGAAAATTTTGAAAACCCGTTGTTGGTCACCAGTTATCTGTTGAATTTTGGCATCTTGTACAACAGTGTTTGATAGCTTGACCAGTTTGCAGTAATTGTATCCATAATAATGGATTTAATTGCATGACCAAAATAATTATTATTGCAATTGTTATTGTTGTTATAGAGATTATGATGCCTTAAATTTTGTAGAGTGTTATAAACTAGAAAGTAACAGTTCTGTTACTAGTTTCTAGTTTTTCTACATTTGTTTTCTTTTTCATTTTTAAAATTGAACAAATATCTTCAATTTAATGCAAAAGCACATTTGACTCTAACTCTACTTGTTTACAATTGTGTTTTGGTGCTTTGATTGTTTGCATAATATTGCAAAGCAATAGTGCTTGGAATATCTTAATTCAGAATACCCTTCCCTACTTTTAGGCAAGCTGACATTTTATAGAATAATTATAATTCAAATATTTAATTCAGTGCAATATGTACAATGTAATTTAATCCAAAGCAGTTGCCCCTATTTTTTTTGAGACTACTCTTGATTAAAAAGCACACTCACTATAAAGAAAATTTATATGCATAAAATCCACATAGAAGTTTTTCATAGTAATTTTTTTATCATTGTGAAGTTCTAAAAAAGTTCTCATGTAATAACCCTTTAGCAAGAATATTTTCATTACTACTTCATTTTTGAAATAATATTTAATATAGGCATCCTTCCATGTATTGGCCCTGTTTCAATAAGCTTCAACATCTTTTTAGATTTTACGAAGGATCAGAGAAAAATGAAACTGTAAGTCATTTTGGGGCAAAATTATGAAACTAATCACAAACCTATTTTTCTGTATGTGAAGTTCATGTCTACTTTTTTTACAAGAAATAAGAATTGTAGCCTTGTGGAGAAAAAAATGTAAAGATTGTGCACTTATCTATATTAATATGTTGCATATATGGGCTATTTTTGTATTGTATAAACTCACATAAATATTTTTGTGATTTAAACAATTTTTCAGGACACAAAAATATACCAAGTTAGCTCAGGCTATACCATTTTGCCTAGATGGAAGACTCAGTATTTTAAAAATATATTATGTCTCTACAAGTTAATGCATAAATTCAATGTGATCCAAATAAAACACTAACAGATTTCAAATAGAATTTGACATGCTGTTTCTTTATGAGAAGAGTCATTTGTAAATTTGATTCCATTAAGATAAATAATATATAAAAAAGAAGTCCAATGGAGAGAAATATAACTGACAACACAGGAGAAAAAATTTTTAACTCTGTGTAATAGACAAGGGC
The DNA here is from genome assembly GCA_027257055.1 of Cephalopachus bancanus. Taxonomy (NCBI): domain Eukaryota; kingdom Metazoa; phylum Chordata; class Mammalia; order Primates; family Tarsiidae; genus Cephalopachus; species Cephalopachus bancanus. The sequence goes on along the minus strand of JAPVLO010000348.1, from coordinate 1,336,734 downwards.
TATTACCCAGAATTTGTAAAGAGAAACATTTGAAATATTTAAGAAGAATATTAATAACTTAATAAAGATGGACAAAGGATAGGAAAAAGTCATTTCACAAAAGATGAAGCATCAAAGTTTAATAAATGTATATACAAATTTCATTTGTGTACTGTATTAGGATTCTCCCAAGAAACAAAACCAATGGAATATATTCATATATACACACACACACATATATATGCACACACACGTGAATATGTATAATAGAATATATTATATATATTATTCTTATTTTTTAAAATAAATAATTGGCTCATATACTTGTGGAAGCTGAGAAGTCCCACAGTCTAAAGACCCAGAAGAGTCAGAGATATACATTCCAGTCCAAGTCTGAAGTCCTGAAAACCAGAAGCACTAATAGTGTAAGACCTAGTCAGTCCAAGGGCAGGAGAAGAGTGATATTTCAGCTCATGCAATATGAGAGAGAGAGAGAGAGAGAGAGAGAGAGAGAGAGAGAGAGAGAGAGAGAGAGAGAGATTTCAACCTTCCTCGGCCCTTTTGTTTTACTTGGGCCCCACATTAGAGAGGACAGTCTGCTTCATTCAGTCTACCAATTCAAATGCTAATCTCTTCCAGAAACTCCCTTCCAGACATACCCAGAAATAATGTTTATCCAGATATCTGGGCATCCTGTAGCCCAGTTAAGCTGACACATGAAATTGACCATCACATATATTTTATCACAAGAACTAGTCAAAGTATTTTTTCACCAAACAGAATGATAATTAAAAAATATTGTAAATATTGAGTGTGGGTAAAGCTATATATTGGATATTTGGAATATTAGTGGGTGATATTAATTGGCATGGCCAATGTGAAGAGGAATTTGATAGTACTTATTGAGCTTTAAATGTGCATGCTTTTTGACACTGCCGTTTTTTAATGCTATTAACCTATAGTCCAGCAGTAGGGAATAAGAAAGTAACTAAGGAACAACCATATTGTTATGACAATTTTATGTTATGTTAGGAATAGTTAGAAAACATGACATCTGTCACAGAGTGATTTGCAAGATATATTATGACATGAAACAGCAAGCTAAAAATACAAAGTATTGAATTAAAATAAAAACAGAAAACTCTATCAGTATAGGGTGATTACATACATTCATGTCTTTAAGAACTTACATCACAGAGACAACAGTGGTTACCAAGGCAGGGAAGATTGCCAGTGTGAGTTGGGGGCAAAGGACTAATTTGGCTTACTTAACTTAAATATTGTAATGGAGCCGGGCTCGGTGGCTCAGCCTGTAATCCCGCGCCTTTGGGAGGCTGAGGTGAGTGGATTGCCTGAGCCCGCGGGTTCGAGACCCGCCTGGGCAGCGAGACCTCATCTCTACGATAAATCAAAAACCAGCCGGGCGTGGTAGTACATGCCTGTAATTCCGGCTACTTGGAAGGCTGAGGCGGAAGGATCGCCGGAGCCCAGCAGGTCGAGGCTGCGGTGGCCGGGAGCGGCCACTGCACTCCAGTCTGGGCGACAGAGTGAGACTCCAACTCAAAAAAAAAAAAAAAAAAATGTTGTAATGGCAATTTATTAAGGAATTGACTGTGTAATTAAGTATTTATTACTAAACTAATTATACTAAAGTGTCTAGTACAGAGTCAGGAAAATATAACCTTGAATAGGGCTTATAAGATAAGGAAAATCTTTTTAGAAAAATGTAAATGGTTGTTTCAGTAAAGTAGTTTGTTGAAGTTCAATGCACTTGAACTTTAGAAGACTGAATTGAAAATTTCTAAAGATAAAATTTCTAATTATAGATCTGACATACCTTAGGATAATTCTTGGTTCCCTATCAAATAAATAAGAAAACACCCTTCCTTTGTGCTGCTGGTGTTAAGGATTGATTTGCACAACCTCCTTTACATCCTTATCTAGTACCCATTGCAAGGGTCATGATTCCAGGACTTGGCATTTGATAAAACCTGCTATTATGGAGTAGATTATAAAAAGCTCATGTATGAAATGAAGTGTAGGTGTAAATGTACCTATCACATCCTCATGAAGTGGTTGTTTCCCTTCATACACTTTAAGATTTTCCTAATGCTCAAAGAAGGAGGAGGAAGAGGAGGAGGAGGAGGAAGAGCAGGAGGAGGAGGAGTAGAGGGAGTGAATGTATTTGCATCTTAATTTTGTGGAAAGCAATGCTATGTGGTTCTTATGAATAGAAGGTGAATACTTATTTGAACACACAGTTTTGCAAAATTATCTTGAATTTATATACTTAGGAAAAGAATAAGACCTATTTTAAAATCATTCATCCATTTGATATGTTTTGGGTGCTTTCTATGCATCAGATACTACCCTAGGTGGTGCTGAAATAATGGGAAACACATAGACAGAACTTCTGTTCTTGGTCAGGCTAAATTGTGAGCCACAGGCTGACATAAAAAGCAAATATAAAATACAATAATTGTGAGATTTAAAAACTAAAAGTCAATTAACAAAAGCTGGAGATAGAGAATCCAGAGAGAGAAAAGTGCCAAACCCAGTGAAGAACGGGAAGGGTAAGCATTCCAGGCAAAGAACAATATGTGCAATTGCCCTGAGGTGGGAGAAGAATTGATGTGGGTTTGCATAACACAAAAAAACATAGATTATGGTAGAAAGATGAATTCAGGTCTACATGCAATAAAAACCATTGAAGAATTTATAACAATGATCCAGTCTGGATATAGTTTGAATCACATTTCTATTTATTGACAGCAAAGTATAAAAAAAAGAAAGAAAAAGATCTTATTTTTGCATACTGCTCCCAAACTGTCTTTTATTTAAACAATATTGGAAATGAATAGTTTTATATCTGTTTGGATTTTTGATTGGATAGTCTTAGGAAATTATTATTTAGTAAACAGAAGTAAATAAAACATAGTTTATTAATTTTATGCATTTTTGGGCAGCTAAACCCTTAGGATAGAGATAAAATCTTTCAATAATGTTTTTGTCTTTATCTGACTGTTGAGATTAAACTTCCTTCAATCTGGAACATGTGTCTTTAACTAGATTATCAAATGAATTTTCCCCTCAGTATTAATTTCCACAGTGGTGATTTCAATATTCAATAAATGCACAACAAGGCTTCCCATTAGAGAAAACAATTCTATTCTCTATTGACAGATAAACAGTTTAGCATGAGATCATTTGATAGCTTCTGTCTTAAACTATTTGGTCTCCCAAGGCAGAAGTAGTTTTTAGAGCCAGCCCTTGCACCATGTCATTGTAATGACATCGTAAAACAGTTCTTTTTATACTTTCCAATAAAACAGTGTGACATCTTAAATCTGAGTTGCTTTACTTTTTAAAGGGTGAAGAATGCATGATTCCTTTTCATCCACCTTCCACCAGCAAGGCAATCATCAGGTACAAAGAAGAAATCTCAGGGGAAGCATAGTCATACTCTAAAAATATATTCAAGGTACCCATATAGATAGAGGGATAATTGTTACATTTTGAGAAGACAGGTGACAATAACCTAAAATTTGTCCAAGACAGAAGTTTAAGTTTTCAATGGGTAACGATAACACACTTTCACACAAACATTCACTCTGTGAGTTTGAGGTGGTATCTGAATCATCACAGAACACAAAAGTTTGTAAGTGCAATGAGACTCCTTGTTTTGAAAGTTGGATTAGACTTCTCAAAAGAAAATATACAGGCAACCAACAGACACATGAAAAAATGCTCAGCCTCACTAATCATCAGAGAAATAAAATTCAAAACCACATTGAGATACCACCTAACTCCAGTAAGAATGGCCATGAATAATAAAACAAATAAAACAAACAACAACAGATGCTGGCGAGGATGCAAAGAAAAGGGAATGCTTCTTCACTGTTGGTGGGAATGCAAACTAGTTCAACCTCTATGGAAAATATTGTGGCAGTTTTTTAGATGAATTAGAAATTGACCTGCTGTATGACCCACAATCCACCTACTGGGAATATACCTGGAGGAACTAAAATTATTTTACAAAAAAGATACCTGCACACGCATGTTTATTGCACTATTCACAATAGCAAAAACATGGAACCACGTATGCTGCCCATTGAAACTGGACTGGATACAAAATAATGTGGCACATATACAAGATGGGATATTATGTAGCCACAAAGAAGGACAAACATAAGGACTTTTCAGCAACTTGGATGAATTTAGAGTCTATTATACTCAGTGATTTATCACAGAAACAAATAACAGAGTACCGTATATTCTCACTCAAGCGGACCTCAAACATTTACCATAATACTATAAGAAAGGGATTGGCAGTAGCGGGATACTGCCAGGGTTAGGGTGGGGACAATATCAGTAAGGGTACCTGATCTCAAACCAGGCAAAGTGGGGACCAAAGAGAGCCCCAAACTTTACCAATATGATGTCTACTTGTGTACCTAATCCTGAATTGTACACCACATCTTTAAGATGTAAAAAAGAATAAATACACAACTTTTTATAAATTAAAAAAAAAAGAAAGCTGGGTTAGGTCCTATCATATGGATCAAGTTGGGTGGGTGAGAGTGAAGGAGGACTGCAAAATAAATTATGCAAGGGGATGGTTTCTGAAAGTTGTCCATGCAACTAGAACAGGTCTCTAAAACAAGAGAGTTCCATTATTTCTAGTCAACTATCTCCTTCCTCAAAAGAAAGTACAACCACATAAATAAAAGCAACAATAATAACAACAACAACAAACCAAATGAAACTCATATTCAGAAGAGAGTTGGCATGAAAGGTTGTCTACACATGTTCTGGGAATAATTATTATTTAAATTAATATTATTGTGTTTTAAAGTGTCAACTTCATGTTTTCTATGAGTCACAATAACCCAAATCCAACTACTCAGAAGGATCTAAATCAATGGAGACATTTGAGGATATTAGTTTTTCGGAGAAAATTTATTGTTTCTAATACATGGTCCTATCTTTCTGAAGATTAGATTTGGGTTTGTGTAGATGGTGATGCTAAGGTTTATAATGACTATATCCTGATGCCATACCCAATGTGTTACCTGGGTAATGAAAGCCAGACTATTGATCTTAGCAGATGATCCAATGGCAAATATCTTCTTTTCTGAATTCATATTTGATCTGGAATTCTGAGGATTTTCAACTAGAAATGACATTTTTACAAATATTGGTTTAGTATCTTGATTTATCTCTTCATTCAAAGTCCTATATGCCTCTGTAGAATGTGTTCTCACTCCCTTTAACATGTGTTTGCATAATGCAAACTGAAGATGAATTTCCTAAATGCATTTGAATAAGAAAACACTTTGGCTTCTATAAATCCTGAAACACAAATCTGATAAACACACAAGGACCAGCCCTTTCTACTTAGGTGAAATTCCTAGTGACTAGGCTAGGGAGCATTCCTTTTCTCAGTGGAAACTTTGACACATGGATAGTTGTTTAATAATAAATATACTTTAACACTATTCAGATCTTATAATTTATTGTTTTTAATCACACAATACAACTGCTGAAAAGTTTGATGCCATCCAGGAAAAGAAACAGCTCTTTCTCTCTCTCTCTTTTTTTTTTTAAATAGAGGAACATGAAAGGATAATAGAAAAAATAAAGTAGATTAATTCAGGATAAATTTTATTTATCTAAAAACAGTGGAATAGGTGGAAAGCACCAAAATAAACTAAATCCTAGAACAAAAATATGGAAGTGTCCTACTAGCTAAGTGATTAAGTAGATAAAATATAAAGCTCCTTCCATTTATCCCATTATCAAGGACTACATATCTGCCTTTGCTTAGGACCAGGCATGTGCATATTGTGATGCCCAGAAGCACAGCCGAGAACCACTATATTCTCACAACAGAATGAAGTCCACAACATTCCATGGGACCGTCCATATTTGATTCCGCCCCCAAATGTATTTCAGTATTTCAGACTATCGTGGAATGAAGGGCAAGTAAGCATCCGGCCACCCTGGTTTGTGTCCAATTGCTCTGTGCATACATTTTTAAACAAGTCTCTGTTTTCTGGTGGAGCCTATCCCTACCATACCTGGGGCATCTCTCTGCGCGACCTTTCAGGGATCTGCAAAGTCCACTGTGACGGTGAATGTCTTTTACTTACTGTTATGCCTTCCAATCTTGGTTATTGTAGTTATTTGAATGTGTGCATTTTTCTCTGAAAACCAGTTCTTTTTCAAGTCATCATTTTACTGAAACTGTGCACTGTTTTTGTTGAGTATTCCAAGTTTAATAACATGCATTTTTCAAGAGAGCAGCCTGAGTCAAGGAACAGAAGTTCTAGAGCTGTTTCTTATTTTCCTCATGATATTCACTAGTCCGTCTGCAAGCCTGTGTCTTATGAGGACTGTGCTTCATCAAGCTGAAAAAAAAACAAACAAACAAACAAACAAAAGACCACTTAGCTTTTTAAGTATAGCTAGCCTATTAAGAATACTTCAGTCAAATTTATGAAGCTTTAGGATAAATGGATTCTTGGTTACTCTTTCAAAAGTCTTCTTTCTGAGTTAACTTGTAACTAAGAGTGATGCTTTCTCTCTTTTATCACCCCCGAGTTCTCTTAGCATACAAACAACTCCCTGGGAATAGGCAACTCAGATGGGGACATAAGATAACTGTAAGTTAATGAGACCCCAGTGACCTCTAAAAGTTAATGCTGCTAAAGCAATTAATGAAGCTTTTAAGGCAAGGCATAGAGGCCTGAGGATAATTTATGCATTGGTATGATCTGGCTTGTTATAGGCATTATTTAATATTTTCCAGGCAGTCAAGTAGAGCATGACTAAATATTCAAAAACAGAACAAGAAAACATTTTTGACTCCTATAGGAAGAAAAATATACTTCAGATTCGAAGAATAGAAAAGATTTTAAATTGGAACACAACTAGTTGGGAAAAGGAAAGTTCTTTGCAAGATTTGAGCTAATAAGTACATAGATGAAAGAATGATAGAATTCTAAAATCACAACTTACAATTCTGGATGAAATAATAGGTCTAGGCAACAACTACTAATGAATCATAAAATCATTAGGGAAAAGGATAATTAGAAATTGTATAGTGAGGATCAAACTAACATCTTCTGAACCTACTATTAATCTTATAATTAAAGATAGGGCAACCAGATATCATGGGGTCTCAACGATGTAAAGCAATAGAAAGTGAGAAACACCACATATGAAGTATATTTGTCAAAGTACTCGAACCTGACTCTAAGTCCTCCAAAACTGCCAATTTGTAGGACATACAGGGGATAGAGGAAAGTTAATATGTCTGCCACGAGGGAGTAAGCAATCACATGCAGACTGTGGGATATTTGATTGTACATATGAATGGAACAAATGAAATAAGGAGAAGCAAATAAATGAATATAAACAAATAAGAGAGACTAAAAATACATATCAACTTAATGCAATATGTGGACTTTAAGGAATCCTGATTCAAATAAATTAAGTAAAAGTATTTTTATACCAGGAAATTATTAACTTTTAAGGTGTGGCGGTTATTTAAAAATAGTCTTCTCAGAAGTTCGCACTCAAATATTTACATTTGAAATGCCCTGATGTATTAGATTGGCTTTAACATATTTTGGCTAAAATATGTGGGTCAGTAGATGAATTGAGGCCGATCATATGTTGACATATAAAAGCTGAGTGATGGATATATTAGGGCTAGCTAGAGGGTTCTCTGTACTTGTGATGTTGGAAAATTTGAGTAACAAAAGAGGAATATTAGTGTCTCACCAGAGAGAAATAAGAAGAGACAGTAAGCGAAGGGGCTCCGTTTTCTGTGACTAAGGACTGGAAGACAAAGTGGCGCAATTGGAACAAATCTGAGTATTTAGAGCTGATAAAAAATTTTTAGACATTGTTCGGATACAGTCACAGAAAAAGGAGTATTTTGATGTTGTTAAATTGTCATTTTTATCAATTGAGTTCAAGCATTTTTCCTTGTGAATTTTGTCTATTTATGAGATGTATATAATACAGTTCCTAAGGCATATTACTGGCAGTTGCTTTCTTAATTTAATCAGACAAGAATTTTGTTGGTTTTAATATTGTCAAGATATCAAATTCTCTAATTTCCTTTTTTAAAGCAATTTTTGAGAGAGGAAAAAATGAAATCATTTCCTATTTTACTGCAAATGGTAGTTTTCAATGTCAAGTAAATAAGTTGTGATGGCAAGTAAAATGATCATGATATTTGTTATATTTACTTACGTTGAAAACACTTTATCATCCCTCATTCAAATGTAAATATACAGGCATGATTCAACAGTACGTTAGTTTACTTCAAGCAAACCATACAAAGTGCATTTTTTGTTGTTGTTGGATTCTCACTCTGTCACCCTGGCTGTAGTGCAGTGGTACACTCACAGCCATCACAGCCTTGACCTGCTGGGCTCGGGTGATCCTTCTGTCTTAACCTTCCAAGTAGTTGGATAGTTGGATACAGCCATGCAGCATGAGGCCTGGCTAATTTTTTGATTTATTGTAGAGATGCTGTCTTGCCAAGTTTCCCGGGCTGGTCTCAAACCCCTGAGCTCAGACAATTTTTTTGCCTCAGCCTCACAAAGTGCTGGGATTACAGGTGTAACCCACCATGCCTGGTTACAAAGTGCATTTTAAACACTCATATGAGATATAGTTGTATCTGGGCAAGTACCTAAAAAAACGAAAACAAAAGCAAAACACAGCAAGGTGGGGAAACTGAGGTAATCAATAATATTTAAAGATCTGTGTCATTTAAAATTTGCTGAATAGCAAGAATGCTTGAATATAATATAATATAATGCAATGTAATATAAGATAATAATATTGAATATAATAATGCAGCAACAGGGTCCACACTATACACATTTATATACACATTTAGCCACACACATCTCTCTCACAGATTCTCCTCAAAGCAATCTAATTCATGTGATTGCCTATCTTCCTTCTTCATTCTGTGATTTCTCCACATTCTCAGGCCTACAGAATATAAACCTTGTATGACTGGAACAATTACACCTGACCTGGCAAGGCCCTGCCTGCAAAACAGTTTGTAATGCTTCATTTTGATGTCTCATTTAAAAATATACATATATTTTTAAATTTTATTTTGTTTTGGCAAGAAGAGTTAACATGAGAACTACCCCCTTACCAAATTTTTAAGTGTGCAATGCGGTATTGTTGACAACAGGCACAGTGTTGTACAGTAGAACTTATTTAATTCATCCTGGTCCTTTCATAATTGAAACTCCCTAGTAAATCTGAGAAGGCTTGCTGATTTTTCTCTCTGATCCCTGGTCTGGTCCTATACACTTTCTTGCACAGCACACGTGCCACAGATACTTCTCTCGAGGGCCCCACCTCTTTCTATTCTGCCACACAGCATGCCAACTGAACTCAAGATACTGTGTCTTCTGTCCTGCTTGATTTTCTTCCCAACTTATTGTTTCTGTTAATAAGAATTTTTGTTTGCATCCACTCCCTGTTGTAAGTTAGATATGCTAAACATCAGAAAAAGAGGGAGAAGGCGAGTATTAGTGTCTCATGGATACCCTTGGCTTCTTTGGGTGGTTTCAATTGCAATGTTTTCCTGCTTTAATGAGACTCAGTGTTCATGGGAATAGGGAGCAACATAAAATGCAATGATGCGAACAGATTTGAGAGGCCGAACATCACAATAAAATTCACCTTCTGGGACTTTCTAGAACTTTGAAGGAGGATGATGGACCACTATTGTATTTCAGCATGGCAGCTCCCTAAGCAGCCATGAGAGACACGCAGGAGAGTTTTGTGATACTGGATCAGTACCAACAAACATTTTATGGAAAATAACCAATTAAGAGTTTGCAAGCATTTGATGTGGAAGAAATCTCATTCATGTTAAACTAATTCAGCATTTCAGAGTAGAGAAAAAGGATTACTCAGACAATGGAGATTAGATAACTCCCAGGTGGGTCTATTCCTTTGTTTAATGCAGTGGCTCTCAAAGTTTGGTCCTGGAACAAGCAGCATCAGCATCACCAGGGACTTGATAGAAATGCAAATTATGGAGCCCCACCCCAGATCTATTGGTTTAGTCTCCAGAGTCAGACTCAGTAACTGTGTTTTCACAATCTTACCAGAAGATTCTGATGGATGAACAAATTTAAGACCCACTTTAATGCATATTTTTTCGTTTTTCAAAAGAAAGATTTTGAAATTTCAGGGTTTTTTTTTTCCATTTTTCTTAATACAACAGTCTTTTGAAATAATCCTTTAAGTTAGATCAAAAGTCCTTTTTTTCTTTTAGTATTAATAAAAGCAACAATGTTCCATACTAGCTAGATAATTCTATTTATTTATCATAACTCAGAATATATTTGTTTATTATTATCACAATTATCATGTTATTTACTGACATTCAAGACTATAAATGGCCCGACATATGACTTTAATATCTGTGCATTTCTTTTTTAAAAATTTTATTTTAAAGATGTGGGGTACAATTCAGGATTAGGTATACAAACGTTGATTATTCAGGTACCCTTGTTGATGAAGTGTGCCCCTCCCTCCCCTAGCAGTTTCTCTCAACTGCCAATCGAACCATTCCCTGGCAGTTTCCCACTACTGCCAATCCCTTTCTTATAGTATGATAATTGTTCAAGGTAAGCTTATGAGTGAGAACATATGGTACTCTGTTCTTTGTTTCTGTGATAGATAACCGAGTATGATTGACTCTAAATCCATTCAAGCTGCTGCAAAGTCCATATGTTTGTCTTCCTTATGGCTACATAATATTCCATTGTGTATATATACCGCATTTTTAAATCTAGTCCATTTTCGATGGGTAGCATAGTTGGTTCCATGTTTTTGCTATTGTGAATAGAGCTGCAACAAAAATATGTGTGCAGGTATCTTTTTTGTAGAATGATTTGTGTTCCTCCGGGTATATTCCCAATAGAGGAATTGCTGTGTCATATGGAAGGTCAATTTCTAGTTCTTTGAGAAATCGCCATACTGTCTTCCAAAGAGGTTGCACTAGTTTGCATTCTCACCAGCAGTGTGGAAGCGTTCCTTTTTCTCCGCATCCTTGCCAGCATCTGTTGTTGTTTGTTTTATTAGTGATGACCATTCTTACTGGGGTTAGGTGGTATCTCAGTGTGGTTTGATTTGCATTTCTCTGATGATTGGGGAGGCTGAGCACTTTTTCATATGTCTGTTGGCTACATCTTCTTTTGAGAAGTGTCTTTTTATGCCTTTTGCTCACTTTTTAATGGGGCTGTTTGTTTTTTTCTTTTTGGTGCGTTTGAGTTCCTTGTAGATCCTAGATGTTAGGCCTTTGTCAGATATACAGTTGGAAAATATTTTTTTCCATTTTGTGGACTGTCGCCCATCTCTCTTGACAGTTTCTTTTGCTCTGCAGAAGCTTGTTAGTTTGATGAGGTCCCGCTTGTCTATCTTATTTCTTAAGATATGGGCAGTTAGGGTTCTGATGAGGAATTGGTTGCCAGTTCCAATTTCCATAAGGGTGTCTGCTGCGTTTTCTAAGATTCTTATAGTTTGAGGTTTTATGTTTAGATCTTTGATCCATTTAGAGTTAATTTTTTGTGTATGGTTAGGTGGGGACCCTGTTTCATTCTTCTGTGTGTGATCAGCCAGTTTTCCCAGCATCACATTTACTGAATAGGGTCTCCTCTCCCCAGTGGTTGTTGTTAGGCTTTGTCAAAGATAAGTTGGCTGAGAAATTGAGACTTAGCTTCTGGAATCTCTATCCTGTTCCCTTGGTCTATATGCCTGTTCTTGTACCAATACTAGGCTGTTTCGATTACTGTATCCTTATAATAAAGTTTGAAGTCTGGAAGTGTGATTCCTCTGCTTTGTTTCTTTTGCTAAGGATTGTTTTGGCTATTCATGGTCGTTTATGTTTCCATATTAATTTCTGTATTGTCATTTCCAGGTCTGAGAAGAATGATGTTGGTAATTTAGTGGGAATTGCATTGAATCTGTAGATTGCCTTTGGTAGGATGGGCATTTTAACGATGTTGATTCTTCCTATCCAAGAGCATGGAATATTTTTCCATTTGTTTGTGTCTTCTTGGATTTCTTTGAGCAGTGTTTTGTAGTTCTCATGGCAGAGGTCTTTGACTTCTCTGGTTAGAAAGATGCTGAGGTATTTCATTTTTTGTGTGTGGCTATTGTGAATAGGATTATGCTTTTAATTTGGGTCTCTGCCTTCTTGTTGTTCGTGTATAGGAATGCAACTGCTTTTGCTCCTTTATTTTGTACCCTCAGACTTTCTCAAAGTCCTTTATCAGTGCAATTTGACAGATTCTCTTGGATTTTCAAGGTATAGGTATAGGATAGGATCATATCATCAGCAAGGTATAGGATCATATCATCAGCAAAGAGGGATAACTGGATTTCCTCTTTTCCTATTTGGATACCCCTGATTTCCTTCTCTTGTCTAATTACCCTAGCCAGGACTTCCAACACAATGTTGAACAAGAGGGGTGAGAGTGGGCAGCCTTGTCTTGTTCCAGTTTTCAGGGGAAATGCTTACAGTGTCTGTCCATTTAGCAATATGTTAGCTGTGGGTTTATCATAGATGGCACTTACTATTTTGAGGTATGTTCCTTTTATACCTAGGTGTTTGATGGTTTTTATCAAGAAGCGATGCTGAATTTTATCAAAAGTTTTTTCTGCATCTAATGATATAATCATAGCACCTGTACATTTCCAAGAAAAACAGGAAAGCTATGCCTATAGCTCCTTTAGGATCCATGGTCAATAGTGAAACAATAATTAGTCAGGAACAGAGTGTGAAACTCAGCTCAATTTCAAATTCCAGACCTGAAGAGGAATATAAGACAGTTCCTCCAGAATATGAGTTCATTAAACATTAAGTGTCATGTCAAGCAAACCAAAGGAGCTTGATGTTAGCTTTTGTTATTCTGGTGCTCTTTAATACTATTTCAGAGAAGATTTCTTCAAGCTTCCCTGTTTATGTTATGAAGCTTGACTAATAGGCTATGTATATATGTGCATATATATATCCTGTTCTACAGTCCAGTTTCTCATATGGTTATGTGTATATTACAAATTCTAAAGAAAACATTAAAAATTAGTAGTGTATTAAAAATAAGTTGACTTTGACTAAATTCAATTAAACTCTCAAATAAAGGAAACATTGAAATGAGAGAATATATTAAAATGCTATTACATCAATATGAAAAATAAGGATAACATGTATTAAAATAAAATACTCCAATTATCTCTCTGTCTCTTATAACAATTTCTTGTAAACCTGGAAGAGTCTATACCATTCACATTGTATCCTATTCTAAAGCCACCACCGTGAACCCTAGAGCAGAGCAGAGGTGGCAAACCATTGTCATGCGAGTCTCATCCAGTGCACAGATATGCTTTGTTTAGTTTGCACTGAAGTTTGTTTACTTTACTTTGTTGCTGCTTTATTTTGTTACCTGAAACAATATTAGAAAGTATGGTATTCTCACATAAAAATCCACATATTTGAATCTCTTGGAAGAATTGGTAGCTCCAGCACTCTTGGGGTGACATTTTCAAAACTTTAGGCTGGACTCTAATGACAGCTAGGAAGTTCATTTTAGGAGGCATGTGCCCTAAGTGGCCCCAGTCACCCACACAAAGACCAGTTTATTTTATTTTAACTTTTAATTTTTTAATTTTAAAAATATGGGTACAATTCAGGGTTAGGTATGCAAATGTTCATTATGCAGTTACCCTTGTTAATTTAGGTGTGCCTCCCCTTAATGGGCAGATTCCCACTACTGCCAATTCCACTTCCCTGCCCCCCCCAGCAATTTCCCACTACTGCCAATCCTTTTCTTATAGTGTTATGCCAATTGTTCAAGACCGCTTATGAGTGAGAACATGTGATAGTTAGTTCTTTGTTTCTGTGAAAGATCACTCAGTATTATAGACTCTAAGTTCATCCAGTTTGCTGTGAAGTTCATGATTTTGTTCTTCTTTATGGTTGCATAATATTCCATCATGTATATGTACCACATTAAAAAAAATCCAGTCCTCTTTTGATGGGCAGCATAGTCAGTCCCATATTCTTGCTGCTGTGAACAATGCTGCGATAAATATACATGTGCAGGTATCTTTTTTACATAGTAATTTGAGTTCTTCTGGGTATATTCCCAGTAGGGGGATTGCAGGGTTGTATGAAAGGTCGATTTTTAGATCTTTTAGAAATCGCCACACTGTTTTCCACAGAGGTTGTACTAGTTTACACTCCTACCAACAGTGTAGAAGTGTTCCCTTTTCATCACATTCTCTCCAGCATCTGTTGTTTCTTGAATTATTGATGATAGTCAACCTGATTGGAGTTAGGTGGTATCTCAGTGTAGTTTTATTTGCATTTCTTTGATGACTAGTGAGGCTGGGCATTTTTTCATGTATCTGTTGGCTGCTCATACGTCTTTTTTTGAGAACTGTCTATTCATATCTTTTGCCCACTTTGTAATGGGGCTATTTGTTTTTTTCTTTTCGGCATGTTTGAGTTCCTTGTAGATCCTAGATGTTAGGCCTTTGTAAGACATACAGTTGGCAAATATTTTTTCCCAGTCTGCAGATTATCTCCCTGCTCTCTTGATGGGTTCTTTGACTTTGCGGAAGCTTGTCAGTTTGATGAGGTCCCCACTTGTCTCTTATCTCTTATGGCATGGGTACTTGGGGTTTTGATCAAGAATTGGTTGCCAATTCCAATTTCCATAAGGCTATCTCCTGTATTTTCTAAGGTTCTTATAGTTTGAGGCTTTACATTTAGGTCTTCGATCCATTTAGAGTTGATTTTTGTGTATGGTGATAGGAAGGGATCTTGTTTTAATCTTCTGCATGTGGCCAGCCATTTTTCCCAGCACCATTTACTGAATAGTTATTCCTTTCCCCAGTCAGTGGTAGAGGCTTTGTCAAAGATGAGTTGGTTGAGAAATTGAGGTTTTGCTTCTGGAATCTCTGTCCTGTTCCATTGGTCTATATGCCTGTTCTTGTACCAATACCAGACTGCTTTTATTATTGTAACGTTATATTAGAGTTTAAAAGATCAGTTTTTTTGATGGTCATTTATGATTGTTCTTGCACTGTCACTTTATGGGTAATTTAGAAACATATTTCTCTATGTTTTATGTCTATTTATTGGAAAAATATAAAGTAATGGGCACATGTCTGAAGGAAATGCCTTTATATGAAACTCCTTGCCAATAACATGTAGTTTTTATTTTATAATATCTGTTTTTTCCTTATACAGTCATTTAAAAAATTAATTAATTAATTAATTAATTAATTAATTATTTTTTGAGCTGGAGTCTCACTCTGTCGCCCAGACTGGAGTGCAGTGGCCGCTTCCGGCCACCGCAGCCTCGACCTGCTGGGCTCTGGCGATCCTTCCGCCTCAGCCTTCCAAGTAGCCGGAATTACAGGCATGCGCTACCACGCCCGGCTGATTTTTTTTTTTTATTGTAGAGATGAGGTCTCACTGCCCAGGCGGGTCTCGAACCTGCGGGCTCAGGCAATCCACTCACCTCAGCCTCCCAAAGGCGCGTGATTACAGGCTGAGCCACTGAGCCCGGCTATACAGTCATCTTAATTGTTGACCCCTGAGCTAAAGGATATCGAATTATAGTAAAGAAAATACGGAAAATTTCCTAAATATTAAATAATGTCTTGTGAAATTCTTCTGATAAAACATTTAAAATATAAATAAGAATTGTAACTAATTAAGAAGATAAACTGGCTATTAGTTTTAGTTGATTTTGTTTTACATACAGAAAACTCAAAATCAGTGCACTAAACTGTTGGAATTAATGACATAGTTGAGTAAGATGGTCATAAATCACAAAAGGAGGACTTGAAAAAAGAAAAGACTACTATATTTCTAGAGGGAAATGCTAAACATTGATTTGAATTTTACTTCTCCCCAAATTTGCTTATATTTGCTTGTATTTACCACCAAAGTATAGGGGTGTGTGTATGTGTGTGGGTGGTGGGGAGAGTGTGTATACCCACACACATATTTTTTCTTTTCTGCATATCTCTTTGTATCCGTGTGTCAGGGATTAGGTAAGGGTTTCCATATTATCTTAAACCTTATGTTAATCAAGGCTTTCCAAGAAAATAATGATATGTAAGAGAGATCAGAATTTTTAAAGCAAGTTTTGAAAACTAAATTATTAAAATATTGTGGCATTGGTTTAGTAAGAGACAGACAATTCAATGTACCAGAATAAATACTATGGAATCAGGCACTAGCAGTTATAAATAGTAAATAATAAAATTGGAATGTCTTAGCAGTGGGACAATCAATTAACTTTCTGAAAATAAATATATATACATTACATCAAATTTACCAAAACAAATCCCACAACAATTAAATGCAAAAACATAAATAAAATAATGCAATAGTTGAAAAATATGTATGGGGGACTTAGAGAGTAAGATGAGGTTTTTACTATATCAACTCAAGAGACCATAAAAGTATCATAAAAGAGCTGCCTTAAAATTATGAAATGTACTATGTTAAAAATAAAATAATAAAGTTAAAATTAAATGTCAAGAACTTTTGCTTCTGCTGCAGATGGAATAATAGGGCTAGGATACACCCTCCCACATGATACAAAAAAAAAATCAGTGTATGAAAAACTGGTGTTTAAGATACTAACTAGGCAAGCACAGAGAGTAATTCTTGATACATGGGAAAAAAAAGTGAATCCTATGATTTTTGCAAATTATTGTCTTGAGATGTCTTTGAGGCAACAATGCAAAGAGGGAAGCCCAAGTGTCAACACCTTGAGTTTGGAGTTAAGGCTGAGAATCCCAAACCTAGGAAGACCAGACAGCTAAAGTGGTCAGGAAAGCATATTAGAGAGAGAGAGAGAGAGAGAGAGAGAGAGAGAGAGAGAGAGAGAGAGAGAGAGAAAAGAAAGAACACCAGAGGTCCCATTTTAGAGTTCAGCAAAGTACTACTGCTCAGCACATGTTTGTGAGAAGACCTCTCAGGATCAGGAAAAGAACTATTGGATGTGTTAGAGGAGGCAGTGTCCAGTTCTCACATAGGGTTGGAAATAATGCCTACTATCACTGACCAGATTAGAAAAGCTTATAACTCTCAAGATATTGGATGTAGAACTCAGGAGGATCTTGCCTCAGTGGTGCAGAATAACTAGCTTTAGACTGAATACTGCCTTGAAATTCTCCAATGGACCATAAAAACAAGACACAAGGAATCAAGCTATTTCCTAGTAAACTAACTTTATCCCAAAACAAAACTCAATAAAATTTATAGGAATACAAAACTATAAAACATTCTAGAAGATTAAACTCGTAATGTCTGACATCCAATCAAATGAATTCTAGACATGTAAAAAATAGGAAAACATGGTAAAGAAAATAATTAACCAGTTAAAACTGGCCCCATACTGGCACAAATATTAGAGCTTGCAGACAAGGCTATTAAAAGTTATTGTTATTATATTCCATGTGCTAAAAAAAGCTAAGAAGATACACATAGGTTATAAAAAGTCCCAAGTGAATTTTAGAGATGAGCAGCACAATATCTAAGGTGAAAAATACAATGGGTTGGATTAACAGGAGATTAGATATTGCAGGAAAAAAAGATTATTGAATTTGAATGGTCTATTTTTTTTCCTTTCAGCACGTTTGAGTTCCTTGTAGATGCTGGATATTAGGCCTTTGTTAGATATACAGTTGGCAAATATTTTTTTCCCATTCTGTGGGCTGACTCCCTGCTCTCTTGATGATTTCATTTGCTTTGCAGAAGCTTTTTAGTTTATGAGGTCCCACTTATCTATATTATCTCTTATAGAATGGGTTTTTGATTAGGAATCGGTTGCCTATTCCAATTTCCATAAGGATGTCTCCTGTGGTTTCTAAGATTCTTATAGTTTGAGGTTTTATGTTTAGATCTTTGATCCATTTAGAGTTGATTTTTGTATATGGTAATAGGTAAGGGCCCTGTTTCATTCTTCTGTGTGTGGTCAGTCAGTTTTCCCAGCACTATTTACTGAATAGGTTCTCCTTTCCCCAGTGTTGTTGGAGGCTTTGTCAAAGATGAGTTGGTTGAGAAATTGAGGCTTTGCTTCCGAAATCTCTATCCTGTTCCATTGGTCTATATGCCTGTTCTTGTACCAATACCAGGCTGTTCTTATTATATTGTAGCCTTATAATAAAGTTTGCAGTCTGGAAGTGTGATACTTCCCACTTTGTTTCTCTTGCTGAGGATTGTTTTGGCTGTTTGTGGTCATTTATGTTTCCATATGAATTTCTGTATTGTCATTTCCAGTTCTGAGAAGAATGATGTTGGTAATTTAATGGGTATTGTGAAATTGGCAAAATATATAAATAGATACTTCTCAAAAGAAGACATACGAGCAGCCAACAGATACATGAAAATGCTCGGCCTCACTAATCATCAAAGAAATGCAAATCAAAACCACACTGAGATACCACCTAACTCCAGTCAGGATGGCCATTATTAATAACTAAAAAAACCAACAGATGCTGGAGAGGATGTGGGAGAAATGAAAACGCTTCTACACCATTGGTGGTAGTATAAATTAGTACAACCTCTGTGGTGATTTTTGAAAGGTCTTCCATATGACCCAGCAATCCCCCTATTGGGAATATACCTGGAGGAACTCAAATCATTCTACAAAAAAGATACTTGCACACACATATTTATTGCAGTAGTATTCACAATAGCAAACACTTGGAACCAACCATGCTGCCCATTGAAAGTGGACTGGATTTTAAAAAATGTGGTACCTATACACAATGGAATATTACACAGCCATAGAGGACAAAATTATGGACTTCGTAGCAACTTGAATGGATTTAGAGTCTGTCATACTCAGCGATCTATCACAGAAACAAAGAACTGAGTATCACATGTTCTCACTCATAAGTGGACCCCGAACATTTATCATAATACTATATGAAAGGGATTGGCAGTAGTGGGATACTGCCAGGGGAGAGAAGGGAGGGGGGCATAAAATATCAATAAGGATACCTGATGCCAAGCCAGGTGAAGTGGGGACCAAAGGGAGACCCAAACTTCACTTGTATGATGACAACTTATGTGCCTAATCCTGAACTGTACCCCACATCTCTAAAATAAAATTTTAAAAAAGAAACTGTCTAAAATGAAACACAGAAAAACAGAATTAAAGCAAGACCAGGATAGCACTTCAGTGAGCTGTGTGATAACTTCAAGAAGTTATGCATGTTATTGGAGAACATGAAAAAGAGGAGGATGGGGACATAAGAAATATTTGAAAAGCTATGGTTAAAATGTTTCCAAACGTAGAGAGAATGATAAATCTTCATATCCAAGAAGCTCAATAAATGATGCTGGACATATAATAAAATTGCTCAAAACTAGAAAAATACTTTAACATCAGTCTCTCTCACTCTCTCTCTCTCTCTCTCTCTCTCTCTCTCTCTCTCTCTCTCTCTCTCACACACACACACACACACACACACACACACACACACACACACACACAACGGTGATTACCAAAGAACAGTAACAGTAGATTCAGTAGATTTCTTTTTGGCAACAATGCAAGAGAGAACCTTAAAAATATTGAAGAAAAAAATCGTGTAGCAGAATTTCATTAACAGTAAAAATATCTCTCAAAATAAAAGTGAAATGGAGATCTCTTCAGACATATAAAAATTGAAAGAATTCTGCACCTACTGACAAAATCTCACCAAGCCCTACAAAACTATGAGGATAAAGGAAAAAAGCAAATATATCCAAGTAGTTGATAAGCATAGGAAAAGATGTTCAACATAATTACTCCTCAGAAGAATGCAAATTCAAACCAGGGAGAGATTTAATTTAAAAAATGACTATAATTTATAAGACTGAAGAGATCAAGTGTTGACAAAAAAGGAGCAACTGGGACTTTCATATTGCTTGTTGGAGTGTAAAACGATTCAACCACTTTGAAAAACTGTTTGACTAAAGCTAATCATGTACTTGCTGTAGACCAGCAATTCTTCTTCTAGGTATACACTCAAGATAAATTAGTTTATATAGTCTCCAAAGGATATGTACAAAAATGTTCATAGCCATTTTATTCATAATAGACTCAAACTGGAAATAATGCAAATGTTCTTAAAAAAAAGGTTAAAAAAATAAATTGTGATACACTCATAATTTATTTGAATTTATTTATTTGGATAGGATAAAAACTAAAACCAAAAACATTGTATACATGTAACATTGTAAGTTAAACTTAAAGATTTTTTATTGCTGGGAAAAGTGAGGCCCAAACTTTATCTATAAAATGACCATTTGTATACATAACACTGAACTGTAGCCTACATCTTTAAAATAAAAAATTAAAAAAAGATTTTATATTGTGCAAGATGTCATACACAAAATGGTACCTACTTTATGATTTTATATATATATATGTATATACATATACATATATATAAAACTGAACAAAAGACAAAAATAAATGCACTGTAATTGAAGTCAGAATAGTTTTTATTTCCGGGGCAGGTGTTGACTTGGAAGTAGCAAGCAGGAGTGATGAACACATTTACTATTTTGATCTGGATGATTGTTGTGCAGATGTATGCATGTGTAAAAATTCACTGAGTGGCATATACGAGGTTTTTGCATGTTACTGTGTATAAATTATACCTCTGAAAATTGCTTGGCTTAATTTTTAAGTGCTTGAAGATTTTTCTAGCTATCTTTCTGTTGTTTGTTCCTATTTTCTCACTTTGGTCAGAGAATCCATATGATCTGAATCCATTGAAATGTGTGGAAATATGCCGTTTGGTTCAGCATAGGACCTATTTTGGTAAATGTTCTAGGGACACTTCAAAGGAATATTTTTTATACAGTTGGTAGGTACATTTCATAAGTGTCAAGTAGGTCAACTTGGTTAGTACTGGTCTTCAATTTTCTCTGTTTTTATTGATTATTTTGTTTGCTCAGACTATCAGTTACTAAGACATAGATGTGTGTTAAAAACATCCGTTTGCTATTGTCAATTTTTCTAACATTTATATTGGTCAATTTTTGCATATATATATATATTTTAATATAAATATATAAAAATACATTTTATTTTTTTGTGGGCACCATAGAGCTCTTACCCTTAATTCCTAGAAACTCACTCCTCTGGTGAACCCTTAAGTTAGGAAGTGAGAATCTCTTCAGGTTTGAAGTTTAGGATTTTGGACTAAAGGATGATAGAGTAAATGGCAGATGGCAACAGAATAGCAAGCATCTATTTTCATTAATGCCTCTGTCTAGCAAGCTTTGTGCTTTCCTAGTGTTCTAATGATATTGGGAAGTCTGATGGAGAGGTCAGGCAAAGGTTGTCGTTGTTCAAAGCATCACCTGTGTGGGAAGGTAGTGGGGGAGATTGGAGACTAAAACAGAATGTACAAAGCTCTCCTCCAAGCTTGAGTCTCACTATACTCTGCCCAGGCTGCATCTACCAAACCCCCGTGCACTCTCATCACCCACATATCCCAGCAAAAAGATACAACACAATTTACAACAACTTTTGGTTTCCCCAGGAATTTCTTATAGTTATTACATTATTTCCTCAGACACATGCTGTCTTTTCATTCTGGAGTTTCTCCATGGCAGCAGCTCCCATAGCCTGTGCTAAGTCACCATGGAGATAAGACTGTCATTTCTTTCATATTCCCTTCCTTGCTCTTTTCTCTCAGCCATCTTTTTGAAACCCATAGACTGAGCTCTTATAACAATATTTTGATAGAAAAAAAGATCTGTGAGTAAAAATCTAAGGCTGTGAATAAATATTTGCTGTAACCATCTGCTCTGGGGACATGATATATTATGTCAGGGGAAGTTGTCTATTTCCATATCTTGACCAAATTTCAAATCTAGAAATCGAAATGAAAGTAACATTAATAGTATTTTTTCTTCATGTTCCCCCTTCCTGCTTGGTAAACATGGAGTGAGGAGGTTGAGGCAATCTCTGGAGGGATCTATGTAGCACTATGTGGGATGTCTGAACTGAGAAGACTTGAGAAAGTCATCAAATTTCCTGGGATCTTAGTGTATTTTGAGAAAGCAGTCAAATTACTCTTTTGGCATAGCGTGCAGCAGTAGCCTCCAGTTTCTCCCAGGACATTATTTAGGGAGAAAGTTGTCCTTCCACATTGGGGGGAAATTCACATTTAACTAGGGAAAGTGTTACAAGAACAGGTATCTTTTAATTTTTTAATTTTTAATTTTATAGATGTGGGGTACAATTCAGGTTTAGGCATACAAATGTTAACTATGCAGGTACCCTTGTTGATGAAGTGGGCAGTTTCCCTCAACTGCCAATTCCATCCCCCGCAGCAGGTTCCCACTACTACCAATGTACTCTGTTCTTTGTTTCTGTGATAGATCACTGAGTATGATGGACTCTAAATCCATCCAAGTTGCTGCAAAGTCCATATGTCTGTCCTTTATGGCTGCATAATATCCCATTGTGTATATGTACCATTAAAAAAAAATCCAGTCTAGCTTTGAAAGGCAGCATGGTTGGTTCCATGTTTTTGCTATTGTGAATAGAGCTGCAATAAACATGTGTGTGCAAGTATCTTTTTTGTAGAATGATTTGAGTTCCTCCGGGTATATTCCCAATAGGGGGATTGCTGGGTTATATGGAAGGTCAATTTCTAATTCTTTCAGAAATCACCACACTGCCTGTCTTCCAAAGAGGTTGCGCTAGTTTGCATTCCCACCAGCTGTGTAGAAGTATTCCTTTTTCTCCACATCCTCATCAGCATCTGTTGTTTGTTTTATTAATGATGATCATTCTTACTGGGGTTAGGTGGTATCTCAATGTGGTTTTGATTTGTATTTCTCTGATGATGAGTGAGGCTGAGCACATTTTCATGTGTCTGTTGGCTGCACACATATCTTCTTTTGAGAAGTGTCTATTCATGTCTCCTGCTGACTTTTTAATGGGGCTGTGTTTTTTTCTTTCATCATGTTTGAGTTCCTTGTAGATTCATGATGTTAGACCTTTGTCAGATATATAGTTGACAAATATTTTTTCCCATTCTGTGGGCTGTCTCCCTGCTTTCTTGATGTTTTTTTTTGCTTTGCAGAAGCTTGTTAGTTTGATGAGGTCCCACTTGTCTATATTATCTCTTATGGCATGGGCACTTGGGGTTGTGACCAGGAATTGGTTGCCAGTTCCAATTTCCATAAGGGTGTCTCCTGCATTTTCTAAGGTTCTTATAGTTTGAGGTTTTATGTTTAGGTGCTTGATCCATTTAGAGTTAATTTTTGTGTATGGTGATAGTTAGGGGTCCTGTTTCAATCTTCTGCATGTGGTCAGCTAGTTTTCCCAGCACCATTTACTGAATAGGAAGTACAGGTATCTTTATACCCCATCTCCTTCTTGAGTTTTCTCCTCTCTCCATCTCTAATCTTTCTAATCTTTCTAATCTTTCTGAAAGCAGAAAATTCAGTTACACTGTGAAACATGGTCACCAGTAGCACCTTTCCTTTCTTGTTGATGCTTCACTAGGGAATCTGCTAGGGGAGGGGGGGGCACACCTCATCAACAAGGGTACCTGCATAATCAATCTTTGCGTACCTAACCCTGAATTGTACCCCACATTAATAAAAAATAATAATTAAAAAAAGGAAACTGAGATACCTGACACCCCTCTCACCAGGATTAGCAAGGACCTGCAGCTGCCCCTTATGGTCTGATTTCCAACTCAGGCTTTGTACTAGAACATCAGAGGAATTTAAAAAATAAACAGTGATGCCCAGACCCACAATGAGAAATTTTGACTTTCTGTGGTCTTACGTGGAACCAGGACACCAATGTGTTTTGAAGTTTCTTACGAACAGATAACATTGAGAATCAGGGCTGGAAGCTTTGTACCACTCTTGCAGGATGAGACTGAAAATCCTGGGTGGTGGGTTGGGAGTGGGATAGCAAAGAAGGGTCATAATAAAGAAGGACAAACATATGGACTTCGCAGCAGCTCAAATGTATTTAGAGTCTATCATACTCTGTGATCTATCACAGAAACAAAGAAGAGAGTACCTTATGTTCTCACTCATAAGCAGACCTTGAACAATTATCATAATACTATATGAAAGGGATTGTCAGTAGTGGGAAACTGTCAGCGGGGGTGAGGGGGGTGGGATGGGCAGTTGAGGGAAACTGCCAGGAAAGGGAGGGGCACACCTCATGAACAAGGGTACCTGCGTAATGAATTTTTGTATACCTAACCTTAAATTGTATGTCACATCTTAAAAAAAAAAGAAAGTTAGAAAATGCAAATTAAGGAAAAAATACATGCAAATATATTATAAAACAGCAATTTAAAAATGATTTGAGAAAACTTGCTGTACATAATTACTTGGCTTGAGAAAAACATCATGTTTTCTCACTGCCTTCAGCTGGATTCCCTAGCAAACAGACTCTGAGACAGAGAGCTGTATGTTGGAAATGTATTAAGAAGTGCCAGCCGGGCTCGGTGGCTCAGCCTGTAATCCCGCGCCTTTGGGAGGCTGAGGTGAGTGGATTGCCTGAGCCCGCGGTTCGAGACCCGCCTGGGCAGCGAGACCTCATCTCTACAATAAATCAAAAAATCAGCTGGGCGTGGTAGCTCATGCCTGTAATTCCAGCTACTTGGAAGGCTGAGGCGGAAGGATCGCCGGAGCCAGCAGGTCGAGGTTGTGGTGGCCGAAGCGGCCACTGCACTCCAGTCTGGGCGACAGAGTGAGACTCCAACTCAAAAAAAAAAAAAAAAAAAAAAAAAAAAGAAGTGCCTTGCAGATCAACACCTAAAAAAAAAAAAGAAAAAAAGAAAAGAAGGATTATGGTAGAAGCAGGAGAAGGATAAGACATAACATGGCATTCCCAGAATTTTGTTCAGATTGGAATAAAATCTGACAACAGGAAAAGTAGTGCCAGGCCTCTACCTTGGAACTCTGTATATTCTCTAATTATGTAAGATTTTTGCATGTTATAGTTATATCCTTATAGACTTTGGGTTTAAATAGTCCCCATTAATCATGCATTTTCTTCCCTAACTCTACTGGAGATTTTAGGTAAACTTTACTGTCTCAGCTTTGGGGACTAATGACCTGTAGAATGGCAATTTTAATCTAGAAATAGTTTTCTGTTTCTTTTAGTAGCTTCCAATTTGTTACATGGCAAAGGAGGTTTAAAGATGCAGATGGAATTAAGGTGGCTAATCAACTAATTTTAAAAGAAATATATTATCTTAGATGATAATACTAAGGATCCTTTAAAGTGGAAGCAAGAATTTGAAGAGACGACCAAAGGGATGACAACATGTGATGGACTCAGCTATGTTGCTGACTTTGAAGATGGAGAAAAGGGAGAAGGCAGGCAGACTCTAAAGCTGAACAAGTTAAGGAAGTACATTCTTCACTAGATCCTCCAGAAAGGAATGAAACCCTGGAGGCATACTGTTGGTCCTGGTCTGAATGTGTCCCCCCAAATTTCTGTGTTGGAAACGAAATATCCAGTGTGACATTATTAGGAGGTGGGGTTCTTTGGGAGGTGTTTAGGTCATGAGGGCTCTGCCATCATGAATAGATTAATACCATTATAAAAGGACCTGATGGAAGGAGTTTGGTCCCTTTTCACCCTTTTATCCCTTTCATTATGTGAGGGCACAGCATTCCTCCCAAAGGAAGCAGCATCAGGGACCCATCTTGGAAGCAGAGAGAAGCCCTCACCAGACATTGAATCTGCTGGCACCTTGACCTTGGACTTTCCAGCCTCTAGAACTGTGAGAAATACATTTCTGTTTTTTATAAATTCTTTGATTTCAGATATTCTGTTACAGCAGCACAAACTAAGCCAGAGTCTTTTAAAATTTCTGACCTCTAGAACCGTAAAATGATTAAAGTTGTTTTAAACCACTAAGTTTGTGGTAATTTGTTACAGTGGCTATAGGAAACGAATACAAAATTGTTGAAAAAGACGAAGAAATTAGTCATGATAAAAACTAACATGCAATTTTGAAGACCCCCATAATGGAAGTGACTACACATTTGCTAAACATTATTATAATTATTTTACAGAATATCTTGTACAAAGTTTAAATAAATTGGTGAAACGGAAACATTCTTGAGAGGTTTAAGTGAAGAGCTGATTTCATATCCTTATGGTTGTTTCATCACTTGATTACTTAATATAAAATCAGAGGCAAAAATTGCCTCTCTCCCCAATAGATTTTTAAAAACATTTATTAATCTAAGTAAAAGATTAATAGGAAAGTAAGCATGAAGTTAATACAGGTATATATGGTTTTAATTCATTTTCATATTTCATGAAAACATATGTTTTGTATTTCCTATAAAAAATAAAAAAAATAACAACATTTCTTCACTAACATGAGAATAACAAAGCAGCAAGAGGATGATGCCAATAATTACAAAAATGTTGCAGGGATCAGAACACTGCTAGTGGCTTGATTATTTTCTGCATAGTTTTCATATAACTGCCCAAGCTTATTTGGCAAAGTGGAAGTTAAGCTATTGCTAAAATTGTTTGCAAGACTGTAAGTAGAAAAATTTAAGACACATTTGAAATAATAAAGAACTTGGATGAAAGAAAACTATGTAACAGATACTTTCTCTTTGTGGCCTATAATAGTCACTCTTGCAGCTTCAGCCTAAATCTTACATCTTGTTTTAGATGTACTTGAAGACAAAATGTTTCATTTTTATGAAGAGCTGTCGGACACAGGGAAACTTTACCTTCAATACGATTATTCCTGGCACAAGAACAATTGAAGCATTGTTTCTTCAAAATTGTTGGAATACACTTCAGAAGCCCTTCTTGTAGAATCTGCTTTAATTTAAGTCCTATCATTGCTCGTCAAAGCTTTTGTGTCCACCTCTCTTTTGTTTCCAAATGATGAGTTGAGTTGGCACTACATAGACAATGCAGAGAGGCTTTCTGAACTGTCATTGTTTTGGAAGTTTTCATTCTTCTAAAGACCATGAAAGAAAGATGCAGTAAAAGATGTTAGGTCAGACACTTAAGGGTTTCTTCTGCACTTAATTCCATTGTATATTTTCTCTACCTGATTTTATGTGGTAGCATTTTCTTTGAAGAGGTTCACAAATAGGGTACAGAATGTTTTGTTTTGATCAGTTTGAAAGTGCTTGGGGGTGGCTATATGTATAAGAAAGCTTTCATGGCTTTCTATATTGTATATATTCTTTTTTTCTACATTCTAAACATGTTGTCCAAACACAAGAATTTTTTCTTTTAAATTAATATTTCCTCAGCTCCAATTCTTTTCCCAGAAAGAACACTTATAGACCTATGAGACTGACAATAGAAACAAGAAAACTGATATATTTATTATCAACACTTCACAAGATCCCTTTGCCCAATTTCATTTGACATAAAATGATTAATTACAGAATATGATTGTGGCTCTATAGTTTTAATTTTCTTTACTCACCAAATAAAGCAGCAGTGTGTCTTCACACAGTGCAAATCAATTTTTCATGAATTATTGCTTTGAAATTTTGATTTTTTTCTTTCAAGTATTTTATATACTTCTTGTATGACATGATTATCCCCTTGAATAAATATATCTCATTTACATGTTCATGAACACCCTCATTTTAGCTACCCCTGAAACTCTTTATTCCCAACAATAAGGTTTTGTGCTTTTCATTTTTTTCTGTTTTATGAAACTAAAAATAGGATTACCATATGATGTAGCAATATTACTTCTGGATACATATCCAAAATAACTGAAATCAGGACCATGAAGAGATATCTGCACCCCAGTGTTCACTGCCGCATTATTTACAATAGCCAAGATATAGAAGCAACCCAGCTGTCGATTGACAGATAAATAAGTAAAGAAAATGTGATATATACTGGGTTCGGTGGCTCAGCCTGTAATCCCACGCCTTTGGGAGGCGGAGGTGAGTGGATTGCCTGAACCCGCGGGTTCGAGACCCGCTTGGGCAGCGAGACCTCATCTCTACAATAAACAAAAAAATCAGCCGGGTGTGGTAGCACATGCCTGTAATTCCGGCTACTCGGAAGGCTGAGGCAGAAGGATCGCCGGAGCCCAGCAGGTCGAGGCTGCGGTGGCCGGGAGCGGCCACTGCACTCCAGTCTGGGCGACAGAGTGAGACTCCAACTCAAAAAAAAAAAGTGATATATAAATAAAATGAAATATAATTCAGCCATAAAAAAGGAATTTTACCATTTGTGACAGCATGGATGAACCTAGAGACATTGTGTTTGGTGAGGGCTTGCTTTTTCATGGTCATCACCTTCTTGCTATCTCCTTACAAGGTGGAAGGGGAAAGCAGGCTCCCTTATGGCCTATTTACCTTTCCAAGTTCCTACCTCCTAATACCATCACTTTAGTGACTGGGATTCAACATATGAGTTTTGTGGGGACACAAACATTCAGACCATTACATAATGTATGCAGACCATAAATACATAATGTATTTATGTATAACTTTTATTTATGTACTTTCTCTGATGTTATTTTTTAAAAAGCAAAGTACATGTATTACTTTCTTGTGCTTATGGCAATTTATTCCTATTTTTGAAAAATATCAGCTGTAATGCACAAATTTAGCAATTACCTTGTATAGCATTTGCTTTCTAGTCACAGTTTCTTGTATAAAAACCCCACCATAGCTATCACCATGTTCTTTAAAAAACCTGTTCTGTTTTCAAAGACATATTTTTCTTTGGGGAAACATTTCTTCTTCTTAACATTTTAATGTAGACCAATAGATTTAGAAGTTTTTCACTAACTTACTGTTATTTGCCTTATTAAAACTATAATCAATTCTAAAGTGGTAGTTCCTACTCTTACTAGTAGCAGCTGTGCAAATTGTTTTCTAAGTTATTGGGCCTGAAATGAATGTCTTGTCAGCAAAATTGTGTACCTTGCCAGTAGGAGGCATACATACTATGGTCATAATTTTTTTTTATTATAAAGATGTGGAATACAATTTAGAGTTAGGTATACAAATGTTGATTATGCAGGTACTTGTTAATGAGGTATGCCCCTCCCTCCCCTAGCAGTTTCCCTCAACTGCCAATCCCGTCCCCCTCCCCTGACAGTTTCCCACTACTGCCAATCCCTTTCTTATAGTATTATAATTGTTCAAGGTTTGCTTATGAGTGAGAACATATGGTACTCTGTTCTTTGTTTCTGTGATAGATCACTGAGTATGATAGACTCCAAATCTTCCAAGTTGCTGTGAAGTTCATATGTTTGTCTTTATGGCTGCATGATATTCCATTGTGTATATGTACCACATTTTTAAAATCCAGTCCAGCTTTGATGGGCAACATGGTTGGTTCCATGTTTTTGCTATTGTGAATAGAGCTGCAACAAACATACGTGTGCAGCTATCTTTTTTGTAGAATGATTTGAGTTCCTCTGGGTATATTCCCAATAGGGGGATTGCTGGGTCATATGGAAGGTCAATTTCTAGTTCTTTCAGAAATCACCACATGTCTTCCAGAGAGGTTGCACTAGTTTGTATTCCCACCAGCAGTGTTGAAGCATTCCTTTTTCTCTGCATCTTCGCCAGCATCTGTTGTTGTTTGTTTTATTAATGATGGTCATTCTTACTGGGGTTAGGTGGTATCTCAATGTGATTTTGATTTGCTTTTCTCTGGTGATGAGTGAGGCTGAGCACTTTTTCATGTGTCTGTTGGCTGCAAGTATATATTCTTTTGAGAAGTGTCTATTCATGTCTTTTACCCACTTTTGAATGGGGTTGTTTGTTTTTTTTTCCTTTCGGTGCATTGGAGTTCCTTGTAGATCCTAGATGTTAGGCCTCTGTCAGATATACAGTTAGCAAATATTTTTTCCCATTCTGTGGGCTATCTCCCCCACTTGTCTATCTTGTTTCTTAAGGTATTGACCTTTAGGGTTCTGAATAGGAATTTGCTGCCAGTTCCAATTTCTATAAGGGTGTCTCCTGTGTTTCCTAAGATTCTTATAGTTTGAGGTTTTATGATTAGGTCTTTGATTCATTTAGAGTTAATTTTTATGTATGGTGATAGGTAGGGGATCCTGTTTCAATCTTCTTTATGTGATCAGCCAGTTCTCCCAGCAGCATTTACTGAATAGGTTCTCCACTCCCCAGTGATTGTTGTTGGAGACTTTGTCTAAGATGAGTCGGTTGAGGAATTGAGGCTTTGCTTCCAGAATCTCTATCCTGTTCTATTGTCTTGTGCCTGTTCTTGTACCAATACCAGGCTGTTTTGATTACTGTAACCTTATAGTAAAGTTTGAAGTCTGGAAGTGTGATATGTGGTCGTATTTTTAAAACTAAATGTTCTAAGAACTCAAACAGCTTTTTCTTTCCTTCTATAAACATGGATTGAATATTTTTGAAAATTGAAAGGTCCAGATTTTCTTTCAAATTAAAAGTTATACGTTGGCATAGAAAATTATATGATTCATTAAATGAAAATTTTTATATTTTAATGAAATCTTTAGAATAATCTAGAAAAATTGGTTTGTTTGACAAATAAGAGAACTCAGCCTTAGAGATGTAGCCTATCCAGAGTCTCATGATAATTATGGGCATTCAACAAGTGATTATTGAATAGGTACTGTGTGCGAGGTATTATGCTAGACATTGGGAATTTTTATTATATCTATTTAATTTTAAATCATTTTCAATTTCTTCATAGGTTTGAACTTAGAACCTATTGGTTTTACACTGTAAATAATCTCTTTATTATCTGAAGCCTGTTATTGAATGTTAAAACACAATAATTTCACATTTGGTTTGCTTGGGATCATTTGTATACTGCTTCAGTAGTTTCTTCTCTGGATAGAATGACTCTCATTTGAAATATATAATATTTTGTTTTCAATTACACAAACATTACAAAAATGCATTACCATTAATTTAGCCTTATTGATAGGAATGTGGAAAGACTAGAGCAAGTTCTTGCTATGAAGTGGCAAACATTCAGTACTAAGAAATTCTATAGTGTTCTTACACATTTAATATATGTGGCACCCATAGAATGGTCTTTAAGGGAGAGAGAGGATGGTAGTAGTGAACTAGAAAAACAGTATTGCCAGAAATGATAGATAAGATAACTTAATTTCTTTCAAAACATAATTATTTGAGTGCCCAGGTATAAGTAGCAGAATCCAAAGAGACATACTGTTTATGTATTAGAATATATTATTAGCTGAAATCATATTTGAGAAAACTACAAGCAACTAATCCATTTGATAAAATTCCTTGGATATTTTAATAGTCAATATATAGAGTTTATTTTTATCAAGTAATACTTTGTAGGTGATTTTTTTAAAGCTGCAATCACACATGATTAGCAACAATCTCTTCAGTGCCTATTTTGAATTTAAATAAAAGCAAAGTAATTCTTTCACTTTAAATTGTATTTGGTGTAGAAATGTATATGCACACATTCTCAAATAAACACACACACACACACACACACACACACACACACACACACACACACACTCACACTCATACCCATAACTCTATTACACATTTCTAACTATTTACCACAGTTTCAGTGTTATGGGTAAGTGCTGAGTTTTTATTTTTCTCTCCTCATTTTGTCCTTCCGGTTCCTGCCGAGTGAGAGCGCACATAGCAGATGTACCAAAATCATCCTACAAACCTGTCATTTCACTCATATTGTTTTCATAAATTTGCTACCTCCCTTGGTGCAAACATATGATTTTCTTCTTCAGTTCACCTGAAAATTGCTTCTTCAAGCCTTCATTTGGAACAGTATAGATTTGGGTGTTGTCAGCAGTACAGAAATATATTTGAATATAGTCATACTCCCCAGATCTAGGGCAATGTCATCAATCACAGGTGTGTCAGGGATTTGTCTGGTGGCCCCACAAATCTTTGGCTCCAAAATGAGCTAAGTTCCTCACTTAGGAACATGGTCCACAGCTGCACTTGATAGAGTCTTTCTATCAATTTTCAGTTGACTGGAGCATGGTTTTTCCCTGATGAAGTTTGTACTTGTGAATGTGTTCATTGAATGTAAAATTTTTTCTCCAAAAGCATTATTTCAGTAAAAGAGAATTTTGTTGAGAGCCACATCTGTAAGCAACTAAAGTTCGAGTATAAGTAGAATATAGAAATAATTTTTATTTCTCATATCAGGCATTTAAAAAGATACTGTAGGGAAGTTCCAAATATGGGCATAAATTCCAGAGTAGATTTGTCCTGAGCAGAAATATTTCAAATCTAAAGAAAAATCACATTTTCTAATATAATCTCTTTTAAAGTGTGAGGATAATACAATAATCTATACTATGAAAGAACTGGGAAAAATAGAAAAGGAAAAAAATTCAAATTATATCAGCAATGAATCCATTCATATTTATTAGTTTGACTGTTTCCTTCCAGTGTCATTTATATCTACATACACCTTCATTTGCATATTATGTAATAACACTTACTGAGCTCTCAACTAAAGTGTGCATTCCAGTTATTTTCTCATTCAGTTCTAGTGAGAAATCTATAGTATATGAATCATTACATTTATTTTAAATAAATAAAAATTGAAGCTGAGAGAAATAAATTTTCCAGGATACAAATTTAGTAAACTTGGCCCTTTGCCTATGCACAACTTTGCGTCATTGCCTCATTTAATCTTCACCTTGCAATTAACATCCTCATATTGCATTCATTGCCCATGTTGCTATATAGCCATAATAACAATATTTTCTAAGGACTATATTATGTCCATTAAGTGGAGGTGCCATAAAAACTGAATTATTCTAGAGTTGAAAATTATAATTACATTTAAAAAATTCAGCAGGATACTTTGTTAAATATATTTGAGCACATAATCTTTTTCATATTTCATATTATTTTCTTAGGATATATGTCTATGATTAAAACTTATGCCAAAAAAAAAGAGATAAAAATGGACCCTGGATGTTTGCTATCAAACTGTATTCCAAAAAGGTTATATTGATCTGAAAATGTACCAGTTATTCTTTTTTTTTTTTTTTTTTGAGTTGGAGTCTCTCTCCGTCACTCAGGCTGGAGTGCAGCAGCATGCTCATGGCTACCCCAGCGTGAACCTACTGGGCTCAGGCGATCCCTCCGCCTCAGCCTTCCAAGTAGCTGGAATACAGACGCGCTACCACCCGGCTAATTTTTTTATTTATTGTAGAGATAAGGTCTTGCCAAATTGTCCAGGTTGTTCAAGAACCCATGGGCTCAGTCAATCCCCTCATCTTGGCCTCCCGAAGTGCTGGGATTACAGAGTTGAGCCACCGTACCCTGTCTACCAGTTATTCTTGAGAGGAGTAGCTTTCCCACATTTTTGCCAACATCAATATAATAATTTTAGCTTTTACTCATTATTTGAATAGAAATATACTGAAATAATAATTCAAATATTGTAGTGATGAATAAACTAATAAGTTAAAGTTTCTTATTCACCTTTCTGCAAAACCCAGTCCCTGATATAGTGAATGTTTATAATTTTTTGTACTTGCTTCTAAGATATTTTCTATGGTACAAATATCTATCTATCTATTTATCATATCTATCTATCAATCATCTATCTATCTATCTATCTTCTTCATCATTATCATCATCATCTATCTATCCATCCTGTACATAAGTATCTGTCCATCCATCTTTTTTGTCTGTCTGAATAGTGTTACATACATTGTTCTTATTTCATTTTCTAATTAGTTATCTAAATAATGGGTCTCACACTATTTCAAAGCATGGCAGAGATATATCAGATAACCTCAGAGAGGGTCTATTTCCATGCTTGTGTTCCATGCCTCCTGCCATGTGGTAGATTGCCTTTGATTGTTACTTGGTACATGCTAGTTTGGTTTGAAAGGCAAGGGGATTCTCTGTTGTCCAAGTTCAGCCTTGGTTTGGTGCTATCTTGTGTCCCTGGTTCTCAGTGGTGGGGTTTTCTCAATGATCTTGCCACTGTCCCCTTTATTAGGAGGGATCTCACTGACTGAGAGAAGAAAGGGTTACTGCCGCTTCCTCATCATTTCTATTCTTTTACCCTAGCTCACACTGAGTGTCTCACAGTTCACTAAACATTTGGTGAATTCTTTTTATCATCTTGTATGAAGATCTCATCTTTCTGCTGCACCGGGTGTTAAGCTAGTGCTGGTGCCTTGTCTTTCCATTGATATCAGAATAGTTGGTTGTTCTATTATCTTGTTCTATTACCTTAGCTTTTTGATTTGTTCAAGAAACATTATACTGTTGTAGATTATCTTGTTTTTCCTTGTCATTTTGGTGAGAGTGACACTTTTACCAACTTTCTACATTTTAGGCAGTAGATGGAAATCTGTCTCTATTTGTGAAAAAAATTTTGTAGGATATAAAATTCTTGGTTAGGCCAGGCTCGTGGCTCAGTCTGTAATCCCGTGCCTTTGGGAGGCTGAGGTGAGTGAATTGCCTGAGCCCGCGAGTTCGAGACCCACCTGGGCAGCGAGACCTCATCTCTACAATAAATCAAAAAATCAGCCAGGCGTGGTAGCGCATGCCTTTAATTCCAGCTACTTGGAAGGTTGAGGCAGAAGGATCCCCGGAGTCCAGCAGGTCAAGGCTGCGGTGGCCGGGAGCGGCCACTGCGCTCCAGTCTGGGCGACAGAGTGAGACTCCAACTCAAAAAAAAAAAAAAAAAAAAATTCTTGGCTAATTTTTTTTCCTGTTGTTGTTTATTTTGTTTCAAACCTTTAAAGATGTTCCAAGTTTTCTTTATCCTCAATGGTTCCTGATGAGAAGCAAGTGACATAAAAGTACAAATCAGTGCTTCCTACATGCAAAATATCTTTATTTTTGCTTTATTTTATTTTATTTTTTACTGCTTTCAATATTTTCTCGTGACTTTTAGTTTTTGACTGTTTTACTATGATGTTTTTGGATCTGTGCTCTTCCTTTCTTCCAAACATTGACTTTTCTCTAAAATCTGCTCAGATTTTTTCACTGTCCCCCTCCCTTTTCAAGTTTGCATTTTAGCAATTTTTCCAGAGTTTATGAACACTGTCTATATGATAGTCAGTTTGGTAGGAGCATTTAAAATTAAAAAGAAAATTTTGTGACTAAAAATATTTTTTCGTTATTTCACTGGCTTTAGGGGGTACATAATTTTAGGTGACATGGATGTATTGTATAGTGACGAAGAAGTTGGGGTTTTTAAGTGCACTCACCACCCGCACCTATGCACATTATACCAATAAGAGATCTTCCTTCTCTCTATTCCTTTCCACCCTCCCACTTTGAGTCTCCAATGTCCATTATGCCATTCTATATGCCTTTGCAGATCCTCGGGTTAGCTCCCACTTATAAGTGAAAAAATGCAGTGTTTGGTTTTCTCTCCCTGTATTAGTTTACTTAGGATGATGTTTCCCAAGTCCATATAAGTTGCTGCAAAAAGACATTATTCATTTTGATTATCATTATTCGTTTTATATATGTACTATTCAGATATATCTATATCTATATCTATAGATATATAATATATATATATATATATCACATTTTTATTATCCACTGATTAGTTGATGGGCATTTAGGTTGATTACACATCTTTGCAATTGTGAATTGTGCTGCAGGTGTTCTTTTTTGTATAACAACATCTGTTCCTTTGGGCTGATACCTAGTAGTGGGATTGCTGGATAGAATGGCAGATCTACATTTAGTTCTTTGAGAAATCTCCATACCAATTTCCATAAAGGTTGTACTCATTTGCACTCCTACTAACAGTGTATAAGTATTCCCTTTTCACTGCATCTGCACTAGCATCTATTGTTTTTTGATTTTTTATCAATGACTGCTCTGACTTGTGTAAGGTAGTATCTCATTGTGGTTTTAATTTGCATTTCCCTGACGATTAGTAATGTTGAACATGTTTTCATATGTTTGTTGGCCATTTGTATATCTTCTTTTGAGAGATGTCTGTTCATGTCATTAACCACTTTTTAATGGGGGTTATTTGCTTTTTTCTTGCTGATTTGAGTTCTTTGTAGGTTTTTGATATTAGTTCAATTTAGATGTATAGTTTGAAAATCTTCTCCCATTCTGTAGGGTGCCTATTTACCCCATTGACTATTTCTTTTGTTGTGCAGAAGCCTTTTAGTTTAAGTTCCACTTATTTATTTTTTGTTTTGTTGCATTTGCTTTTGGGACTTTGGGCATAGTTTTTTTTGCCTAGACCTATGTCCAAAGAGATTTTCTTCTAGAATTTTTGTGGTTTCAGGTCTAACATTCAAGTGTTTAATCCATATTGAGTTAATTTTTGTATATTGTGAGAGTTAGGGATCAAATTTCATTTTTCTGCATGTCGCTATCCTATTTTTCCAGCACCATTTGTTGAATAGGGTGTCCTTTTCATACACTGGAAAAATGTATGTTTTTTTTCCTGCTTTGCCAAAGATAAGTTGGTTGTAGGTATTTGGGTTTATTTCTAGATTCTCTATTCTGTTCCAGTGGTCCATGTGTCTGCTCTTATACCAGTACTACATTGTTTTGTTTACTATAGCCTTATAGTATATTTGCAGTCAGATAATGTGATACCTCCAGCTTTGTTCTTTCTGCCTAGCATTATGTTGGCTATTCTGGCCCTTTTATAAATTTTAGGATTTTTTTTTCTGATTCTGTGAAAATGACATTGGGATTGCATTGAATCTGTAGATTACTTTGGGTAATATGATTATTTTATCAATGTTGATTCTTTCAATTCATGATCATGGGATGTTTTCCCACTTGTGTCTTGTACAATTTCTTTCATCAGCGTTTTGTAGATCTCCTTGTAGAGATCTTTCATCTCCTTGGCTGAATGTATTCCTAGGTATTTTAGCTTTTTTGCTGCTATTGTAAATGGAATTCAGTTCTTGATTTTATTCTCAGCTCAGTTGCTATTTGTGTGTAGCAGTACTACTGTGCGTGTTGATTTTGTATCCTGAAACTTTACCACATTCTCATTTATCAAGTCCAGGAGTCTTTAGGATTTTCTAAGTGTAAAATCGTATCGTTGGCATAAAGAGATAGCTTGATGTCTTCTTTTCCAATTTTGATACCTTTATATCTTTCTCTTGCCTTATTGCTCTAGCTAGGACTTCCCATGCTATGTTGAATAGCAGTGGTGAAATTTGCCTTGTTCCAGTTCTGAGGGGGAAATGTGTTCAACTTTTTTCCATTCAAGATGACATTGGTTGTGGGTCTGTCATACATGGCTTTTATTATTTTGAAGAATGTTCCCTTTGTGCCTATTTTGCTGAGGGTCTTTATCATGAAAGGATGCTGGCTTTTAGAAAATGATTTTTCTGCCTCTATTGAAATGATCATATGATTTTTTTCTTTTCATTCTGTTTATATGGTGGATCACACTTATTGACTTATGTATGTTAAGTCATCCTTGTATCCTTGAGATAAAACCCACTTGATTATGTGGATTATTTTTAAAATGTGCTGTTAAATTTGATTTGCTAGTGTTTTATTGAGGATTTTTGCATCTATATTGTGTCAAGAATAGTCATCTGTAGTTTTTTTTGTTGTGTCTTTTTCTGACTTTGGTATTAGGGCCATATTGTCTTCGTAGAATGAATTGGGAGAATTCCATCCTTTTTAGCCTTATGAAATAGCTTCAATAAAATTGGTATAGGCTCTTCTTTGAAAGTCTGATAGAATTTGGCCATGAGTCCATCAGGTCCTGAACTTTGTTTGTTTGGAAACTTTTATTTATTGATTCAATATTGCTACTTGTTATTGGCCTGTCCAGAGTTTCTATTTCTTCCTAATTCAAGTTTGGGACATTGTATATTTCCAAGACTATATTCGTTTTCTTTAGATTGTCTAATTTATTTGCAATAATAATCTTGAATGATGTTTTGTATTTCCATTATACCAGTTGTAATGTCTTCATTTTCATTTCTGGTTGAGCAAATTTGAATCTTCTCTCCATTTCTTAATTAATCTATCTGGTGGTCTATCAATTTTGTTTGTCTTTTCAAATAACCAAGCTTTTTTTTCATTTTAAATGCATTTTTTATTTTAAAATTGTGGGGTACAGTTAAGGGTTAGGTTTACAAATATGCATTGTTCAGGCACCCTTGTTGATAAGGGGTGTCTCCCCGATCCCAGACAGATATTGACTACTGTTAGTCTCACCTCCCTTCCCCTCCCTACCCCCCATAGTTTTCCACACTGTCAGTCCTTTTCTTACAGTATTATGATAGATGTTCAAGGTCCACTATATGAGTGAGAACATGTGATACTCAGATCTTTGTTTCTGTGAGAGATCACTCAGTATTATAGACTCTAGTTCCATCCAGGTTGCTGAAAAATTCATGATTTTGAAAGAACCAAATTTTTGTTGTTGCTTTTTTGTTTGTTTTGTTTCAATTTCATTTAGTTCTGTTCTGATCTTTGTTATTTCTTTTCTTCTGCTTGCTTTGGATTTAGTTTGTTCATGTTTTTCCAGTTCCTTGAGGTGCAGTGTTAGGTTGTCAATATGTGATCTTTCAGTCTTTTTAATGTAGAGTCTTATGTGCTATAAATTTTCCCCTGAGCACAGCTTTGGCAGTGTTCCAGAGGTTTTGTTGTCATTCATTTCAAAGAATTTTAAAATTTCCATCTTGATTTGATTGCTGATTCCAAGATCATTTAGGAGCAGATTGTTTAATTTTTATGTTTTAGTTTAGTTTTGTGAGTTCTTTTTGGAGCTACTTTCTGGTTTTATTCCACTGGGGTCTGAGAAAATGCTTGATATAATTTTTCAGAATTTATTGAAACTTGTGGCCTATCATATGGTCTATCTTGGAGAATGTTCCATGTGTTGATGATAAAAATGTATATTCATTAGTTTTGGGATGGAATATTCTATAGATTTTTGTTAGATCCATTTTCTCTATGGTCTAGGTTAACTCCAATGTTTATTTATTTATTTCTATTTATTTATTTATTTATTTTTTGAGTTGGAGTCTCACTCTGTTACCCAGACTGGAGTGCAGTGGCCGCTCCCGGCCACCGCAGCCTCAACCTGCTGGGCTCCAGCGATCCTTCCGCTCAGCCTTCCAAGTAGCTGGAACTACAGGCATGCGCTACCATGCCCAGATAATTTTTGATTTATTGTAGAGATGAGGTCTCCCCAAGTTGCCCAGACGGATCTCGAACCCACGGGCTCAGGCAATTCACTCACCTCATCCTCCCAAAGGCGCGGGATTATAGGCTGAGCCACCGAACCCGACTTCCAATGTTTATTTTTTGACTTTCTACCTTGATTATCTGTCAATTGCTGTCAGTGGAGTGCTGAAGTATTCCACTATTATTGAATTGCTGTCTATCTCTTTTCTTAGGTCTAGTAAAACTGGTTTTATAAGGCTGGAGCTCTGGTGTTAGGTGTATATATACTTAAAATTGTTGTATGTTCTTGTTAGATTGACCCTTTTATCATTATATAACTTTCTATGTTTTTTTCATTGTTAAAGTTTGTTTTATCTTTATGAGAATGACTACTTCTGCTTGTTTTTGTTTTCCTTTTGTGTAGGATACTTTTTCCACCCCTTTACCTTGAGTCATGGACTGTGTGTTAAATGAATATCTTTAAGACAGCAGATGTTTAGATTGTGCGTATTTATCCATTCTGCCAACCCATATCCTTTAAGTGGGATATTGAAACCATTTATAGTCAGGGTTAATAATAATATGTAAGGTAGTTTTCCATTCATCATGTTGGTTGTACCTGGTTACTTTCTCTCTTTCTCTCTCTTGTGTTGTTCTATAAGCCCCTGTGAGCTTTATGATTTCCAGGCCTTTTTCTACTGGTGTATTTTGACCTCTTGTTTCAATGTTTAGAACTCCTTTGAGTATTTCTTATAGAACTGGTCTAGTGGTGGCAAATTTCCTAAGTGTTTGCTTCTCTGAAAAAAGACTATTTCTCCTTCATTTATGAAACTTAGTTTTGCAGAATACAAACTTCTTGGCTAACTTTTATGTTTGATGAGATTAAAGATAGGGTCCCAATCCTTTCTGGCTTGTAGGGTTTCTTTTGAGAGGTCTGCTGCTGTTCTGATAGGTTTACCTTTGTAAGTTATTTGATGCTTTTGTCTCACTGCTCTTAGATTTCTTTTCTTCACATAACTTTTCATGACTGCTTTGGCAATGACTTTTTTGTAATGAGTCTTCCTGGAGTTCTTTGGAGTTCTTGTAACTGAATGTTTAAATCTCTGGCAAGGCCAGGGAAGTTTTTCTTAATTATTCCTGGAATTAAAGGCATGTACTGCCTCCCAAAGTACTTGGATTATAGGTATGAGCCACTGTGCCCCGCTAATCCCATATTTCTCAAAGACTTTGTTCTACTCTTTTAAATTATTTTTCTTTATTGTTGTCTGATTGAGCTATAATGAAAACTTTGTCTTCAGGTTCTGAGATCTTTTCTTCTAGTTGTTCTGATCTACTGTTAAAACTTTTCCCTGTATTTTTTACTTCCCTAAATGAGTTTTTTGTTTCCAAAAGTTCAGCTTTTTTTTTTTAAAGTGTCTATCTCTGGATAATTTTTCATTCATGTCCTTAATAGCTTAAAAAAATTTTTTTTGTTAGCGTTCAAGTATATGCTGGATCTCATTGAGCAATGTTATAATCAACCTTTTGAATTTTACCTCTGGAATTTCAAAGATTTCATTTTGGTTAGGGTCCATTGCTGAAGGGTTATAGTGATCTTTTGGAAATGTTGAGTAACTCTGTTTTTTCATATTGTCAGAATTATTTTTCTGGTTCCTTTTTATTTGGGTAGACTATTTTCTTCTATTTGATATTGATGGGGACTGATGTTAGCACTGTAGGATTCCCTCGATTGGTATATAGCTTTGATATGGTGAGTTTCTCAATTGCCAGCTGTGGTGATGCTGTGCTGGGTACCTATACAGGTTTAATCCCCAGTGGGGATTTGGAAGGTGTCCTTGGCTGCTGGGGTAATGCTGTTGTGTTTTGCACAGACTACACAAAATAGTTTACATACAGTGAAAAGTTTCTAGGGCAATCAGTTCCATATAACTCTCCTGCCTTAGCCTCAGGCAGTTTGCATTCAAAATGTGAATGTGTTGCCAGGTCAGTTCCAGATCTTCTTGCAGTAGCTCACCCTTGCCAGGAACTGCCTGCCACTGTGGAATTTGCCCTTGGTACAAATGCAAGTGTCAGGTCTTCCTATTCCCTCTCTGACTGGCTAGAAAACAGCCACCAGCAAAGGTTATGTTTCTGGGAAATGGTGGCTGGAGCTGCTCAGGGCTTTTTTCCTGGACCTCTCCATGTGGTTTTCGGCAGAGCATGGCTGTGGGTAAGGCAGTTTCCCGTGAGGGACTAGAGTTCCACAAAGTTCAAGGGGCCTTCAAAGTGTGTGGCAGGAGCACAGAACTCCTGAATTTCCCTCACTCTCCTCCCCTGCTGTGCACAGAGGCTGCTTGTGATTTGTGCAGTGGTTCAGGTGAGTCTGGTTAGTTCCAACTCAGGCTGATAGATTTTTCTCTTCTTTGTACTCTGTGGATGTTATCACCTCTCTGGTGAGTTGTGGGGCATACTGCTGGTCTTGTTCTTGTCTGAGTGAAAGAACTCTCTGTATTGTGGTTTATTCCAGGAAAGAAACACACATTCTAGGTGCTTCTTGTCTGCCATCTTAAGTCTTTTTCAGAGTTTTCACAACCATATCAGAAGTGGATGCTAGTAATTTGCTTTTACTTCAATCTTATTTTATGATCAGGATTGTCTATATGTATAGGGAGTCTGGTATAATACAAACTTAGTTATCTACTTAGACCTAGTCATCTTCTGTGCCCTCAGGTTTTTACCTCCCCATAAATATGCAGGGTAGGTGTTGAGCTGGTGGCCACAAACTTCTTGTAAGTTTCATAGATTTTAGTAACTCTAGCTGTATTCTATGACAGTTTCTGCAGATATGACCCTGGTACTGGCTAATTTTAAAGGCTCTCTGGTGATTTGAAAAACTGATCAATTTTGAAAGCTGCTTAAATAACTTCTTATACTATGACCCCACTCAGTAGCAAAACACTTTGTGAAAAATGAGTTTTAAAGGTTGTGGAAGAGTTAGAATTATGAAAAAAAAACTATTCTAGATGATGAGAATCAAGGAAACAGGCAGAAAGGTGAGGTGCTGCCACTCCTGTTGCATTGCTGGAATCTGTGTGGTTGTTGTAACTTGGTTTGGAACTAGATTTTTGATGACCTTGAGGGTTTGACTAAGGATACCAAGGTTTATGTTTTAGAAAACAGGCAGTCAATTAAAGTTTTTAATATGAAGAAAAGCATGATTAGTTCTGCCCACAAGAAAGACTGTTCTAATGGCTTGTACAGCCCTGACTGTCATCAGGAGACTTGAGGTGAAAAGACTATTTGCTGCATTGTAGGAGAGAGTAATTGTGGTCTTGAATGAGAGGTTGGTCACT
This sequence comes from Cephalopachus bancanus, assembly GCA_027257055.1. Lineage (NCBI taxonomy): Eukaryota > Metazoa > Chordata > Mammalia > Primates > Tarsiidae > Cephalopachus > Cephalopachus bancanus. The sequence continues at coordinate 1,294,212 of JAPVLO010000348.1, read as the reverse complement.
GGAATGTAAAGGTTGTGTTAGGTGTGAAAGCTAATAAGGCAAAAGGATCAACAGAAGAGAGAGAGAAGTGTCAAGGGTAGTGTTTAGGTTTTCAATGCAAATGATCCAGCAACTTGGTTGCCATTTATAGCAACTAGGACCATTGAGGGATATGCAGTTCTGAGTAAAAAAATAAAACATTTAATTGGCATTACAATTATTTAAGGGACTGGTGGTACTTCCAATAGGTGATAGGGCAAACTGGCCTAAGTTCATTAGTGCACAGTTATAGTCTATCAGGCATACATACTTTCTATTTTTAATAGTAAAATTCTATACTTGAGATTTTTCTCATTTAATTCAGCATACCCTGAGGATATATTGAATTAATACTCTAATTTATTTGCACTTACTATGTCATATTTTATTTCTTAATTATTTGATCTCTCAGAGTTTTCAAAACTTTATTTAAATTATTTAAAAAATGAGTCAAGAAATTAGATTGACTTTCTGGAAAAAAGTCCTAACACTAATTATCTTCTGTTTTTTTGTGATTATTTGTAACATTATAATTCTCATTCTCAATACACATTTTAAAATAATTTTTTTGTCAAATTATAAAAGTGCACAAATAATAAGTGTAGATTTTGAACAGTTTTCACAGAATGTGTTCCTTGTGTTCCCTCCATGTCATTACATATTCCTTTCCAAAAGAAGCTAATTTTTTTAAATCCAGAGTTTAGTTTTGCCTGAATTTTGACATACAGTAAGTACTATTTTATGTCTGACTTCTTTTACTCATATTTATATGTGTACTCTTTCTCCATTCTGTTGCATTTGAGATAGTAATTTATTTTTATGAATTCCACTAATTTTTATTGTTATTTGCTTTATTTCTGATTTGAAGCTATTAAAACAAGGCTGCTACAAGGTAATAAAGGACTTTTAGTCAATATATATATATTTTTATTAGGTTTCTATTTAGGTTTATGATTGTTTAGGGGCCCTAGAACAAATTCATGTCCATTTTTAGTGGATAGTGGATAACCAGTTTTCCAAAGTGGAAATAATGAGGGTTTCAGGTTTTACTCATCCTTGCTAGTGTCTACTGTTTTTAGCCTTTTAAATTTCTGCCATATTGATATATATCCAATTGTAAATCTTCGGGATTTAGTTTAGTTTACATCTTTCTGATGAGACTGAGCACCTTCTCATATGTTTATTGATAAAAAGTTATCATCTTTTGAGAATGGGTTGCAAAAGACTCTTGGTCATTTACAATTGATCATTGGCTGCTGTTAATTGCCTATCTTTTATATATTGGTTGGATTAAGTTCTTCATGTATTTTGAATATGGGATTTAAAAAAATTAAATTTGTTGTGAATGTATTCTACTACTTTGTGGCACACAGTTTTATTCTCTTAATAGTCTCTTCTGATGAGGATAGTTTCATTTAATATAGTATAATTTATTGATACTTTTATTTACAATTACTCTATAAGAAAACTTTGCCTATTTCAATGAAATGAAAGTCTCCTATGTTATGTTCTGGAAGTCCTTTTTACATTTTTAGTCTTTATTTTTTTTTATAATGTGAGATATATTGTCAAGTTTAATTGTTGTTTATATTTATTGACTGAGTACATGCCTTATTCAATGACCAAACTTAACTTATTTGAGAAGCCTATTCTCTTCCAACTGTTCTGCAGTGATGGACTTGCCACCAATGAAGTCTCTGTTTATGTGTAATTTTGAATCATCACTGCTGATTTCATTCATCTACTTAGCTTTGCTTGTCTCAATACAGCACACTTATATACCTACCTTTATAACAAATATTGATATTTGGTTACATTAGTCTTCCAACTTTGTGTTTTTTAAGGATTGTCTTGGCTCTTTTTGGCCACTTTCATTGTAATATAAATTTTAGAAAAATTTCTTCAGGTTTAAAAGCAATTATTATGAATTTTGATTGGGAGTACATAAAACCTACAGATCAATTTAAGAAAAATTAAATTATTACAATATTAAATCTTCCTAGCCACAGACAAACCATAGTCCTTCATTACCTTAGATTTTCTTTATTTTATTTGAATAATTTTGTACAAAGTTAGGAACTCTAATTCTCTTATGAAATTAGAATTAAAATTAGAAACTCTAATGCTTTATTAGATTTATGTCTAGATATTTGATATTTTTTGTTGCTCCTGCAAATTGTATTGTTAAGAATATTTTTCAGAGTGTCAGGAAGATGGTAGCCAAGCCAGTCAGACTAGGCAAGCCCCGGTTTTTGCAAAATTTTGTGTATGTGCTGGTAAATGAGTGGGCGTGAGAGTGACTGACTGAGTGACGGCTAGGGAGCTAGCAGCCAGGGCTCTCCTGGTGAAGCAGCTGCTGCTGCAGTTGCTTGGCTTGGACCCTAGTGATTCCCAGGACACAGAAACCAAGCACCATTTAAAAAAAATTAACAAAACCCTTCTTGGGAAGAAGACGCTGGGAGAGACTGATTAAGCGGGGGCTCACGAGCAAGTGGTCAGGGCCCTCCTGGTGAAGCAGCTGGTGCCATAGCTGCTCTGCTAGGTCCCTAGTGCTTTCCAGGTTACAGAAGTCAAGCACCATTTTTTTAAACATACAAAAGTTTTCCTGCAAAGAAGTCATGGGGTGAGACTGCCAGCTCTAGCCTCTGCCTTACCACTGCAGCAGGAGAGGCTGCTGGCTCCAGGCTTTGCCTCACCACTGCAGTATCTGACCGTACACTGGAAGCAAGGGCTGTGGAGGGAGCCCAGAGGCAGAGTCCCACTGGAGAAGAGGAAAGAGGCACCCTGCCACCAACCTGAAGATGGGCAGGAAAGTGCTCTGACTTGCCAAGCATGGAGCTACAGACCTGATCTCTGTGACCAGTGGATCAACCACAAACAAACCACAATTGATTGTGACCCTGAGAGAATATCCTGAAAGCACAAACTTTGGAGGGACAGGATGAGTGCTGAGTCTCAGGCGCCCCACTCCCTATTCTGATCCAGACACGGGACAAAGCGTGTGGCCAGAAAAGGATGAGGAAGAACTCCAAAGAGATCAGTAATGAGTCTGGGGCTGACCTAACCCCATCCTCCCCAGCAATCCTCTGAATGTCAGAACCACACAGCTGGGGCATGACTGAGAGGGATGAACCCAGGCAGAGCCTGGATGTTAGCCTCAATAGGAGAACTCCATTCCAAGATGGGTCTGGCTGGGGCACCCCCTGTGAGTACATACCTGGGGAAGAGACAATCCTGTACCTCCCCACTGGAGGAGAGCTCCCTGACCATATGAGAGTGGGAGGAGAGGACTACAGCCTCACCCACCCCTGCTGCCACTCCTCCTTCCATGCTGCATACACTGGGGAGAGAGTGAAAGAGGTGGAAGCTCTACTGGAGAAAGCAGAGAAGCAGATGAGAGGAACAATTACAGAACTTGCCACAAGAGGGTGGGGTTGCTTTTTTTTGAAATTTTCAATTCTTATTTTTTTAATTTTTAATTTTTTTTGCCTGTTTGTTAGTTCTTCTAATTTTTAAAATATTTTTCCTTTGTGCATAAATGTGTGTGTAAGGGTTTGATAGGTATCCCCCTTTTTTTCCATTTCTTCTTTTGTTTTTTGTTTATGTGCATATGTGAATGAGCAAGTGTTCATCTTTCAGTTTTTTTTTGTTGGTTTGTTTTTGCTCTTTTATTCTTTTCTCTCACTTTTTTTTTTTAGTTTAAGGTGTGTATGAATATATGTGTGAGGGTTCGATCTGAAGTCCTCTGTTTTGTTTTCCCTGGTCTTTCTGTTTTTCTTCTCCATTCATTTTGTGCTAGGGGGGTGTGTGTGTGTGTGTGTGTGTGTATGTGTGTTTAGTTTTCCTGGTTTTTTTTTTGTTGTTTGTTGCTACTGTTTTTTGTTTTGTTTCACGTTGTTCTTCCAGTTTGTTTTGGGATGTGTGTGTATGTCTCTGTGTGTGTGTGTTCAATTGTTTTTTGCTTTGGTTTCTGCTGTCATTTTTCTGTGTGTTTTAATTTTAATTTTTAAAAATTCTTGTCCATCTTATTTTATTCTATTTTTCTCTATTCTCCTCATTGTTATTACTGTATCTTAGACTAAGGAGGTGCACACATGTACCCATTTCATCATCATATTGAGTGGTAGTGGGGTGTGAGTCTAAGGGAACACATACCACAATCAGTGAACATTGTGATTTGCAAATAATTTCTGAATCCTAGCTCTCTGAATCCCCTCACTTTTTTGACTTTAAAAACAAGAGATAGCAAAGTTTCCCACCCACAGTCTTGTTTCAAAGTAGAACAAATCCAGAGCCCAGATTAGGGAAGAATAGGGGGCTGAACAAACATCAGAAGTGAAAGTCACTCCCACTGATACTGAATAATGGAACTAAAGAGAAAAGCAAGAGATCTGTCACAAATGAGGAAAAACAAATGGAAGACCACAGGTAATTTCAAGTGTAACAAAGAGAAAACTCCTGAAGAATCAGACTTTGGAGTCCAAACAATGGAATTCACCAACGATTGGTCTAGAATAAGATAGGAATTAGGGAATGGATGGAAATAGTAAATAAGGCTCAAGAGAGACAAGATGCAGCACTGAAAGAACTTGTAATGAGATTTTGGCAATAAAAAATTTCATCCAGGAAATAAAAAACAAGATGACAAACATGGAAAGCAGAATTAACCTAGCCAAAGAAAGCATCTCAGAACTTGAAGACCAGAACATGGAATTAACCTGATATATAAAAAACATAGAAAGAAGACTCAGAAAGAAAGAACAAAACCTACAAGAGAGGTGTGATTATATCTGTATGTTAGTTGCAGCTCTGTTCACAATAGCAAAAACATGAACCAACCATGTTGCCCATAGAAGCTGGACTGAATAAAAAATGTGGTACATATACACAATGGAATATTATGCAGTCATAAAGAAGGACAAACATATGGACTTTGCAGCAACTTGGATGAATTTAGAGTCTATCTTATCAGTGATCTATCGCAGAAACAAAGAACAGAGCACCATATGTTTCCACTAATAAGTGGATCTTGAACAATTATTATAATATTATATGAAAGGGATTGGCAGTAGTGGGAAACTGTTAGGGGAGGGGAGTGGGATTGGCAGTTGGGGAAACTGTTAGGGAGGAGGGGCATACCTCATCAACAAGGGTACCTTCATAATCAATGTTTGTATAGCTAACCCTGAATTGTACCCCACATCTTTATAATTAAAAAAAAAGAAGATGTGTGATTATATCAAGAGGCCAAACCTACACTGATTGGTCTCCCAAAAGAAGAAAGGGAAAAAAAGTGAAATGGAGCACCTTGGAGCAAGTATTTTAGGAGGTTATCCAAGAAAACTTTCCCCATCTCACCTGAGATGTGACCAGCCAAACACAAGAGATACAGAGAACCCCCACAAGACATCAAATGAGAAGACCAACCTCTAGACACATAGTAATTCACCTACACAAAGTAGGCACCAAAGAAAAAATTCTAAAGACAGCAAGAGAGAAAGGTCAGACTACTTACAGGGGAAATCCAATCAGAATAGCAGCAGAACTATTGACAGAAACACTACAAGCAAGAAGAGACTGGAGTCCAATATTCAAAGTCCTCAAAGGTAAACAATTTCAACCAACGACTTCCTACCCAGTCAAGCTCAGCTTCATCAGTGATGGAGAATTAAAATTCTTCCCAGACATCCAATCCCTAATAGATTATGCGCTTACAGATCAGCTATACAGGAGACACTTAAAAAGATATTAAGCACAGAAGAAAGAAAGAAAGAAAAAAGAATGACCACACACTTCCCAAGAGAACAGCAGAGCACAGAATCAACAGAGAATACAGCACAATAAGAAACTTGAAAACACACACATATATGAACCCCAAAGCCAAAAGAAAACTAGGAAATAAAGAAAAAACTTTATAAGAACCTCATGAGGAGACAGGGCAACCCGGTGTCTGAAGCCCTCTGCAAGGGAGATCTGCAGTGGGTCTCTGACTCTCACCCCGGGGGGCTGGGGACCCCAGCATCGCAACCTGCTCTTCAGACAGAGCTCGGTTGTTGCCACCGCTGGGACATCGCAACGACTGGACAGTTACTGCAGTGAAAACAGTGCCGCCGCCGCCGCTGCAGCCCCTCCCCCCGCTGCTGCTGCCGTCGCTGCTGCCACAGCCTCTGTGACGGGTAGCACAGCACACCACCCAGCCGAGGCGATCCACACCAAACCCCTTCAGGGAAGATCTGCTGGGATCGCTGCCACCTCTCCTGCGTCCGAGACTGTCCTGCTCGCCCGGCGTGGGGTTCCTGTTGCCTGCTTGGAGGCAGGCAGCCATCTTGTTCTTGTCCGGGCCCACACCCTCTGGGGCGAGCAGCTGAGATAGCACCACCTGCTGGCGATTCAAGGCAACAACACTGAAATGGGAGAAACAAGCTTGATAAAGACATAGATCAAACTGCTGAACGGAGGTTAATCTGAACTGTCCTTCACAGCAGATCAGGGGCAACTGACCCTAACTGCAAACTAATTTACCAGCTTGAAAAGAAAACTAAATCAGACCTGAAAGGACATTGGACTTAAACGAAATGTCTCCGAGTGTGTTTCATTGATTCTATTAGTTTAATGACTTAATTCTATTCCTACTATATTTTTCTTTTTTCCTTTTCCTTTTCTTCTCTCTGTAAACCATATCTTTGTATAGAGGGACAGCACACTAACAAGGTGGTTGGTTAGCTTGTATGTTAGCATCACTATATGTTTTATTTTTATTTTTATTTTTTTTGTATAAGAGTTGGTTCATCTGTAGCTGTGGTCTATTGTTTTTAACTGTTTCAGTATAGGCCTCTCTCTCTATTTGTTGGCACACTCGTTTGTTTCCCCCCTTACTCCTCTATCGCTCCACTCCCCTCTTCAACCCACTATCTGCTCCATTCTCTCCCCTCTGCTAGCCACATTTTATTTCAGGGAGTAAATCTACAGTCCCACTGCACGGACAGATTCCAGGGCAGTGGGAAGTGGGTTCCACATTATCCACATGCCTGTCAGCGAATACCAGGACCTGCAGACAGATTTTGAATCACAGTTCTCCCTTAAGTACATCTCAAAACTGCAAAAAGGACCACCCCCAACCTACAGTGCAACTTCAGAATTGAACAGAGTAAGAGGACATACATAAAGAATAGGAGATTGAACAAACAGAAGTAAAACAAATCCCTTTACCCCTGAATAACAGAATGAAAGAAGACGGTGACGTGGAGGGAAGGAAAAGTAGGGAGGGGGAAAAACCGCACAAATGAAGCAAAACCAAAAGAAGAATATAGGTCTTACACAGACCCCTGGGAAATCAGACACTGAGAAAACAGATTCTGGAACACAGACAATGAAGAGTCCCCAGAATGACTGGTCACATGCCACAAACCCAGACATCAAGACATTAATGGAGAGAATTAAAAAAATTGAGGAGAGACAAGCGGAAAATAAGAAGGAGCTGATGTCAGAAATGACAGCAGTAAAGAATACTGTGATGGAAATGAACAACAGACTAATAAGCATGGAAAGCAGAATTAGCCAAGCAGAAGAAAGAATCTCAGAGCTCGAAGACCAAAACACAGAAGTAACCCAAACTGTCAAAAGCATAGAAAAGAAGCTCAAAAAGACAGAACAAAACCTGCAAGAGATGAATGATCACTTCAAGAGACCAAACCTAAGAGTAATTGGGCTTCCTGAGGCAGAAAGAGAAACAGAAGCCACACTGGAACAAACATTTCATGAAATCATTCAAAAAATTTCCCTCATCTCATTAAGGATGAAAAAATTCAAACAAAGAGATTCAGAAAACCCCTGCAAGACAACAAATGAGAACACCAACTCCCAGACACACAATAATTCGCCTAAACAAAGTAGCTATGAAAGGAAAAATCCTAAAGGCAGCAAGAGAAAAAGGCCAGACTACCTACCAGGGAAAACCAATTAGAATAGCAGCAGATTTATCCACAGAAACCCTTCAGGCCAGGAGAGCCTGGAGCCGTATCTTCAAAGTTCTAAAAGAGAAACAATTTCAACCAAGAATAACCTACCCAGCCAAACTAAGCTTCATTAGTGAGGGAGAATTGAAATCTTTTCCAGACATCCAATCCCTAAGAAACTACGCTGCCACCAGACCACCTCTACAAGAAACACTTAAGAAAGTACTGAACACAGAAGAAAAAGAAAAAAGAACAACAGCATTCTTCACAAGAGTACAGGCAAAAGATTAAAAACACACATGAACCAACTCCAAAACCCAAAGAAAGACAAGAAATAAACAGGAACAACTCTGTAAGAACCTTATGACAGGGATCAACTCTTGCATTTCAATTATTAGCCTAAATGTGAACGACTAAATGCACCACTGAAAAGACATAGAATGGCAAAATGTATAAAATATCATCAGGCAACAATCTATTGCCTTCAAGAGACTCACCTCACTAGAAAGGGCACCCACAGATGCAAAGGAAGAGGATGGGAAACAAACTTTCAGGCGAACAGAATACAAAAGAAAGGAGGAGTAGCGATCTTAAATTCAGACAAAATACCCTTCAAGCTATTAAAAATCAAAAAAGATACAGAAGGCCACTACATAATGATAAAAGGCTCAATCCATCAACAAGAAATATCTGTCCTAAACATATATGCACCCAACATAGGTGCACCAACTTTCATAAAGCAACTTCTAGGAAAACTAAAGAAAGATATTGACTCTAACACTATCATAACTGGGGACTTTAATACCCCACTCACAACCCTAGACAGATCATCAGGACAAAAATCAGCAAGGAGATCCGGAACCTCACTGTGACTTTGGACCAAATGGACTTAATTGATACCTACAGAACACTCCATCCAAAGACCACAGAATACACATTCTACTCATCACCACATGGAACATATTCTAAGATCGACCACATACTCGGCCATAAATCAAGAATAAGCAAGTTTAAAAGGACTGAAATTCTACCAAACACCTTCTCGACCACAGTGGAATAAAAATAAACATTGACACCAACAAAGTCCCCCCAAAACCCACAAAGACATGGACACTAAACAGCATGATGCTAAACAACACCTGGGTCAACGATGAAATCAAAACAGGGATCAAAAGATACCTGGAAACAAATGAAAACGAAGAAACATCTTACCAAAATCTCTGGGATGCCCTGAAAGCTGTAGTAAGAGGGGAATTTATATCCCTACAAACATACATGAAGAAAATGGAAGGAACAGAAATTCACAACCTAACAAGCCACCTAAAGAAGCTGGAAAAGCAAGACCACAAAAATCCTAATTTCAGCAGAAGAATCCAGATCACCAAATAAAAACCCAAATACAGGACATAGAAGACAAAAAGATAATACAAAAAAATCAATGAAACAAAAAGCTGGTTCTTCGAAAGGGTAAACAAGATTGATGGTCCCCTAGCTAGACTGACCAAGAAAAAACGAGAAAAAAACCAAATAAGCATAATCAGAAACACAAAAGATGAAGTCACATCTGACCCTGAAGAAATACAAAAGATCATTAGAGACTACTATGTACACTTGTATGGAAACAAACTTGAAAACCATAAGGAAATGGAGGAATTTCTGACATCACACAACCTACCTAGGTTGGAATAAGAAGAAATTGAGACCCTAAATAGACCAATAACAATCAAGGAAATCGACTACGTAATAAGAAAACTTCCTACAAAAAAAAGCTCTGGTCCAGATGGCTTTCCAGCAGAATTCTACAAGCATTGAAAGAGGAGCTGATACCAATCCTACTGAAGGTATTCCAGGCGATTGAAAAAGATGGAACTCTCCCCAAATCATTTTACGAAACCAACATCACATTGATACCCAAGCCAGGTAAAGATCCAACAAAGAAAGAGAACTACAGGCCAATATCTTTGATGAACATAGATGCTAAAATTCTCAACAAGATCCTAGCAAACCGGATTCAGCAATACATCTCAAAAATCATCAACCATGACCAAGTAGGCTTCATTCCTGGGATGCAAGTCTGGTTCAACATTCGTAAAACCATAAATGTAATTAAATACATCAACAGATGTCAAAACAAAAACCACATGATCATATCATTAGATGCAGAAAAAGCTTTTGATAAAATCCAGCACCCCTTCTTGATAAAAACCCTTGAACATCTAGGCATACGGGGAACATACCTCAAAATAATAAAAGCCATCTACGAGAAACCCACAGCCAGCATATTCCTAAATGGACAAAAATTGGAACCGATTCCCCTGAAAACTGGAACTAGACAAGGATGCCCACTCTCTCCCCTCCTGTTCAACATAGTGTTGGAAGTCCTGGCTAGAGCAATCAGAGAAGAGGAGGCAATCAGAGGTATTCAAATAGGAAAAGAGGAAGTCAAGTTATCTCTCTATGCAGATGATATGATTGTGTACCTTGAAAACCCAAGAGAATCTGTCAAAGGCCTCCTTACATTGATAAAGGCCTTTGGCAAAATCTCAGGATACAAAATAAATGTACAAAAGACAATCGCATTTCTCTACACCAATAATAAACAAATAGAAACCCAAATAAAAACCACAATTCCATTCACAATAGCCACACACAAAAAAGAAATACCTTGACATCTTCCTAACCAGAGACGTGAAAGACCTTTACAATGAAAATTATAAAACACTGCTCAAAGAAATAAAAGCTGACATGAACAAGTGGAAAAATATCCCATGCTCATGGATGAGAAGAATCAACATTGTGAAGATGTCCATCTTACCTAAGGCAATCTACAAATTCAATGCAATACCCATTAAATTACCAACAACATTCTTCTCAGACCTAGAAAAAACAACACAGGTATTCATATGGAAACACAAACATCCAAGAATAGCCAGAACAATCCTCAGCAAAAAAAAACAAAGCAGGTGGTATCACAATACCAGACTTCAAACTTTACTATAAAGCTACAATCATCAAAACAGCTTGGTGTTGGTACAGGAACAGGCATATAGATCAATGGAACAGAATTGAGATTCCAGAAGCAAAACCTCAACTTCTCAACCAACTCATCTTCAACAAAGCCCCCACCACCTACCAATGGGGGAGAGGAGAACCTATTCAGTCAATGGTGCTGGGAAAACTGGCTGACCACATGCAGAAGATTGAAACAGGACCCCTATCTATCCCCATGCACAAAGGTTAACTCCAAATGGATCAGAGACCTAAATGTAAAACCTCAAACCATAAGAACCTTAGAAAAGGAAGGAAATACTCTCATAGAAATCGGAACTGGCATCCAATTCCTGTACAAAACCTGAAACCCACAGGACATAAGAGAGAAGATAGACAAATGGGACCTTATTAAACTGACAAGCTTCTGCAAAGCCAAAGAAACCATCAAGAGAGCAGGGAGACAGCCTACAGACTGGGAAAAAGTATTTGCCAACTCTAGGTCTGACAAAGGCTTAACATCCTGGATCTACAAGGAACTGTAACATACTGAAAAGAAGAAAACAAACAACCCTAATATAAAATGGGCAAAAGATATGAACAGACACTTCACAAAAGAAGACATCCAAGCAGCCAACAGACACATGAAGAAATACTCAACCTCACTAATCATCAGGGAGATGCAAATCAAACCACACTGAGATACCACCTAACTCCAGTCAGAATGGCAATTATCAACAACTCAAAAAATAACAACTGTTGGAGAGGGTGTGGTGAAAAGGGAACACTTCTACACTGTTGGTGGGAGTGTAAACTAGTGCAACCTCTGTGGAAAGCAGTGTGGCGATTCCTAAAAGCTCTAAAAATTGACCTTCCATATGACCCCGCAATCCCCCTACTGGGAATATACCCTGAAGAACACAAATCACTCTATAAAAAAGATACCTGCACACGTATGTTTATCGCAGCGTTGTTCACAATAGCAAGAACCTGGAAACAACCATACTGCCCATCAAAAGAGGACTGGATTAAAAAATGTGGTACATATACACGATGGAATACTGCGCAGCCATAAAAAGAACAAAATCATGAATTTCACTGCAACCTGGATGGAACTAGAGTCTATAATACTGAGTGACCTCTCACAGAAACAAAGATCCTAATATCACATGTTCTCACTCATATAATGGACCTTGAACATCCAATGTAATGCTATAAGAAAATGACTGACGGTACTGGGAAACTATGGGGGGGAGGGGAATGGGATTAACAGTAGCAAATATCTGTCTGGGGATGGGAAAACACCTCTTATCAGCAGGGTGCCTGAATGAAATGTAATTGTACACTTAACCCTTAACTGTACCCCACAAAACCATAATAAAAATATTGATTAATAAAAGAAAACACACCTCATGACAGGGATAAGCAATCACATTTAAAATCAGCCTGAATGTGAATGGACTAAATGTACCACTGAAAAAACAGGATGGCAAACTGGATAAGAAACCATGGCCCAATTAGCTGCTGCATCCAGGAAACTCATTTCAACACAAGGGATGCAGACTCAAAATTATAGAATGGAAAATGAGTTTCCAGACAAATGGATCACAAAAGAAGGCAGGGGTCATGATCTTAATATCAGACAAAACAGCCTTTAAGCTATCAAAAATTTAAAAAGATACAAAAGGTCACTACATAATGATAAAAGTTTTATCTATCAACAAGAAATATCCATCCTAAACATATATGCACCCAACACAGGAGCACCAGCATTTATAAAGCAACTACTAAGTAAACTGAAAAAAGATATTGACTCTAACACTATTATAGCAGGTAACTTGAATACCCCACTAACAGCTCTAGATAGATCATCGAGGCTAAAAATCAGCAAGGAGATCCAGAACTGAAACCAAATGAACTTAAAAATGGAAAGATCACAAATTGAAAGTTTAACAAATCACACAGGGGAGTTAGAAAGAGAAGACCACCAAAACCCCAACTTTAGCAGAAAATTCAAAATCTCCAAAATAAGAGCCAAAATATGGGACATAGAAGACAAAAATATCATAGAAAACATCAACAAAACAAAAATCTGGTTCTTTGAAAGAATTAACAGCATTGATGGATCCCTAGTGTGAATGATCAAGAAAAAGAGAGAAAAAGCCCAGATAAACACAATCAGATGTACAAAAGATCAAATCACAACAGACCCCAAAGAAATACAAAAGGTTATCAGGGATTACTATGTACACCTATATGAAAACAAACTCAATAACCTAAAATGAAATGGAGAACTTTCTGACATCAAACAACCTCCCAAGTTTAAACAAGATGACACCGACACACTAAATAACCAGTTACAACCCAGGAACTTGACTCTGTCATAAGAAAACTACCTACAAAAAAACCCCTGGACTGGATGACTTTCCAGCAGTGTTCTACAAAATGTACAAGGGGGAGCTAATAGCAATCCTATTGAAAGTCTTCCAGGCAATTGAAAAAGATGGAATTCTCCCCAAATCATTTTACAAAGCTAACATCACACTGATATCCAAAACAGGTAAAGATCCAACAAAAAAAAGAGAACTACAGGCCAATATCCCTTATGAACATAGATGCAAAAATTCTCAGCAAGATTCTAGCAAATTGGATAAAAAAACTCATCGAAAAAATCATTCACCATGACCAAGTAGGCTTCATCCCCAGGATGCAGGGATGGTTCAACATTCACAAGATCATAAATGTAATTAAATACATCAATAGATGTAAAAATAAGAACCACATGAATATATCATTAGATGCAGAAAAAGCTTTTGATAAAATCCATCATCCCATCTAGATAAAAAACCTCAAACTCCTAGGTATAGAAGGAACATACCTCAAAATAACTAGTGCCATCTACAATAAACCCACAGCTAATATTGCTAAACGGACAGAAACTGGGAACATTTCCCCTGAAAACTGGAACAAGGCAAGTCTGCCCACTCTTACCCCTCTTGTTCAACATTGTGTTGGAATTCCTAGCTAGGGCAATTAGACAAGAGAAGGAAATCAGGGGTAACCAAATAGGAAAGGAGGAAGTTAAGTTACCCCTCTTTGCTGACACTATGATCCTACACCTCAAAAATCCAAAAGAATCTGGCAAAAACCTTGTACTGATAAAGGACTTTGGGAGTCTTGGAGTACAAAATAAATGTGTTAAAGACAGTTGCATTTTTATACACCAACAAAAAGCAGGCATAGAACCCAATACAAAAAAACAATCCAATTCACAATAGCCACAAAAAAATTGAAATACCTCAGCATATTCCTAACCAGAGAAATGAAAGACCTTTACAGTGAGAACTACAAAACACCGCTCTAAGAAATTCAAGAAGACACAACTGGAAAATATTCCATGCTCATGGATAAGAAGAATCATCATTGTTAAGATGTCCATCTTACCAAAGGCAATCTACAGATTTAATGCAATATCCATTAAATTACCAACATCATTCTTCTACAACTTGGAAATGAGAATACAGAAACTCATATGGAAACAGAAATGGCCACAAATAGCCAAAACAATGCTTAGCAAAAGAAACAAAGTGGGAGGTATCAGACTTCCAGCCTTCAAACTTTACTATAAGGCTACAGTAATCAAAACAGCCTGGTATTGATACAAGAACAGGTATGCAGACCAATGGAACAGGATAGAGATTCCAAAAGCAAAGCCTCAATTTCTCAACCAAGTCATCTTTGACATAGTGCTGGGAAAACTGACTGATCACATGTTGAAGATTGACAAATGACCCCTACCTATCACCATACACAAAAATTAACTCCAAATGGATAAAAGACTTAAACGTAAAACCTCAAGCTATAAGAATCTTAGAAAATGCAGGAGACACCCTTATGGAAATTTGAGCTAGCAACCAATTCCTGAGCAAAATCCTAAGTGCCCATACCATAAGAGATAAAATAGACAAATGGGACCTCATCAAACTTTTGAACTTCTGTAAAGCAAAAGAAATCCTCAAGAGAGCAGGGAGACAGCCCACACAATGGGAAAAAAATATTTTCCAATTGTATATCCAACAAAGACCTAACATCTGGAATCTACAAGGAATGCAAATGTGCTGAAAGGAAAAAAACAAACAACCCATTAAAAAGTGGGCAAAAGACATGATTAGACACTTCTCAAAGAAGATATATGGGTGGCTGACAAATGCATGAAAAAGTGCTCAACCTCACTAATCATTCGAGAAATGCAATTCAAAACCACATTGAGATACCACCTAACCCCGGTAAGAATGGCTATCATTAACAAAACAAACAACAACAGATGCTGGTGAGGATGGAGCGAAAAAGGAACACTTCTGTACTGCTGGTGGAAATACAAACTAGTGCAACGTCTTTGGAAGACAGTGTGGCGATTTCTGAAAGAACTAGAAATTGACCTTCCATTTGACCTAGCAATCCCCTACTGGAATATACCTGGAGGAACTCAAATCATTCTACAAAAAAGATATTTGCACATGCATATTTGTTGCAGCTGTATTCACAATAGCAAAAACATAGAACCAACCATGCTGTCCATCGAAGCTGGACTGGATACAGAAAATGTTGTATGGATACACAATGGAATATTATGCAGCCATAAAGAAGGACAAACATATGGACTTCACAGCTATTGGGATCGATTTAGAGTCTATCACTTTGTGATCCATCACAGAAACAAAGAACAGGGTACCATATGCTCTCACTCATAAGCAGACTTTGAACAATTATCCTAATACTATATAAGAAAGGGATTGATAGTAGTGGAAAACTCCTAGGGGAGATGGGTGGAATTGCAGTGGAGGGAAACTGCCAGGGGAGGGATGGGCACACTTCATCAACAAGGGTATCTGCATAATCAACGTTTGTATACTCAATCCTGAATTGTACCCCACATCTTTAAAGTAAAATAAAATAAAATTTTAAAAAAGAATTATTTTCTAATTGTTGCCTTTATTTTATTTATTTATTTTTTTGAGTTGGAATCTCACTCTGTCACCCAGACTGGAGTGCAGTGGTGGCTCCCGGCCACTGCAACCTTGACCTGCCAGGCTCCGACGATCCTTCCGCCTCAACCTTCCAAGTAGCTGGAACTACAGGCACGCGCTACCATGCCCAGCTGATTTTTTCATTTATTGTAGAGATGAGGTTTTGCCAAGTTGCCCAGGTGGGTCTTGAACCCGCAGGCTCAGGCAATTCACTCACTTCGGCCTCCCAAAGTGTGGGATTACAGGCTGAGGCACCGAGCCTG
The DNA here is from genome assembly GCA_027257055.1 of Cephalopachus bancanus. Classification (NCBI taxonomy): domain Eukaryota; kingdom Metazoa; phylum Chordata; class Mammalia; order Primates; family Tarsiidae; genus Cephalopachus; species Cephalopachus bancanus. Next base: position 1,277,961 of record JAPVLO010000348.1, on the reverse strand, counting down.
GCCTAATTGCTGTCTTTAAATGAATATATAATTGCTTTTATGTTCATTCAGCAAGATTTCTGAAACTATTTATTAGGTGTGAAAAATTATTTTCTCATTTGTTATGCATGTTTTGTATATATATTGTGTTGTCTTAAAGAAAAGTTTTATTTCTTCTTTGCAATTATTGTAATTTAAATTCTTTTTGCTGTCTTATTTCTCAGGTTTGGTTTCTAAGGAAAATATTGAGTAGAAATTGTGTAGTGAATATTTCAGTCCTATCTTATAATTTCATGGAAAAATATTTCAATATTTTACTATTAAATATAATGTTTTGATGTTAGATTTGTGTGTGCATGTGTGTGTGTGTGTGTGTGTGTGTGTGTGTGTGTGTGTGTGTGCGCGTGTGTGTTTAGTAGGTTCAGAAAGCCTTCTCTTAGTATTATAATAGGTTTTATCATGAACACATGATAAAGTATTGAATATTATATGCTTTTTTCTTGAATCTCAGAATGATCATATATCTTTGAATCTCAAAATGGTCATATATTTTTTTCTTTTATGCTTATAATGTGATGAATAACTGATTTATTTCTAGATGCTAAAATCAACTTTACATTCCTGGTATTAATAAAACTTGCATATATTTTTAGATTATTTAGCCAATATTTTGTATGTATGTTCCTGTTTTATTGCCAGATTTTGACATCATAGATATGCTATAAAGTAAATTGGGAATTTTCTTCTCTTTTTATTTTTTTTTATTTTTTATTTTTCTTTTGAGTTGGAGTCTCACTCTGTCGCCCAGACTGGAGTGCAGTGGCCGCTCCTGGCCACCGCAGCCTCGACCTGCTGGGCTTCGGCGATCCTTCCGCCTCAGCCTTCCGAGTAGCTGAAATTACAGGCATGCACTACCACGCCCGGCTGATTTTTTGATTTATTGTAGAGATGAGGTCTCGCTGCCCAGGCGGGTCTCGAACCCGCGGGCTCAGGCAATCCACTCACCTCAGCATCCCAATGGTGCGGGATTACAGGCTGAGCCACCGAGCCCAGCTTCTTTTTATTTTATCTGGAATTTTTTTGGTAATATTGGTGTTAGTTATTTCTCAAATATTTGGAAGGTTTAAATTATAAAGATATCTTAGTCTAGAGTTTTCTCTGTTTGCAGATTTTTTATTAGAGTTTCAAATTTTTAATGGCTGTAAGAATACTCATTGTTTATTTCTTCTTGTGTTAGATTTAGTAAGTTGTGATTCACTAGCAATCTCTTTTCTCATCTAAATTTACATATTTATTGAGATAAAATTGTTAATGTTTTTAACATCTTGCACATTTTTAATTCCTGGTATTGCTTGTTTGGATTTTTCCTCTCTATCTTTATCTCTCTTAAAAGTCTTCCCATGGAGTTAACAGTTTTGTGTGTCTTTCAATTCCTCAGGTTTTGAATTTTTTTCTGGTGTGTGCTTTTTTGTGTTTTATTAACTTCTGATCTTAATTTTACCCTTACGTTTTTAAACCTTCATTGGGAGACTTAGTGAGATGGAATATTGAGACCATGGAGTATTAGTATGTTATTCTGTTTTGAAAATATGCCTTTAAGGCTATAAATTTCCGTCATAACATATCTTTAAATGTGTCCCAAAAGACTCAATAGATTTTATATTTATGTTTATCATCTTTTCATTCTATTGATTTGTAAAGAAATTTTCATTGCAACAATAACTTCAGCTCAAAATTTGGGGAAATTTATAGGTATGTGTGTATATATATATATATATATATATATATATATATATATATATATATATATATGTTGGTTTCTAATAATTCCACTTTGTCCAAGAATACACATGAAAGTATTTCATTGGAAATTTGTCTAGACTTGCTTTATGTCATGGTATATTTATCAATTTCAGACAATGCTCCATGCCATCTTATGAGTAATGTGTATCTTTCAGTTGTTGAAGACAGTGTTATACTTGTTAAAAGAATCAAAATTTTCTAATTTTGCTGTTTAAAATTTCTCTAGTCTTACAAAAATTACTGAATTCTTGTTTTACTTCTTCCCGTTAACTGAGAGAAAAGTGCTAAAATCTGCTGTTTTGCTTATTGATTTCATATACCATTCTATTAGGTGCATAAAACTTTCTGATGTATGGTTTATTTAATCAAAATGGAATATTTCATTATTTCCTCTAACAATCTTCTTGACTTGTGTACTTTTTCTTTTATTGGTATAGCAATATGTACAGTTGAATCAGTACTTTTATTATTTTTTACTCTGTGAAATTCTCTTTATCCTTATATTTAAAGTACATATGTCTTTTTTTGAGTCCTACAACTCTGTTGCCCAGGCTGCAGTGCAGTGGCATGCTCATGGCCACTGCAACCTCGACCTGCTGGGCTCAGGTGATCCCTCTGCATCAGCCTTTCAAGTAGCTGGAACCACAGGCATGTGCCACCATACCTGGCTGAGTTTTTGGTTTATTGTAGAAATAAGGTCTTGCCATGTTGCTCAGGCTGGTCTCAAACCCCTGAGTTTATGTAGTCCTCTTGCCTTTGCCTTCCACAGTCATGAGCCACCATGCCCAGCCTAAAGTACATATATCTTATAGTCAGACTTTGTTTTAATTTAGGCAATCTCATAAGATTTCTTTTAGACCGTATTTCATACATTTACATTCAATTGAATTATTGTTATATTTCATATTATATTTAATCTTACTACTATTTTTAAGTTTATTTTTATTTTAAAGATATGGGGTACAATTCAGGAATAGGTATACAAGTGATCATTATACCGGTAAAGTTTGCACCTCCCTTTGGTTCCTACTTCACCTGGTTTGTGATCAAATACCCTTATTGATTTCATGTGCTCCCCACCCCCCACTTTTAGCACTTAAAATATTTTTACTTGCTGGTGACAAATTTTCTGTTTTGTTTATTTGGAACATTTTTCACTTCTCTTCAGTTTTGAAAGATGTTTTATCCTAGGTATAGTTATCTGGGTTGAAATAATTTTCTTTCAGTATTTTAATAATGCCATTCCATTGATTTTTGGCTTTCATAGTTTCTCTTCAAGTGTTTACTAATGGCTTTATTGTTATTCCTTTGATAAACTTTTTCATACGTTGATTTGAAGTTTTACAAGATCTCATTGTAAAGTCATATTGTGCAGAGATGGAGAGTGAATTACAGCTGACCCATTCACCAGATAGCAAACATTATGACCTTCCAATAGGTTCTGAATCCTTGCAGCCCCCCATCCCTTAGTAAGTGTTCAAAATTGTAAAGAGACAACATAACACCCTGCTTTTGGCCCTACTTCATAACTGAACAAACCCAGGGTCCTGGTTCAAGGAAGAACAAAAGGTACAGCAAATATCAGAAGTCACTGCCTCTCCATTTTCCATTGAGCAATGGAATTAAAGAGAAAGATAGAAGAGCTGTTATAAATGAAGAAAAACCAATGAAGAACTGCTGGTTTCCAGCAGAGCCCCAGCAAAGAATCAGTGCTAGAAAGAACAGCTGGGACACAACGACTATTTCTGAGAATGACAGTACACAGAAGGTACTTACAGAGATCAAATAATCATTGGCTAGAATGAATAAAAATCAGGAAATGCAAGGGCTAAAACAAAACAAAATAAAATTGCAATAGAGTTGCACAAACTCAAGAAAGCATACTCAGAAATAGCAGAAATAAATAACTCCATGCAAGAAATAATTAACAAACAGACAAACATTGAAAGTAGAATTGACTAAGCAGAAAAGAATCAGAGATGAAAGACTAACATATGGAATTAACCCAATATCATAAAATACAGAAAAAAACTTAAGAAGAAACTCTTCAAGGGATGTGTGATTTTATCAAGAAACCAAACCTACATCTGATTGAAATACCTGAAATAGAAAGAGAAACAGAAAATACCCTGGAACAAACATTCCATGAGGTCATTCAAGAAAACTTCCCTCATCTGGCAAGCGAGCCATGTATACAAGCACAAGAGATTCAGAGAACCCCTGCAAGACATATTACGAGATGACCAACCTTTAGACACATAGAAATTCACCTACACAAAGTAGATATAAGAGAAAAAATCCTAAAGGCAGCAAGAGAAAATGGTCAGACTACCTACCAGGAGGGAATAGTCAGAATTGCTGCAGACTTATCTGAAGAAACACTACTAGACCAGAAGGAATTGAACTTCAATCTTTAATGTTCTCTGAGAGAAACAATTTCTTTTTTTTTTTTTTGAGTTGGAGTCTCACTCTGTTGCCCAGACTGGAGTGCAGTGGCCGCTCCCGGCCACCGCAGCCTCGACCTGCCGGGCTCTGGCGATCCTTCTGCCTCAGCCTCCCGAGTAGCCAGAATTACAGGCATGCACTATCACACCCGGCTGATTTTTTGATTTATTGTAGAGATGAGGTCTCGCTGCCCAGGTGGGTCTCGAACCCACGGGCTCGGGCAATCCTCTCACCTCAGCTTCCCAAAGGCACAGGATTACAGGCTGAGCCACTGAGCCCGGCTGAGAGAAACAATTTCAACAAGAGTTTCCTATCCAGTTAATCTAAGCTTCATCAGTGAGGAAGAATTAAAATCCTTCCCAGACATTTAATCCCTAAGAGAATATGCTACTTTGAGACCAGTTCTACAGGAGACACTTAAAAAGGTGAAGTGCAGAGAAGAAAAAAGAAATACCATATACTTCACAAGATCACAAACAAACACAGATGCAGCAAAACACACAGCATACCCACAAAAATGAAAATGCACACATATACGAACACAAAAGCTAAATGAAAACAAAACAACTTTATAAGAGCATTATGACAGGGACAAACTCTCACATTTCAATAATCAGCCTTATTGTGACCAGACTAAATGCATCACTGAAAAGACATAGAATAGAAAACTGGATTAAAAAACATGACCCAGAAATTTTCTGTCTCCAGGAAATTCATCTCACCACAAAGGTCACCTACACATTCAAAAATAGAGGATGGAAAATGAACTTCCAGATGAAAGGATTACAAAAGAAGACAGAAGTTATGTTCTTAATATGACAAAACAACCTTTAAGCTATCAAAAATTTAAAAAGATAAGGAAGAATACTACATAATGATAAAAGGTTTGATCCAACAACAAGAAACATTCATTCTAAACATATATGAACTCAACAAAGGAGCATAAGCTTTTATAAAGCGGCTACTAAGTAAACTAAAGAAAGATAGTGTTGACTCTAACACTATCATAACTGGGGACTTAAAATACCCCACTAACAACCCTAGATAGATCTTTGCAAAAAATCAACAAAGAGATCCAGAACTTCAACTTGAAGTTTGACCAAATGGACTTAGTGGATACCTACAGAATACTCCACCCAACAACCACAGAATATACATTCTACTCATTAATACATGATATGTACTCCAAGATTGGGTATCAGACTTCCAGACTTCAAACTTTACTATAAGGCTACAGTAATCAAAACAGCCTGGCATTGGAAGAAGAACAGGATTATAGACCAATGGAAAGGGACAGAGATTTTGGAAACAAAACCTCAATTTCTCAACCAAATTATCTTTGACAAAGCCTCAAAAACAACCACTGTGGAGAGGAGAACCTATTCAGTAAATGGTGATGGGAAAACAGACTGACCACATGAAGAACATTGAAACAGGACCCCTACCTATCACCATACACAAAAATTAACTCTAAATGGATCAAAGATCTAAACATAAAATCTGAAACTATAAGAATCTTAGAAAATGCAGGAGACACCCTTACAGAAATTGGAACTGGCAACCAATTCCTGATCAACACCCTAAGTACCCATACCATAAGAAATAAGATAGACAAGTGGGACTTCATCAAATGGATGAGCTTCTGCAAAGCAAGACGCCATCAAGAGAGCAGGGAGACAGCCCACAAAATGGAAAAAATATTTGCCAACTGTATATCTGACAAAGACCTAACATCTAGGACCTACTAAGGAAATCAAATGGGCTGAAAAGAAAAATCAAACAACCCCATTCAAAAAATGGCCAAAAGACATGAATAGACACTTCTCAAAAGAAGATATATAGGCAGCCAACAGACATATGAAAAAGTGCTCAGCCTCACTAATCATCAGAGAAATGCAAATCAAAACCACATTCAGATACCACCTATACCCAATAAGAATGGCCATCATTACTAAAACAAACAACAACAGATGCTGGCAAGGATGCAGAGAAAAAGGAATGCTTCTACACTGCTGGGGGGAATGCAAACTAGTGCAACCTCTTTGGAAGACAGTGTGGCATTTTCTGAAAGAACCAGAAATTGACCTTCCAAATGACCCAGCAATCCTCCTATTGGGAATATACCCAGAGGAACTAAAATCTTTCTATAAAAAAGATACCTGCACATGCATACTTGTTGCAGCTCTATTCACAATAGCAAAAACATGGAACCAACCATGCTGCCCATTGAAGCTGGACTAGATAGAAAAAATGTGGTACATATACACAATGGAATATTATATAGCCATAAAGAATGACAAACATATTGACTTCGCAGCAACTTGGATGGATTTAGAGTCTATCATACTCAGTCATCTATCACAGAAACAAAGAACAGAGTACCATATGTTCTCACTCATAAGCGGACCTTTCTTTCATCATGTTTGAGTTCCTTGTAGATTCATGATGTTAGACCTTTGTCAGATATATAGTTGACAAATATTTTTTCCCATTCTGTGGGCTGTCTCCCTGCTTTCTTGATGTTTTCTTTTGCTTTGCAGAAGCTTGTTAGTTTGATGAGGTCCCACTTGTCTATCTTATCTCTTATGGCATGGGTACTTGGGGTTGTGAGCAGGAATTGGTTGCCAGTTCCAATTTCCATAAGGGTGTCTCCTGCATTTTCTAAGATTCTTATAGTTTGAGGTTTTATGTTTAGGTGCTTGATCCATTTAGAGTTAATTTTTGTGTATGGTGATAGTTAGGGGTCCTGTTTCAATCTTCTGCATGTGGTCAGCTAGTTTTCCCAGCACCATTTACTGAATAGGAAGTACAGGTATCTTTATACCCCATCTCCTTCTTGACTTTTCTCCTCTCTCCATCTCTAATCTTTGCGAAAGCAAAAAATTCAGTTACACTATGAAACGTGGTCACCAGTAGCACCTTTCCTTCCTTGTTGATGCTTCACTAGGGAATCTGCTAGGGGAGGGGGCACACCTCATCAACAAGGGTACCTGCATAATCAATCTTTGCGTACCTAACCCTGAATTGTACCCCACATTAATAAAAAATAATAATAAAAAAAGGAAACTGAGATACCTGACACCCCTCTCACCAGGATTAGCAAGGACCTGCAGCTGCCCCTTATGGTCTGATTTCCAACTCAGGCTTTGTACTAGAACATCAGAGGAGTTTAAAAAATAAACAGTGATGCCCAGACCCATAACGAGAAATTTTGACTTTCTGTGGTCTTACGTGGAACCAGGACACCAATGTGTTTTGAAGTTTCTTACGTACAGATAACATTGAGAATCAGGGCTGGAAGCTTTGTACCACTCTTGCAGGATGAGACTGAAAATCCTGGGTGGTGGGTTGGGAGTGGGATAGCAAAGAAGGGTCATAATAAAGAAGGACAAACATATGGACTTCGCAGCAGCTCAAATGTATTTAGAGTCTATCATACTCTGTGATCTATCACAGAAACAAAGAAGAGAGTACCTTATGTTCTCACTCATAAGCAGACCTTGAACAATTATCATAATACTATAAGAAAGGGATTGGCAATAGTGGGAAACTGCCAGGGGAGGGTAGGTGGGATTTGCAGTTGAGGGAAACTGCCAGGGGAGGGAGGGGCCGACCTCGTCAACAAGGGTACCTGCATAATGAACATTTGTTTACCTAGCCCTGAATTGTACCCCACATCTTTAAAAAAAAAAAAAAGAAATGTACTACAAGATCGACCACATCTTTGGCCATGAATCAAGCATAAACAAATTTCACAAGATTGAAATACTGCCATGCACCTTATCAGACCACGGTGGAATAAAAATAAATATCACCACCAACAAAATTCCCCCAAAACTCACTAAGACATGGACACTAAACAGCATGATGCGGATAACTACTGGGTCAACATAGAAACCAAAACAGAGATTAAAAGATTCATGGAAACAAACAAAAATGAAGAAACATCTTACCAAAACCTCTGAGATGCCATGAAAGCAGTACAGAGAGGGGCACTTATATCTTTACAAACACACATCAAGAAAATAGAGAACAAGTTAACAGTCTAACAAATCACCTAAGGGAGCTGGTAGGCAAGACCACCAAACCCCTAACTTCAGTAGAAAAATCTAGATCACCAAAGTAAAAGTCTATATACAAGGCATGGAAGACAAAAATACCCTAGAAAAAAAATCAACAAAACAAAAAGCTGTTTCTTTGAAAGGATAAACAAGATTAATGGACCCTAATCAAAATGATCAAGAAAAAGAGAGAAAAAGTCCAAATAAACACAATTAGAAATACAAAAGATCAAGTCACAACTGACCCCAAAGAAATACAAAAGATTGTCAGAGCTTGCTATGCACACCTGTATTGAAACAAACTTGATAACCTAAATGCAGTGAATGACTTTCAGAAATCACACAACCATCCAAAGTTGAAACAAGAAGAAATTGAAATCCTAAGTAGACTAATAGCAACCAAGAAAATTGCTCTGTCATAAGAAAACTACCTACCAAAAAAGACCTGGACTAGATGGATTTTCAGTGGAATTCTACAAAACATACACGGAGGAGCTAATACCAATCCTATTGAAAGTATTTCAGGCAATTAAGAAAGATGGAACACTCCCCAAATCTTTTTATGAAGCTAACATCACACTGATACCCAAACCAGGTAAAAATCCAACTAAGAAAGAGAACTACAGGCCAATATCTCTGACAAACATAAATGCAAAAATACTCAGTGAGATTCTAGCAAATCAGATCCAACAACACATCTCGAAAATCATCTACCACGACCAAGTAGGCTTCATCCCTGGGACGCAAGGTTGGTCCAACATCCGCAAGACCATAAACATAATTAAATACATCAACAGATGTAAAAACAAGAACGACATGATTATATCATTAGATGTGGAAAAATCTTTTGATAAAACCCAAAATCCCTTATTGATAATAACCCTCAAACACCTAGGCATAGAGGGAATATACCTCAAAATATTAAGAGCCATCTATAATAAACCCACAGCCAACATTCTGCTAAATGGACAGAAGTTGGAATCGTTTGTCTTGAAAACTGGAACAAGATACGACTGCCCACTCTCACCCCTTCTGTTCAAGATAGTGTTGGAAGTCCTAGCTAGAGCAATCAGAGAAGAGAAGGAAATCAGGGGTGTCCAAATAGGAAAAGGAGAAGTCAGGTTATCCCTCTTTTCTGATATTATAATCCTATACCTCAAAAAATCCAAGAGAATCTGTCAAAAACCTCTTTGCACTGATAAGGAACTTGGCAAAGTCTCAGGGTACAAAATGAATGTGCAAAAGACAGTCACATTCTTATACACCAACAACAAACAGGCAGAGAACCAAATAACAAGCACAATCCCATTCACAATAGTCACAAAAAAATGGAAATACCTTGACATCTTCCTAACCAGAGAAGTGAAAGAACATTACAATGAATACTACAAATCACTGCTCAAATAAGCCAAAGATGACACAAATGGAAAAATATTCTGTGCTCATGGACTGGAAGAATCAACACTGTTAAGATGCTCATCCTACAAAAGATTCAACACTATACCCATTAGATTACTAACATCACTCTTCTCCGACCTGGAAACAATAATACAGAAATTCATATGGAAACATATGACTACAAATAGCCAACACAATCCTTAGCAAAAGAAAAAAGGTGAGAGACATCATACTTCCAGACTTCAAGCTCTACTATAAAGCTAAAAATAATTAAAGCAACCTGGTATTGGTACAAGAACAAGCTTATAGACCAATGGAACAGGATAGAGATTCTGGAAGCAAAACCTCAATTTCTCAACTAACTCATCTTTGACAAAACCTCCAACAACCACTGGGGAGAGGAGAACCTATTCAGTAAATGGTGCTGGGAAAACTGGCTGACTATGCACAGAAAATTGAAACAGTACTCCTATCTATCACTATACACAAAAATCAACTCCAAATGGGTCAATGACCTACACATAAAACCTCAAATGTTAAGAGTTAGAAAATGCATATGTAAGAAAGAGATTGGCAGTTGAGGGAAACTGCTAGGGGAGGGAGGGGCATACCTCATCAACAAGGTTACCTGTATAATCAACGTTTGTATACCAACCCTGAATTGTACCCTACATCTTTATAATAAAAAACAAAAACAAAACAAAAATAAAACTAAACAACAACAGCAACAAAAAAGAATTAGAAAATGCTGGAGATACCCTTAAGGAAATTGGAATAGGTAAGTAATTTCTGATCGAAACCACCAAAGCCATAAGAGATAAGATTGGCAACTGGGACCTCATCAAATTCAAAAACTCCTACAAAGCAAAATATACCATCAAGAGAGTGGAGATACAGCCCACAGAATAGTGCATGCTTATTGAAGCACTATTCAGTCACAAAAACATGGAACCAACTGTGCTGCCCATTGAAACTGTATTGGATAAAAAAAAATGTGGTACATATACACGATGGAATATTATACAGTCATAAAGAAGAACAAAACTATGAACTTTACAGCAACTTGGATTGCTTAAGTGTCTGTAATACTCAGTGATTTATCACAGAAACAAAGAACTGAGTACCACACCACATGTTCTTACTCATAAGCGGACATTTACCATAATACTATAAGAAAGGGATTTGAGCTGGGCTCAGTGGCTCAACCTGTAACCCCACGCCTTTTGGAGGCTGAGGTGAGTGGATTGCCTGAGCCCGCGGGTTCAAGACCTGCCTGGGCAGGCAAGACCTCATTTCTACAATAAATCAAAAAATTAGCTGGGCGTGGTAGCGCATGCCTGTAATTCCGGCTACTCGGAAGGCTGAGGCGGAAGGATCGCTAGAACCCAGCAGGTCGAGGCTGCAACTGCACTCCAGTCTGGGCGACAGAGTGAGACTCCAACTAAAAAAAAAAACAGAAAGGGATTTGTAGTAGCTGGAAATTACCAGGGAAGGGAGGAGTACATAATGTCAATAAGGGTAGCTGATCTCAAACCTGGCAAAGTGGGGACCAAAGGGAGGCCCAAATTTGCCTGTATGATGACCCCATGTATACGTAATCCTGAATTGTACCCCACATCTTTAAAACATTTTTTCACCTATTAAAAAAACAACAAAGACTTCCTGCCTCTTACCTAGAGGACACCAGTGCTCTGGCTCCTGTGGGGTAGGCTGAAGGTAGCAACTCCATGAGGAGACAAAAAGGACTTCATCTTAAATGCTGTGTTGGCTTTTGATTATCCCCAGTCCCATGAATATCTCCTGATTTCTACTCTAATTATTGTCTCTAATGTAAGAACATGTACTGCTTTCAGATGAAAGCAACCTTGATGTTATGGTACACACACACACACACACACACACACACACACACACACAGAAAAAATTTGTGAGGTCTGACAATTAATGAGCTCATCCTAGAAAAAGCGCTACATTGCTGAATATCACTATGTTCACCTTTGAAGTATTTCCCTTGGGAAGCTTTGCACTGACACCAGTACCTAGTCCACTCATCAGAGCAATTTTGGAACTCTTTTTCTGGAATTGCCATCAGAGCTGCTGTATTACCCTTGATGTCCTGAATGCCATCAAAATGTCTTCCTTTCAGTATTTCCTTTATCTTTGGGTAAGGAAAAAAGTCATTGAGGCCTGATCAGGTGAGTAGGGAGAGTGTTCCAATGCAGTTATTTGTTTACTGGCTAAAAAATTCCTCACAGACAGTGCTGTGTGAGCTGGTGCATCGTTGTGATGCAAGAACTCCTTCGGGACCATTTTTTCCATACACCTTTCTCATACCAAGATTTTCGGTTAGGATTTTCCTGACTGTCTCTCTGCCAATGTTTATTTGGTCTGCTATGCTTCTCACAGTCAGTCAACAATTTTGACAACATAATTAGACAAATTTTTGCAATGTTTTCATCAGTTCTGCTTGTTACTGTCTGTCCTGATCTCTCTTCATCAGTGATGCTTTCTTTCCCTCAGAAAAATATTTAATCCATTTGTACACTGCCATTTTCTTCACGGTATTATCCCCATAAATGGACTAACATGTCCCTGATTTCACTTCCACTCTTGTCAAATTTAACAAGGAATGTATTGTTTATTCATTGCTCTAATTCAAGCCCTGACATTCTTGTGATGGTACACAAAACCATGCAACAACATTAATGAACGCCACCAAGCAAGACACCACCACACATCAACACGAACACAGTGGTGAGACACTGACATATGAAGGTTATGAAATTTTACCAAGTTGTTCGTACAGTGCTGCCAATGTAAGCACACAGTGGCAAATTCATGAACTTAATTGTCAGAGCTCATATACCTTGATGGGTGTTGCATTTCCCAGTTTTCTAAAAATTGGAAATTTTGAAGATTGTAAAACTTTGCTAGCCTTTTCAGATTGGTGTTGTTGGGCTTTATCTATATTTGTCAAACCTTACTCCATGAATGGGCTGGGCCTGATGGATTTTTCTGAAAGGCTTCTCTCTACCTATTCATATGGGCTAATAATGCCCAGGAATTAAAAGTCTTCCAAAAGTGTTCTTCACTAATGACTAGAAATTATAGCTGTATAGTCCTCTCTTATCTGTGGCTTTTTTTTTTGTTTTTTGTTGAGTTGGAGTCTCTGTCACCCAGACTGGAGTGCAATGGCTGCTCCCGGCCACTGTAGCCTCAACCTGCTGGGCTCTGGCGATCCTTCCACCTCAGCCTTCCAAGTAGCTGGAACTACAGGTGCGTGCTACCACACCTGGCTAATTTTTTTTCTTTTTTATTTATTGTGGAGATGAGGTCTCGCCAAGTTGCCCAGGTGGGTCTTGAACCTGCGGGCTCGGGTAATCCACTCACCTCAGCCTCCCAAAATGCGGGATTACAGGCTGAGCCACTGAGCCCGGTTTGTGGTTTTGTTTTTTAAGGTTTTAGTTACTTGTGATCAACAGTGATGTGAAAATATTAAATAAAGAATTTAAAATAAATGAGGAAAGAAATTCATGTTTTAAATTGCACAACATTCTGAGTAGCTTGTTGAAATCTCACACTGTCTTGCTCTGGCATGTCCCGGATGTGAATCATCACTCTGTCCAGTGTATCCATGTTGTAGATGCTACCTGCCTGATAGTCACTTAGTAGCCATCTCTATTATCAAATTGACAGTCACAGTGTCACGGTACTTGTGTCCAAGAAACCCTTATTTTACTTAATGACCCCAAAGAGCAAGAGTAGTGTTGTTGGTATGCAGTTCTATTTTATTATTAGTTATTTTAAATATCTTTTACTGCATCTAGTTTATAAATTAAAACTTTATCATAGGCATGTATTTATAGGAAAAACATAGTATATATAGGTTTTGGTACTATCTATGATTGCAGACATCCACTGGGTGTCTTGGAAGGTATCCTCTGTGGATAAGAGCGGGGCTACTATAGCAGTTCTCTCATTGTTGGGTGAGATAACACTAGATCATGTGTTTTGCATCATTTTTTGCCCTGCATTTTCCCTGTGGGATTAGCTATCTTAATGCATCTTCCCTTTTCTGCATCACTTCCTCTATGTTAGTATTCCTTTCTCTCCCCAAATAAACCAACCTCATTTCAGGTTCTAAAATTACTTTAATCTCAGGACACTAAAAAAAAAAATCCTCCTACTACCAAGAGGACTATGGAAGTCAACTAATCAATGGAGTCCTGTCTCAAGTCTATCTCACAGTAAATCCAGCGTTTCTTGGATGCATCCTAGAATATCCTCTGGTCCCTCATTGCATAGTCAGATACATGTATTTATCATTTGGCAGAAGTCTCACATTGATTACCTGACTTAAGAAAGAACCAAAATGCTAGGAAAAGGCAAGTGGAAGCCCCTAAAAGGCTCCCCTAGTCAAGGTACTAAAGGAAAAGCCATAATGCATCTGAGAGAAATGGAAGGTTTAGTGTCACCTCACAGACTTAGAAAATACAGGTTTGGTGATCCATGTCATATCTTCATTCAATTAGCTAGTTTGGATCCTAAAAATACCAGATAGATCATGAAAGATCATGATAAATTACCATAAACTTAACCAACAGCCCCAATCGCTATTGCATCTGTGCAACTGTCAACACAGTAATGAAGGCAAATAATATCTTAGTATTATTACAAAAACAGTGTTGACCCCACAGAGCACCCTGAAAGTGTCATGGTGACCCCCAGGATATAATAGTGGGAGTAGGCACAGTTCCTTACACAGCTAAGCAATTTGTGCCTCAGTTCCTGGGAGAAAGATACTTCTATCAGGCTACACAGTAAGACTTCCACAAAAGCTAAAATTATAGCTCTTCTGTAGTCATATTCTCAAATAGGAGTACAGAACCATTTTTGAAAAGGTATTACATTGTCAGTGGAAATTGATTATTATCATGAAAATATAAAGTTGCTGCTACATAATGAAAGCAAGGAGGTTCACTGTGTTTCCATATCTACTGATTAAGCAGAATTGGCTTCATAAGAGCATGGTAACCAGGGGTTCAGAGTCTTCAAGGATTAAGACCTGGTTTATTCCAGATCATCCAAAGAATAGCTGATTATAAAAGTCTTGATTAAATGCTAGAAGAGATAATATCAATTGCAACTTCTGGGTGAAACTGCAGTGGAGCATGTTTCTTGCTCCACTGAAACTCTTATTGTGTATCTTGATTAAAAAAACTAACTTTGAAGAAGTGACGACAGGATAGAGCAAACTTAACTTGGAGTGGGAGTTGTCTTGAGCATTATAAAGGGTTGTCTGTAATAGACACTCTTAGTACTCGCTCACATATTCCAGGGCTTACCCTTATCAGTGTGCTCCAGACAACTGGCAACTGTCAATATCTGTATCTTCCTGCTTGATTTATTCCAGAAGGTTACTCTCTATATATGCATACAAGGCTAGAAGTACTGTGTAATTAACAAACACCCTAAATAATATTCTTTAACCAACGCTAATAGGAAATGGTATATAAACCCCCACTACCCTCTACTCTTGGGGGGGATTATAGCCGAGTATATGATTTACATCATTTTTTCTAGAGTTACTCCAGGATTAAACTGTGATACTCCTGTGTATCTTGCTTAATGGAGTACTCCTTATTGATTGCCTCCCATTGCTATCTAGTTATCACTTTCCCTTTGATATTCCTTGCATTTCCCAAATGAACTATTTGCACTAGAGTCTTTCTTTCAGGGTCTGCTTCTGGGAAAACTCAAACTAAGATTTTTCCTACCACTTTCCCCCTCCCCGGAGGTTTCAGGCTCTTGGTCACTACTTGGGAATAAGAAAACGCCTTAGGGGTAAAAGCACTTCTAAATATCAAGTTCAATTCTCTGCTCTTCTTTACTCCCTGGATTCTTGACCCTTAAAGTCCTTACTGATTTGATAGCTCTCTGATGCCTTCAAACAGACTTTTAAAAATGTATCTAGCTATTGCAGTTGTTCTCACTGGGACAGTTGGTCCATCATAACTGTAGCAGAAATCAATTTCTTTCACAAATCCATATGTGAATTAAAAAAAAACTTTAATGAGAACTAAGAGCAGTTACTTCCATAACATTTTGAAAACTCTCAAAAACCATTTTAAAAATGTAATATCCAATTTTATAGAAGTGAAAAATAACCAAGCAAAGCTCAAGTCATTCCTACATTATAATTCTTTCAATCACTTTTGACTCCTTGTTTTCTGCCAGTCTCTATGTATTTTGGGTATTTTCCTTGCCCTTGTTTTATGAAAAAAAAATAGACTTTTAGATTTGCTATTGTTTTCATCACATGTTCAAGGAGTAATTTTCTGGTTTTCAAGGATCATTTGCTCATTCCTTTGAGGGTAAGGGAGCAAAGTATGAAGCATTTGTATTTCTCTCAATTTTCTACCAGTAAATATAGGTAGTTAAAGAGGGGCACAAAGTGGTATTTTACATGGAAAGAGAAACGTTAAGAGAATGAAAAAGTGCTTGTTTTAAGAGTTCACCATTAAGACTCATTCTGTGGATTAATAGAGACATCACCAGTCTCCAGGGTTAGCGAGTCAACAATTTCATGAAAATTAAATTTACATAAAATATGGGGAAAATGAATAACATTTCAATCTTTGTTGTAGCAGGTCAAAAAGTCACATCCCCACAGAATTTGGATCTCTGCTTTCGAGTGACTTTTATTGTGACCTCTTTTCCAGCTTTCAGTTTATTGACTTTAAGGTTTCTCCGTGAACCAATCCATTTCTTTGCAGTGTTCAGTTCAGTTTTATACACTTAGGAAATTGTGCCTGTGAACTGAGTCAGTTATCATGCACCATGTGACTTGACATTTATTTTATTTTTTTTTATAATCAGTATTTTTTATTATCGTTTTGTAGGGTACAGTTAAGGGTTAGGTGTACAATTACGTTTCATTCAGGCACCCTATTGATAAGAGGTGTTTTCCCAGTCCCAGATAGATATTAGCTACTGTTAATCCCATCCCCCCCCCATAATTTCCCAGTACCATCAGTCATTTTCTTATAGTATTACATTGGATGTTCAAGGTCCATTATATGAGTGAAAACATGTGATATTCTGATCTTTGTTTCTGTGAGAGGTCACTCAGTATTATAGACTCTAGTTCCATCCAGGTAGCTGCGAAATCCATGATTTTGTTCTTTTTCATGGCTGCATAGTATTCCATCGTGTATATGTACCACATTTTTTTAATCCAGTCCTCTTTTGATGGGCAGCATGGTTGTTTCCAGGTTCTTGCTATTGTGAATAACGCTGCGATAAACATACGTGTACAGGTATCTTTTTTATAGAGTGATTTGTGTTCTTCAGGGTATATTCCCAGTAGGGGGATTGCAGAGTCATAAAAGGCTGTGAAGTTTGATTGTTTCCTGAAAAGTGACAAATTCTACCTAATGAATTGTCTCTATATTAAGGAGTTGGGCATAGCATTGGCTTTCCCCCATTTGTTGGTGTATGAAATGCCCTTTAACAACTGCTTGCATGTTGGAGATAAATGAAAGGGAAGACAAATAATGCCTTATTTATCACCAGCAAAGGTAACAATCTGAATATTTATTCCATAGTATCAAAAGATGATAAGAAAAAAACATGCCCAACGTCATGCCAATTAAGTATAGGAAAATAACTTTTAAAGATTCTGTTTGAGGAAGAATATACTTTGCTGATATAATATTCATTTCTCCTCCCATGAGGCATACACTCCAAAGTCAAAGTGTATGAAAATATTGCCTTATTATTCTGAGGTGGAGCATCTAAAATGCTATAAGAGTAATATCTAATGTGTGAAAACCAGGTAAAGGAAGCTTTCTCATTGTCTCACATTCTATGTTTCCCTTTCTTACTTGTATTTTTGTAAACATCCTACTTAATCCTTTCATTAGTACTCTTGCTCCAAACTTTATAATTCCTTGAGAAAGGAAAGAAATGTTCAGCAATTAGTTCTTGCTCACCACTGAATTGTGTTTGCTTAACTGTCATACACAACTTGAGCAACTTGAACTCTGAAGCAGAATCTAAATCAGATGCTTTGAAAGATGGCAATGATCTTTCCTAAAATTTTTCTTGTGGTGGGTGGCCATCCAATTGCAGCTAGAAGAACTGTCCAAGGAACTGCTTTGATAGAGTAGGTTTTTAAAAAAATTTTTTATCTATATAGGGAACATGAAAGTATTATTACTTTTATACATGACAAGTTCCTTCCACAGATCAGGCAGAATTTTTATATATTTATTATTTACTCAAAATATATAGAAACCTTATGTGCTAAGAATATTGCTAAATGGTTAGTTTATAAAGATTAAAAATAAACAATTTGCTTACAAAGAACTATCTGAACACTGATAATTTCAACTTCTAAGTCACATATGTATTTTATTGGTGTTTGCCTTTCCAAAAATAAGTGCCAGATTTAAGACTAGGTATTTGTGATATGCTGCATGCCTATGACTCTGCTTATGAATACCATGCTGCATATTTCTCTAAGCTTATATTCAATATTTATTTCAAAAGAATACCAGAATAGAAAAGCTATTGGGTGCTATCCTGAGATCAAAATGAGTTTTTGTTATTTTTATGCAATGTAGATCCAGAAACAACTGCCAATGTAGCATATACTACTCTCATCTCAAATGAATATATCTCCCTTAATATTAATTAACTGCTTAAAATGTACTCTATAAAACATTATTGCCTTTGCACTTCATGATCCCATGAGGTGCTGCTGTTAATAATCTAATTTTGCAAGAAAAGAAATGGAGGCTATGGGGGTCTAATGTCACATGACCAGTCTGGGCCAAGACCTTAACTCAACTTCTACACCTTGAACTCTCTTGTCTTATGACCAAGAATATTTAGATTCGTGTGACAATTTCTTTTCAGTTTATGTATTATAGCTTTATAATGAGTTATATTCAGGAAACATACCATCATTTGCCTCAAATGTCCATCAAAATGCTTGATTGCACTTTGAGTAGAGAGCATCCCATGCATTGATATTGCCCCTTTATTTGGTTTCTGCCTGATTCTTAAATGTTAAGGGAAAATGAAATAAGGAAATGAGAAGTTTGGTATGTAGAAGTAAATAAGTGCCTTAAGGCATCTGTGGGATCAGAGAGGTGTGTTTTAATATTGTAATCTGCAGTTAGCTACCTATTTTTTCCTGAGCACGACATGCAGGCATGTAAGATGTGGGATTTTTCTGAGTTATCCTGATTGGCCTAAAGCAATGAAGAGGACAAGGGAAAGTGATGCATGAACAAAAGAAAAGGAAGGAGGGGAGAAGTGGCATGACAGGGAGAGAGATAGGAGGGAAGGATCCACAAAAAGGTGCATATGGAGAGGAGCGATTCTGAGACCCCAGAGTGCCTGCTGGCTCTCTGGCAGGCGCCCATCTGTCAATAACCCCCTCCTGCTCTGGTGAGGAGGGAGAGAATTCATCCCCAGTTCCCTTTCTTCTACTTCCACATTGCTCTCTGGGGCTGGGAGAGGTGAGCAATTTGTTGCAAATGCATGATGAATTTCATTAAGTATTCACAACTGCTGTTAACGTCACTGGAGATCTGCAAAATAGAAACCCAACATGCCCAGAACAGGTTTGACACACAGAGCAAAGATTTGAAATTTGCCAGAAATTAAAAACTGTGCTGGTAAATTCAGGTCCTTTATGATTCATTTTTTTTTTTTCTGAGCAGAACATGATTTTATTGAAATAATGACAGTTACATGTTTTATTAATGTGCTTTTTAGACAGGCTTCATAACATGATCTCATCATAAAATCCTAGAAGGTAATGGATTTATCATTCAATGAGTTAATGCAGTAGAAAGTGCTTTGTAGCCTGGAAAGTGCTAAATAAATATTAGTTGTTGCAATCATAATCCACATGGCATTTTGATGTATAGATTTTTTTATTTTAAATAAACTTTTTATTTCAGAACAGTTTAGGATTTACAGAAAATTTGTGAAACAGTTCAGAGAGTTTCCACATAACTCACACCTGTTTCCCCTATTATTAACACCTTACCTTGATATGGTAGCATTATTATAAGTAATGAACCAATATTGATACAATATTTAAGGTCTATATTTTATTCAGATTTCCTTAGTCTTTATCTAATGCCCTTTTTCTGTTCCAGGATACCATCCAAGATGCAACATTATTTTCATGTTTCCTTGAGATCCTCTTGATTGTGACAGTGTCTCAGTCCTTCCTTGTTTTTGATATTTCTGGGGACTAATGGTAAGGTATTTTGTAGAATGTTCCTCATTTGGGATTGGTTTGGTGTTTTCCTATCATTATACTGAGGTCATGAGTTTTTGGAAGGATGTTCATAGAAGTAAAGTGCTATTTTTATAATATCATATCATGGGTACGTATTATCAACATGACATCACTCTTAATGTTAATCACCTGGCTAAGATAGTATTTGTCAGTTTCTCCATTGCAGTTATCCCCTCCCCTCCCCCACTCCCTCCTATTCCATATTTTACTCTTTGGAAGAAAGTCATATGTATAGCCCACACTTAAGGAGCAGGGAGTTATGTCCTACCTCCTTGAGTGTGGAATAGTTAAATAAATTATTTGAAATTATTATTCTCAGGAGATTTCTCCCTATTTATTCAATCATGTAATTTCATAAACATATATATTTTTCCTTGTGTTATAATCCAATACGTTATTTTGTTGCTTAAACTATTCCAGCTTTGGGAATCATTTATGTTGATTCTTAAGTCCCTTTTATATACTTGCATCATTGTGTGTGAGAGTATTTTTTGTTTGTTTGCTTCTTCTGGGTTTTAGTGTTTTGTTTAGCTTCCTTACTTTCTGCCACAGGTTCATTTGGTAGATATCCTTTCTCAGCACTAGAATCAGTCATTTCTTTAAGAAGCCTTGGTTCTATTTATTTATTTTTAAAGAGACAGTTTAATGATAATGAAGTAATGCATTTCTTTTCACTTTTGTTTCCTTTCCCAGCTTATGTGATTGCCTTCTTGATCTTTGTAAAATGGAAACGCAGCATTTTGACACCACTTTCCTATGAAAAAATATGAGCAACAATCTAGGGTGAGAAAAAAATAGGCTCACTATCCATTCACAACTACTGTTAGTATATTTATATTTCCTTCTAACCTTTGTTCTGTCTATAACAACTAGATATAATTTTCCTCTATTAAATTAGCAAGGGTTTTAAATCTGACAATGGCCTGCAACATTGTCATGAAAATGTATCTCATATAATCACAATCAGGTGAAACAAACATAAAAATGTTATGAACAGAGCATAAGATTGGTTTTTCTTATTGAAGAATGAAGAAAGAAACCAATATCTGAGTCATATGTGTGCTCGTTGGTACTAGAATATACTTCTCCACCTTCTCAGTTGACAAAGCAAGGAAATGTATGCATGCATACTAACTTTTGTATAGAAAAATATTTATAAATTTTTTATATGTAACTACTTATGTCTACATTAAGATAAACATGAATTCCTATTGATGTTTGTAATCCATTATCACATGAATCATTCTGACCTTCTCTCTTTGTTCACCTGCCAACTTTTGCTCCAAGTGGTGAGAAAACTGACACCCATCATTGTTCCATTCAATTACTCCCACCCAGTTGTTTAATTGATTTCTTACAGATTTTAAAATTGACTATTAGTATGCATCTTGTGTCCAAGAATCAGACACCAAGATAGAATTAGAGGCATATAAGATTTATTGGGGGAGACACTTGGATGAAAAAAGAAGAAGAGAGGGAGCAGAAATAGGTAGGGAGGGTTTTTGGCCATGATGCGGGTCATATACTTGTGAAAAGAGAAAGGGAAAAAAGGAAGGAAGGATCCATTTTAGGAGGAACTTCATGCTATGGTGCTGCTCTGAGAAAGTCTTGCCCAGGACACTGAGGAAACTAGAGCAACTATTGCACATTACAGGAGATCCACACAGGGCAAAAATGGCCTGGCTCTGGTGTTCCCACTGGGCCCAACCATTGGCTGAGAGAAAGTGTGGCTTTTCTATATACATTGTGGCAATCTCAAGGTGCAGGAGCCGGTGGCTGTACAAGATAAGAGCCAACCATCTCCATGGCCATCACAATTCTCTATCATCATATAGGTCTGTTGTGGACTGATTTGTGTCACCCAAAAGTCATGTGTTCAAATTCTAACCTCTAGTACCTCAGAATGTGACTATATTTGGAGATACAGTTTTAAAGAGAGAATGTTATGTTAAAATGAGATCATTAGAGTGGACTCTAATCCAATCTGACTGATGTCTTTATAAGAATAGATTAGAATAAAGGCACACACAGAGGGAAGACCATGTGAGGACAGGAAGAAGACCATCATTTACAAGCCAAGGAGAAAGGCCTCAGAAGAAACCGTCTTGCTGACACTTTGCAGACTTCTAGCCTCCAAACTTGTGAAAAGATAAATTTTTGTTGTTTAAGCCATGAGTCCATGGTGCTTTGAAGTTCTACCAAGGATATAGGGTCCTAACATTTAAAAGTTTTTAATTATAAAAAATTTAACTTAGAAATATTTAATTGTTTACAGTTAAAAAGCTGTGATGTCTGGGATTTATTTTGGCATACTCCAGCTAAAAGCAGAAAGGACAGATGATAAAGAATGGCAAAATAGTTACTGTAAAAACTGTATTTCAGTACATGGAAATTCATCATTTTATTCTCTCCACTTTAGTTGTAATTGAAAGCTGACATAATAAATAGTTTAAAATTGTAACCGGCTCATTATTATTAATTATTGATAAATCTACTGGGCACAGCATGTCAGGATCTGTATGGATTTTAAAATGTTAAATTTAGAAAACCACAACAATGTTTACAGCTAGCCATGGAATGTCAAGAGTTCTATAACACATGGTATGTAAGCTATTTTATTGGTTATGAAAGCCATGC
Source organism: Cephalopachus bancanus (assembly GCA_027257055.1). Taxonomy (NCBI): domain Eukaryota; kingdom Metazoa; phylum Chordata; class Mammalia; order Primates; family Tarsiidae; genus Cephalopachus; species Cephalopachus bancanus. The sequence goes on along the minus strand of JAPVLO010000348.1, from coordinate 1,255,314 downwards.
CAATAGGACAATGAGATAGTTATTATTGGCCCTAATTAATACAACTGGTAAATAGCTTAGTTTGGACTTGAACATTAGTCTACTTTCTTCAAAATCCATTATGTCCCGTTTCCCATATTAAAAACTACTTTTATTGATTATATACCATTTGTCAAGCAGTTTTTTTGGTGTCATATATCATAAGGGGATGCCAAATTAAAAAAAAAAAAATTTACCGCATCTTTTAATATGGTCGTATGGTTGTTCTAATTTATGTTGTTAATGTGGTAAAAATGCATTAATTGATTTTTAATAGCTTTATTTGGGTATAATTGACCTATAATTAACTGCATATACTTAAAATCCACAATTTATTAGATTTTAATATATGCATGCACCTGTGAAACAATCTTCACAATCAAGATAATTGCTATTTCTGTCACTCCCAAAAGCTTCCTCATGCTCTTTGAAATCCTCTTTTTCCTGCCCTTTTCCCATTCTCACACCCACTCATCTGTTTTATGTCATGGTAAATTAGTTCATAATTTTTGGGGTAATTATCAACCAAACAATGGTCTGCTGGTCAAATTTAGCCCAATAACCTGTTTCTGTAAACAAAATTTTACTGGACCACAGCTACACTCATTTGCTTACTTCTCATCAATGGTGGCTTTCACCCTACAATGGCAAAGTTTTATTAGGACAGACTTTGTGGATTGTGGAGTCTAAAATATCTACTATCTTTACCTTTCGAGAAATGTTTGCCAACCTCCGTACTAGAACTGTATGTGAAGGAATCACACTATAGGTACTCATTTTTTGTATGGGCTTCTTTTACTTCACATGATTATTTTGATATCCATCCATATTGTTGTATGTATGAGTAATTTATACTTTATAAAATGCTTAGCAGTATTCCATGGTAAGAATACACTGGTAGGGAGGGGCATACCTCATCAACAAAGGTACTTGCATAATTAATGCTTGTATTCCTAACCCTGAATTGTCCCCCACATCTTTAAAAACAAACAAACAAACAAATAAATTAAAAATCCCTGTTAGGAAACACACACACACACACACACACACACACACACACACACACACACACCCTCAATACAGCAATGTTTTACTATACATTCACCTGTTGATCAACATGGGATTGTTTTAGACTATTACACATTAAATTTCTATAAGCAATAAAGTCCATGTCTTAATATGGATCAATACTATCTTTCTCCGGGAAAACAATGCAAAACACAGAAATGGAACGCCTGAATTATATGGTAGGCATATATATTTTGAGTTGGAGTCTCACTCTGTTGCCTAGGTTGGAGTGCAGTGGCATGCTCATGGCCACCACATCCTCAACCTGCAGGGCTCAGGCGATCTTTCTGCCTCAGCCTTCCAAGCAGCTGGAACTACTGGCACACACCACTATGCCCAACTAGTCTTTCGATTATTGCAGAGATGAGGTCTCGCCAAGTTTCCCAGGCTGGTCTCGAATCCCTGTGCTCAGGCAATCTTCCCACCTCGTCTTCCCAAAGTGTTGGGATTATATGTGTGAGTTATTGTGCCCAGCTTGTAGGCATATATTTAATTATTTAAGAAACTGCAAAACTGTTTTCCAAACTGCTTGTACCATTTTATATTTCCACCAGCAGTATAGTAGAGTTCCAGTTCCTTCCTAAAAATTGGTATGGTGAATTTTTTAAATTTTAGTCATTCTCATAGATGTGTTATTGTAGTTTAATTTGGATTATCCCAGTGACTAATGAGGTTGACTATTTTTTCATGTGATTATATGTTTTCTCTGGTAAAGTGTCTAAAACTTTTGCCATTTTTTACTTTGTTGTTATTGACTTTTGAGAGTTTTAAAAAATATAATCTCTATACAAAACCTTTATTAAATATATAGCTTCTAAATATTTTTCTTTATATGTTGCTTGTTTTTTCATTTTCTTAATAGTGTCATTCAATGAGTAAAAGTTTTAGTTTTCATAAATTTTAAATTATTATTATTTTTATGGATGATTATTTTATATTTATACAATTTATCTTTAGTTAATTTTATATACAGTGTGAAACATGAATTGAAGTTGTTTTTTCTGTGTATATTAAATTGTATCAGTTTTATTTATTGAAAAGACTAATGTTTTCAATTGAATTGAATTGTTTTCTTCACCTGTGTTTGATCAATTTTTCATATATGTTTGGATCTATTTTTGGTGAATCTGTTCTATTCAATTGATTTATTTTTAAAGAATAAGTCTTTAATTCAGGTAGTGTTATCCTCCAACTTTTTTTTCAAAGTTTTTGACTATTCTATGTCTGTGGCATTTCCATATGATTTTCAGAATTAGCTAGTCAAGTTATACAAAAAAGCCTATGGAATTTTTTTTAAAGCAGGATTTATTGAGAGGATAGAAAAACTCCCAGATCAGGAGGGGACCCGAGAGGGTTGTCCATCTATGGAATTTTTATTGGCATTTTTGTCAATTCTATAGATCAATTTGGAGGGAGTTGACATCTTAATAATACTGTCTTCTAATCCAAAAACAAGATAAATATCTCAATTTATTTAGATATTTAAAAATTTCAGCAATATTTTGTAGTTTTCAGCATATAGATGTTATACATCTCTTATCACATTTATCTTCAAATGTTTCTTATTTTCAGAATTAGTGCTATTGTTTTTAATTTCCAATTTCTTGGTGCTAGTTTATAAAACTACAATTTTTGAATATTGATCTTGCATCTTTTATTTTACTAAGTTTAGTTTTTCATTTTTGTTTTTATACATTATCTTGAATTTTCTAGATGAGAACATTTTACCTGTTAGCTAAAGATAGTTTTACTTCTTTTCAAATCTGGTTGTTTTATATCTCTTACTTGCCTTTTTCACTGGCTACGCCCTTCATTAAGTGTTGAGTACAAGAGGGAGAAGTAGATAATCTTGTTTTGTTTTTTATCTTAGGGAGAAAGCATTAAGGCTTTTGTCAGTGAGTATCATGTTAGTTATAGATCTTCCATGGCTATGAAGTTGAAGAAGTTCTCTTTTATTCCTAGTTTGTTGAGAATTTTTGAACATGAAGGAGTGTTGAATGTTCTCTAGTCCATTTTCTCAGTTTTTAAAAATGATCACATGGTTTTGTCCTTTATTCTCTCACTGATTGATTTTTGGAGGTTAAACTCATCTTGAATTTGTAGGATGTATCCTACTAGGTGATATATAATCCATTTTATATATAGTTGAATTCAGTTTACTGATATTTTATTGTGGATTTTTACGTCTATATTCATTAAGGATATTGGTGTTTAATTTTTATTTTTGTGATGTATTGCCTCGCTCTGGTATTAGGGTAATCTTAACCTTATAAAATTATTTGAAGGACTTCCGGCAAGATCACTATGGGGCAACCTGGTCTGTGAAACCCTCTGAAAAGGAGAACTACAGTGGGTCTCTGGCTCTCTCCCCGGCAGCTGTGGACCCCAACATCGCAGCCTGCTCTTCATACGGAGCTTGGCCGTTGCCACCACTGGGGCATCACAGTGGTCTGGACAGCGACTGCAGCGCAGATGCCGCCGCCAGTGCCGCTGCCGCCAGTAGCACATTGCACCACCCGGGCCGGAGGCAATCCACGACTTCAGTCCTTGAAGCCCCTGCAGTTAAGATCTGCTGGGATCGCTGCCACCTCTCCTGTGACCGAGAGATCCTGCCCACTGTGAGTCTCCTGCCATGTGCCCCGAGGCAGGCATCTATCTCCAATTTCTGCCGGTTCCTGTCCGTCCCCACCCCTTCTGGGGTGAGCAGCTGAGATAGCACCACCTGCTGACGATTCAAGGTAACAACACCGAAATTATTGTTGGGAGAAGCAAGCTTGAAAAAGACAGGCCAGAGTGGTGAATGGAGGGTGATCTGAATTGTCCTTTACAGCAGACCAGGGGCAACTGACCCTTACTGCAAACTAATTTACCAGCTTGAAAAGAAAGCTAGAAATCAGAAATGAAAGGACATTGGACTTAAACAAAAAGTCTCAGAGTGTGCTTGATTGATTCTGTTAGTTTAATGACTTAATTCTATTCCTACCATATTTTTCCTTTTTTTTTTCTCTTCCTTTTCTTCTCTCTGTAAACCATATCTTTGTATAGAGGAACATCACACCAATAAGGTGGTTGGTTAGCTTGTATGTTAGCATCATTATATGTTTTATTTTTTTTGTATGGGAGTTGGTTCATCTGTAGCTGTGGTCTATTATTTTTATCTCTTTCAGTATAGGTCTCTCTCTCCATTTGTTGGCACACTCGTTTGTTTCCCCCCTTGCTCCTCTATCTCTCCACCCCCCTCTTCAACCTACTGTCTGCTCCATTCTCTTCCCTCTGCTAACCACATTTTATTTCAGGGAGTAAGCCTACAGCCCCACTGCATGGACAGATTCCAAGGTAGTGGGAAGTGGGTTCCAGATTATCCATACACCTGTCAGCGAATACCAGGATCTGCAGATAGATTTTAAATCACAGCTCCCCCCTTAAGTAAATCTCAAAACTGCAAAAAGGACCACCCCCAACCTACAGTGCAACTCCAGAATTGAACAAAGTAAGAGGCCATACATAAAGAATAGGAGATTGAACAAACAGAAGTAAAAGCAATCCCTCTACCCTGAATAACAGAATTAAAGAAGACGGTGACATGGAGGGAAGAAAAAAGTAGGGAGGGGGAAAAACCACACAAATGAAGAAAAACCAGAAGAAGAATATAGGTCTCACACAGACCCCTGGGAGATCAGACACTGGGAAAACAGATTCTGGAACACAAACAATAAAGAGCCCCCAGAATGACTGGTCACATGCCACAAACCCAGACATCAAGACATTAATGGAGAGAATCAAAAGAATTGAGGAGAGACAATAGGAAAATAGGAAGGAGCTGATGTCAGAAATAACAGCAGTAAAGAATACTGTGATGGAAATAAATAACAAACTAATAAGCATGGAAAGCAGAATTAACCAAGCAGAAGAAATAATCTCAGAGCTCGAAGACCAAAACACAGAACTAACCCAAACTGTCAAAAGCATAGAAAAAAAGCTCAAAAAGACAGAACCAAACCTGCAAGAGATGAATGATCACTTCAAGAGACCAAACCTAAGAGTAATTGGGCTTCCTGAGGCAGAGAGAGAAACAGAAGCTACACTGGAACAAACAATTCATGAAATCATTCAAGAAAACTTCCCTCATCTCATCAAGGATGACAAAACTCAAACACAAGAGATTCAGAGAACCCCTGCAAGACAACAAATGAGAAGACCAACTCCCAGACACATAATAACTCGCCTAAAAAAAGTAGCTATAAAAGAAAAAATACTAAAGGCAGCAAGAGAAAAAGGCCAGACTACCTACCAGGGAAGACCAATTAGAATAGCAGCAGATTTATTCACAGAAACCCTTCAGGCTAGGAGAGGCTGGAACCCTATCTTCAAAGTTCTAAAAGATAAACAATTTCAACCAAGAATAACCTACCCAGCCAAACTAAACTTCATTAGTGAGGGAGAATTGAAATCTTTTCCAGATATCTAATCCCTAAGAACCTACGCTGCCACCAGACCACCTTTACAAGAAACACTTAAGAAAGTACTGAAAACAGAAGAAAAAGAAAAAAGAACAACAACATTCTTCACAAGAGGACAGGCAAGAAATTAAAAACACACATGAGCCAAGTCCAAAACCCAAAGAAAGACAAGAAACAGGAACAACTCTGTAAGAACCTTATGACAGGGATCAACTCTTGAATTTCAATTATTAGCCTAAGTGTGAATGGACTAAATGCACCACTGAAAAGACATAGAATGGCAAAATGGATAAAATATCATCAGGCAACAATCTATTGCCTTCAAGAGACTCACCTCACTAGAAAGGACACCCACAGACTCAAAGTAAGAGGATGGGAAACAAACTTTCAGGCAAACGGAATACAAAAGAAAGGAGGAGTAGTGATCTTAAATTCAGACAAAACACCCTTCAATCTATTATAAATCAAAAAAGATACAGAAGGCCACTACATAATGATAAAAGGCTCAATCCATCAACAAGAAATGTCTATCCTAAACATATACGCACCCAACATAGGTGCGCCAACTTTCATAAAGCAACTTCTAGGAAAACTAAAGAAAGATATTGACTCTGACACCATCATAATTGGGGACTTTAATACCCCACTCACAACCCTAGACAGATCATCAGGACAAAAAATCAGCAAGGAGATCCGGAACCTCAATGTGACTTTGGACCAAATGGACTTAATTCATACCTACAGAACACTCCATCCAAAGACCACAGAATATACAGTCTACTCATCACTGCATGGAACGTATTCTAAGATCGACAATGTAATTGGCCATAAATCAAGCATAAGCAAATTTAGAAGGACCAAAATTCTACCATGCACCTTCTTGGACCACAGTGGAATAAAAACAAACATTGACACCAACAAAGTACCCCCCGAACCCACAAAGACATGGACACTAAACAGCATGATGCTAAACAACTCCTGGGTCAATGATGAAATCAAAACAGAGATCAAAAGATACCTGGAAACAAACGAAAATGAAGAAACATCTCATCAAAATCTCTGGGATGCCTTGAAAGCTGTAGTAAGAGGGGAATTTATATCCCTACAAACGCACATGAAGAAAATGGAAGGAACACAAATTAACAGCCTAACAAGCCACCTAAAGAAGCTGGAAAAGCAAGACCACAAAAACCCTAATTTCAGCAGAAGAATCTAGATCACCAAAACAAAAGCCCAAATCCAGGACACAGAAGACAAAAAGATAATACAAAAAATCAATGAAATAAAAAGCTGGTTCTTCAAAAGGATAAACAAGATCAATGGTGCCCTAGCTAGACTGACCAAGAAAAAATGAGAAAAAACCCAAGAAAGCACAATCAGAAACACAAAAGATGAAGTCATATCTGACCCTGAAGAAATACAAAGATCATTAGCGACTACTACGTACACTTGTATGGAAACAAACTTGAAAACCTTAAGGAAATGGAAAACTTTCTGACATTACACAACCTACCTAGGTTGGAACAAGAAGAAATTGAGACCCTAAATATACCAATAACAATCAGGGAAATCGACTATGTAATAAGAAAACTTCCTACAAAAAAAAGCCCTGGTCCAGATGGCTTTCCAGCAGAATTCTACAAGACATTTTAAGGAGGAGCTGATACCAATCCTACTGAAGGTATTCCAGGTGATTGAAAAAGATGGAACTCTCCCCAAATCATTTTACGAAGCCAACATCACATTGATACCCAAGCCAGGTAAAGATCCAACAAAGAAAGAGAACTACAGGCCAATATCTTTGATGAACATAGATGCTAAAATTCTCAACAAGATCCTAGCAAACCGGATTCAGCAATACATCTCAAAAATCATCAACCATGACCAAGTAGGCTTCATTCCTGGGATGCAAGTCTGGTTCAACATTCGTAAAACCATAAATGTAATTAAATACATCAACAGATGTCAAAACAAAAACAAACAAGTGGAAAAATATCCCATGCTCATTGATTGGAAGAATCATCATTGTGAAGATGTCCATCTTACCTAGGGCAATCTACAAATTCAATGCAATACCCATCAAATTACCAGCAGCATTCTTCTCAGACCTAGAAAAAACAACACAGGAATTCATATGGAAACACAAACGTCCAAGAATACCCAGAAAAATGCTCAGCAAAAAAAAAAACCAAAGCAGGTGGTATCACATTACCAGACTTCAAACTTTACTATAAGCTACAATCATGAAAACAGCTTGGTATTGGTATAGGAACAGGTATATGGATCAATGGAACAGAATTGAGATTCCAGAAGCAAAACCTCAATTTCTCAACCAACTCATCTTCAACAAGGCCTCCACCACCTACCACTGGGGAGAGGAGAACCTATTCAGTAAATGGTGCTGGGAAAACTGGCTGACAACATGCAGAAGATTGAAACAGGACCTCTATCTATCCCCATGCACAAAGGTTAACTCCAAATGGATCAGAGACCTAAATGTAAAACCTCAAACCATAAGAACCTTAGAAAAGGAAGGAAATACCCTCATGGAAATCAGAACTGGCATCCAATTCCTGAACAAAACCCGAAACCCACAGGTCATAAGAGAGAAGATAGACAAGAGGGACCTTATTAAACTGACAAGCTTCTGCAAGGCCAAAGAAACCATCAAGAGAGCAGGGAGACAGCCTACAGACTGGGAAAAAATATTCGCCAACACCAGGTCTGACAAAGGCTTAACATCTTGGATCTACAAGGAACTAAAACATGCTGAAAAGAAAAAAACAAACAACCCCATTATCAAATGGGCAAAAGATATGAACAGACACTTCACAAAAGAAGACATCTGAGCAGCCAACAAACACATGAAGAAATGCTCAACCTCACTAATCATCAGGGAGATGCAAATCAAAACCACACTGAGATACCACCTAACTCCAGTCAGAATGGCAATTATCAGCAACTCAAACAATAACAGCTGCTGGAGAGGGTGTGGCGAAAAGGGAACACTTCTACACTGTTGGTGGGAGTGTAAACTAGTGCAACCTCTGTGGAAAGCAATGTGGCGATTCCTAAAAGCTCTAAATATCAACCTCCCATATGACCTGCAATCCCCCTACTGGGAATATACCCTGAAGAACTCAAATCACTCTATAAAAAAGATACCTGCACACGTATGTTTATCGCAGTGTTGTTCACAATAGCAAGAACCTGGAAACAACCATGCTGCCCATCAAAAGAGGACTGGATTAAAAAATGTGGTACATATACATGATGGAATACTACACAGCCATAAAAAAGAACAAAATCATGAATTTTGCAGCAACCTGGATGGAACTAGAGTCTATAATACTGAGTGACCTCTCACAGAAACAATGATCCGAGTATCACATGTTCTCACTCATATAATGGACCTTGAACATCCAATGTAATAGGATAAGAAAATGACTGACAGTAGTGGGAAACTATAGGGGGGAGGGAGATGGGATTAACAGTAGCAAATATCTGTCTGGGGATGGGGAAACACCTCCTATCAACAGGGTACCTGAATGAAACGTAATTGTACAGCTAACCCTTAACTGTACCCCACAAAACCATAATAAAAATATTGATTATGAAAAAATAAAAATAAAATAATAAAATAATAAAATAAAATAATTTGAGAATTGTTACTACTTCCTTGATTTTGTGGACTATTTGGTGAAGGATTGATGTTACTTTTTCTTTAAATATTTGATAGAATTAACCAGTAGAACCATGTAGCATGAAATTTTCATTGTGGGAAGATTGTCAATTGCTAATCTGAGTTCTTGTAGCAGATCTATTTAGTTATCCTTGAGTAATTTATTTTGAAAATTTGTGTTTTTCTAGGAATTTGTACATTAAATATAAATTGTCCAATTTGTTGACATAAAGTCATTTTTAGTATTCACAGGTAATCTTTTATATATTCATTTTTTTAACTTTTAACTTTTTTATTCTAAGGATGTGGGGTACAATAAGGGTTAGATATACAAATGTTCATTATGCAGGTACCCTTGTTGATGAGGTGTGCCCCTGACCCCTGGTAGTTTCCCACTACTGCCAATCCCTTTCTTATAGTATTGTTCAAGGTCTGTTTATGAGTGAGAACACATGGTACTCTGTTCTTGATTTCTTTGATAGATCACTGAGTATGATCGACTCCAAATCCATCCAAGTTGCTGTGAAGTCCATATGTTTGCCTTTCTTTATGGTTGCATAATATTCCATTGTGTATATGTACCACATTAAAAAAATCCAGTCCAGTTTTGATGGGCAGCATGGTTGGTTCTATGTTTTTGCTATTGTGAATAGAGCTGCAATAAACATGTGTGTGCAGGTATCTTTTTTGTAGAATGATTTGAGTTCCTCTGGGTATATTCCCAATAGGGGGATTGCTGGGTTATGTAGAAGGTCAATTTCTAGTTCTTTCAGAAATTGCCACACTGTCTTCCAAAGGGGTTGCATTTGTTTGCATTCCCACCAGCAGTGTAGAAGCATTCCTTTTTCTCCGCATCCTTGCCAGCATCTGTTGTTGTTTTATTAATGATGGCCATTCTTACTGGGTTTAGGTGGTATCTCAATGTGGTTTTGATTTGCATTTCTCTGATAATTAGTGAGGCTGAGCACTTTTTCATGTGTCTGTTGGCTGCCTGTATATCTTGTTTTTAGAAGTGTCTATTCATTTCTTCTGCCTACTTTTTAGTGGGGCTGTTTGGTTTTTTTCCTTTCGTCCCGTTTGAGTTCCTTGTAGATCCTAGGTGTTAGGCCTTTATCAGGTATACAGTTGACAAATATTTTTTCCCATTCTGTGGGCTATCTCCCTGCTTTCTTGATAGTTTTTTTTTTTGCTTTGCAGAAGCTTTTCTGTTTGATAAGGTCCCACTTTTCTATCTTACCTCTTATGGCATGGCCACTTGGGGTTTTGACCAGGAATTGGTTGCCAGTTCCAATTTCACTTGTGATCTTTTAGTGGTTTGTAGGATTGGTGGTGATGTACCTTCTTTCACTTCTAATTTGTAATTTGCATCTTCTGTGCTATTGTTTTGGTCAAGTTAATCCAGTGTTTCTCAGCCTTTCTCTTTAGGCCCTCTAAAAAGCTTTCTGGACATTTTTTCCCCCTCTGTCCTCTGACAGTCACTTCAAGTGAAATTTTAACATCATAATTATCATGCATATTTTTTATGCACTGTGATCTATGTAGACCTCAGAACATTGTAATAACTATACGTTATTTTGTCTTTCAATAAACAACTTTGATAATGCACAGTCTAGCTAAAGATGTGTCAATTTTGTTGACATTTGCAAAAAATCAACTTCTGTTTTTATTGAATGATTTCTTTTGCTTTTTTCTGTTTTCAATTTTATTAATTTATATTCTAATTTTTTAAAAAAATGATCTCTTCTGCTTATTTTGTTCAGATTGTTCCTATTTTTTTTGTTTGTTTCTTAAGGTAAACGATTAGGTTACTGGGTGATATTGTTCTTGTCTTCAAATATTATTTCCTTTTCTAAGCATTGCTTTACTTGCTTTGTTTTGATTTATTGTGGCTTTGTTTTTTTATAAATGATAAGGAAATTTAGTATTATTTCAATTTTTTATTTTATAAGATGTGAGGTACACTTCAGGGTTAGGTATACAAATGTTCATTATGCAGGTACCCTTGTTGATGAGGTGTGCCCCTTATCCCCTGGCAGTTTCCCACTACTGCCAATCCTTTTCTTATAGTATTACAATAATTGTTCAAGGTCTGCTTATGAGTGAGAACATATGATACTCAGTTCTTAGTTTCTGTGATAGATTACTTAGTATTATAGCCTCTAAGTCCATCCAAAGTTACTATGGAGTTCATAAATTTGTTCTTCCTTATGTGTGTGTAATATTTCATTGTGTATATGTACCACATTAAAAAAAATCTGGTCCTCTTTTGATGATTGGTTCCATGTTTTTGCAATCATGAATAATGCTATAATAAACATGCATTTGCAGGTATCTTTTTCATAGAGTGATTATGAGTCACTCCAGGTATATTCCCAGCAGGGGGATTGTGGGGTTGTATGGAAGGTTAACTTTTAGATCTTTTAGAAATTGCCAAACTGTTTTCCACAGAGGTTGTACTAGTTTACACTCCCACCAACATTGTACAAGTGTTCCCTTTCCCCTGCATCCTTTCCAGCATCTTTTTTTTTTTTTAAGTTATTGATGATGGCCATCTTGACTGGAGTTAGGTGGTATCTCAGTATGGTTTTAATTTGTATTGCTTTGATGACTAGTGTGACTGAGCATTTTTTCATGAATCTGTTGGTTGCTCATATATCTTCTTTTGGGAAGAGTCTATTCATATCTTTTGCCCACTGTGTAATGGAGCTGTCTGTTTTTTTTCTTTTTGGCACATTTGAGTACCTTGTGGATCCTAGATGTTAGGTCTTTGTGAGATATACAGTTGGCAAATTTTTTTTTCCCCAGACTGTGGCCTGTCTCCCTGCTCTCTTGACGGTTTCTTTGGCTTTGCAGAAGCTTGTCAATTTGATGAGGTCCCACTTGTCTATCTTTTCTCTTATGGCATGGGCACCTGGAACTTTGATCAGGAATTGGTTGTCAATTTCAATTTCAGTAGTTTGAGGTTTTACATTTAGGTCTTTGATCCATTTAGAGTTTATTTTTGTGTATGGTGTTAACATCGGGGTCTTCTCTTAATATTCTGCAAGTGGCCAGCCAGTTTTCCCAGTACCATTTGCCAAACAGGCTCTCCTCCCCTTATCCCCAGTGGTGTGATGGAAGCTTTGTCAAAGATGAGTTGGTTGAAATTGAGGTTTTCATTCTGGAATCTCCATCCTATTCCATTGGTCTATATACCTATTCTTGTAGCAATATTATGCTGTTTTGATTATTTATAATAAAGCTTAAAGTCTAGGAGTGTGATATTTCCCACTTTGTTTTTTGTTTTTTTGTTTTTTTTTGAGGATTGTTTTGGCTATTTGTGGTCATTTATGTTCTTGCATGAATTCCCATATTGTTTCCAGGTCTGAGAAGAATGTTGTTGGTAATTTAATGGGTATTGCATTAAATCTGTAGATTGCCTTGGGTAGAATGGACATCTTAACAATGTTGATTCTTTCAATCCATGAGCATGGGATATTTTCCATTTCTTTGTGTCATCTTTGATTTCTCTGAGCAGTGTTCTGTAGTTTTCCTTGTAAAGATCTTTCACGTCTCTGGTTAGGAAGATGCTAAGGTATTTCATTCTTTTGGTGGCTATTGTGAATGGAATTGTGCCTTTTATTTGGGTTTCTGTTTGTTTATTACTGATGTACAGGAATATGACTGTCTTTTGCACATTTATTTTATATCCTGAGACTCTGCTGAAGTCCTTTATCAGTGCAAGAAGGTTTTTGACAGTTCCTCTTGGGTTTTCAAGGCATAGAATCATGTCGTCTGCAAAGAGGGATAATTTGAGTTCCTCTTTTCTTATTTGTATACCCCTGATTTCCTTCTCTTTGTTTTTCATTATAAAGTTGTGGGGTACACTTAAGGGTTAGGTATACAAATGTTGATTATGCAGGTACCTTGTTGATGAGGTATGCCCCTCCCTCCCCTAGCAGTTTCCCTCTAGCCTATCACACCTTCTCCCCAACAGTTTCCCATTACTGCCAAACTTTTTTTATAGTATTATAATTGGTCAAGGTCTGCTTATGAGTGAGAACATATGGTACACTGTTCTTTGTTTCTGTGAAAGATCACTAAGTATGATCAACTCCAAATCCATCCAAGTTGCTGTGAAGTTCATATATTTGTCCTCTTTATTGCTGCATAATATTCAATTGTGTATATGTACCACATTTTCTTTATCCAGTCCAGCTTCGATGGGCAACATGATTGATTCCATGTTTTTGCTATTGTGAATAGAGCTGCAACAAACATACATATGCAGGTATCTTTTTTTGTAGAATGATTTGAGTTTCCGGGTATATTCCCAATGGGGGAATTGCTGGGTCATATGGAAGGTCAATTTCTAGTTCTTTCAGAAATCGCCACACTGTCTTCCAAAGAGGCTGCACTAATTTGCTTTCCCACCAGCAGTGTGGAAGCGTTCCTTTTACTCTACATCCTTGCCAGCATCTGTTGTTGTTTGTTTTATTAATAATGGCCATTCTTACTGGGGTTAGGTGGTATCTCAAAGTGGTTTTGATTTGCATTTCTCTGATGATTAGTGAGGCTGAGCACTTTTCCTGTGTCTGTTGGCTGCCCATATATCTTCTGAGAAATGTTTATTCATGTCTTTTGCCCACTTTTTAAAGGGGCTGTTCGTTTTTTCCCTTTCGTCCCATTTGAGTTCCTTGTAGATCCTAGATGTTAGGCCTTTGTCAGATATACAGTTGGCAAATTTTTTTTTTTTTAGTTAGAGTCTCACTCTGTCACTCAGGCTGGAGGGCAGTGGCATGCTCCTGGCCACTGCAGCCTCGACCTGCTGGGCTCCAGGGATCCTTCCATCTCAACCTTCCAAGTAGCCAGAACTACATGCGTGTGCTACCACTCCCGGATTATTTTTGATTTGTTGTAGAGATGAGGTCTCACCAAATTGCCCGGGAGGGTCTTGAACCCGCGAGCTCAGACAATCCACTCGCCTCGGCCTCCCAAAGTGCTGGGATTACAGGCTGAGCCACCAAGCCTGGCCGGTAAATATTTTTTCCCATTCTGTGGGCTGTCTCCCTGCTCTCTTGATGGTTTCTTTTGCTTTGAAGAAGCTTTTTAGTTTGAAGAGGTCCTACTTGTCTTATTTCTTAAGGTATTGGCCTTCAGGGTTCTGAATAGGAATTGGTTGCCAGTTCCAAATTCCATAAGCGTGTCTCCTGCATTTTCTAAGATTCTTATAGTTTGAGGTTTTGTGTTTAGGTCTTTGATCCATTTAGAGCTAATTTTTGTGTATGGTGATAGGTAGGGGTCCTGTTTCAATCTTCTGCATATGGTCAACCAGTTTTCTCAGCACCATTTGTTGAGTAGTTTTTCCTTTCTCCAGTGATTGTTGTTGGAGGCTTTGTCAAAGATTAGTTGATTGAGGAACTGAGGCTTTGCTTCTGGAATCTCTATCCTGTTCCATTGGTCTATGTGCCTGTTCTTGTACCAATACCAGACTGTTTTGATTACTGTAGCTTTATAGTAAAGTTTGAAGTCTGATACTTTCTGCTTTGTTTCTTTTGCTAAGGATTGTTTTGGCAATTTGATTTCCTTCTCTTGTTGGATTGTTCTAGCTTGGACTGCCAATACTATGTTGAACAGGAGGGGTGAGAATGGGCATCTTTGTCTTGTTCTGGTTTTCAGGGGAAATGGTTCCAATTTCTGTCTGTTTAGCAATATGTTGGCTGTGGAGTTCTTGTAGATGGCTCCTACTATTTTGAGGTATGATCCATCTTTGCCTAGATGTTCGAGGGTTTTTATCAAGAAGGGGTACCTGATTTTATAGAAAGTTTTTTCCTTGTCTAATGATATGATCATATGGTTTTTGTTTTTATGTCTGTTGAAGTATTTAATTACATATATGGTCTTGTGGATATTGAACCAGCCCTGCATCCTGGGGATGAAGCTTACTTGGTCATGGTGGATGATTTTTTGATGTGTTGTTGGATCTAGTTTGCTAGATTCTTGTTGAGAATTTTAGCATCTATGTTCATCAAGGATATTGGCCTGTAATTCTCTTTCTTTGTTGGATCTTTACTCGGTTTGGGCATCTAGTGAGGTTAGCTTCATAAAATGATTTGGGGAGGATTCCATCTTTTTCAACTGCCTGGAATACTTTTAATAGGATTGGTATCAGCTCCTCTTTGTATGTTTTGTAGAATTCTGCTGGAAAGTCATCTGGTCTAGGGCTTTTTTTGCAGTAGTTGTCTTATGACATATTTGATTTCCTGGGTTGTTATTCGTTATTTAAGGTCTCGATTTCATCTTGTTTCAACCTGAAGAGGTGTGTGATGTCAGAAAGTCCTTTGTCTCCTTTAAGCTTTCAAGTTTGTTTCCATACAAGTGTACATATTCATCTCTGATAATATTTGTATTTCTTTGAGGACAGTTGTGTCTTGATCTTTTGCATTTCTGATTGTGTTTATTTGGGTTTTTTTCTCTCTTTTCTTGGTCAGTCTATCTGTGGGGTCCGTCAATCTTGTTTATCCTTTCAAAGAATCAGCTCGTTGTTTCTTCATTTTTTTGTATTATATTTCTGTCTTCTACATCCTGAATTTGGCCTTTTATTTTGGTGACCTGGATTCTTCTGTTGAAGTTAGAGTTTTGGTGATCTGTTAGGCTGTTGAAGTTAGAGTTTAGGTGATTTGTTAGGCTGTTAACTTGTGATCTTTTCATTTTCTTCATGTGTGTTCATAGAGATATGAAGTCCCCTCCTAGCATTGCTTTCATGGCATTCCAGAGCATTTGGTAAGATGTTTCTTTATTTTCATTTGTTTCCAGGTATGTTTTAATCTCTCTTTTGATTTCTGTGCTGACCCAGGAGTTGTTTAATATCATGATGTTTAGTATCATATCTTTGTGGCTTTGAGGGGAACTTTGTTAATGTTGATATTTATTTTTATGCTGCTATGGCCTGAGAAGATGCATGGCAGTATTTCAATCTTATGGAATTTGTTTATGCTTGATTTATGTTCAAGGATGTGGTTAATCTTAGAGTACATTCCATGTGGTGATGAGTAGAATGTATATTCCGTGGTTGTTGGGTGAATTGTTCTGTAGGTATCAATTAAGTCCAGTTGGTCAAACGTCACCCTGAGGTTCCGGATCTCCTTGTTGATATTTTTGTCTTGATGATCTGTATAGGATCATTAGTGGGGTGTTTAAGACCCCAGCTATGATAATGTTAGAGTTATTTTTTTTTTTTAGTTTACCTAGAAGCTGCTTTATGAAAGTTGGTGTTCCTATATTGAGTGCATATATGTTTAGGATGAATTTCTTATTGATGGATTGAAGCTTTTATTATTATGCAGTGACCTTACATATCTTTTTAAGTATTTGATAGCTTAAAGGGTATTATGTCTGATATTAAGATTGTGACTCCTGGTTCCTTTGTGTTCCAGTCGCTTGAAATTTTGTTTTCTATGTTCTTACTTTTAGTCTGTGAGTGTCCTTTCTGGTGAGATGAGTCTCTTAGTGACAATTATTGTTGCCCCATGATGTTTATCCTATTTGCCATTCTATGTCTTTTCAGTGGTGCATTTAGTCCATTCACATTCAGGCTAATTATTGAAATGTGAGAGTTTATCCCTGTCATGAGGTTCTCATAGAGTTTGCTGTTGTTACTGCTGTTTGTTTATTTGTTTGTTGGCTTTTTAAAATTTTTGGGTTGGTTCATGTGTGTTTTTAATCTTTTTTCCTTCATTCTTATGAAGGGCATTGCCATTCCTTTTTTCCTTTCTTCTGTGTTTAATACTTTCTTAAGTGTTTCTTGTAGAGCTTGTCTGGAGACAACACAAACTCTAGGGATTGAATGTCTAGGAAGGATTTTAATTCTCTATCACTGATGAAAATTAGCCTAGCTGGGTAGGTAATTCTTTGTTGAAATTGTTTATCTTTGAGAACTATGAAGACTGGGCTCCAAGTTCTCCTAGTCTGAAGTGTTTTTGTAGATAAGTCTGCTGCTATTCTAATTGGTCTTCCCCAGAAGGTAGTCTGACCCTTCTCTCTTGCTGCCTTTAGAAATTTTTATTTTATACCTACCTTGTGTAGGTGAATCACTATGTGTCTAGGAGATGGTCTTCTCATTTGTTGTCTTGCTGGGGTTCTCGAATCTCTTGTGTTTGAATGGTTGCATCACTGATGAGATGAGGAAAGTTTTCTTGGATAATTTCATGGTATGTTTATCCAGGGTCATCTCTGTCTCTCTATCTGCCTCAGGGATTCCAATTAATCTTAGGTTTGGCCTCTTGAAATAATTACTCATATCTTGGGGTTTTGTTCTGTCTTTTAAAACCTCTTTTCTATGTTTTTAATAATTTAGTTTAGTTCCATATTTTGGTCCTCAAACTCTGAGATTCCTTCTTTTGCTTGTTTAATTCTGCTTTTCATGCTTATCAGTTTCTTGCTTATTTCATTCATTGTATTCTTGATTGCTCTTATCTCAGTTATCAACTCCTTCATTCTTTCCTCTTGTCTCTCCTCATTTCTATTTATTCTCTCTATTATATCTTGGTATCTGTGTTTTGGTTTGAGACCAGTCTTTCTGAGAGCTCTTTATTGTTTGAGTTCTGCTTTCTCAGTGTTTGACCTCCAGTGGTCTGTGTGAGACCCATATTCTTCCTTTGGTTTTTCTTCATTTGTGTAGGTTTTCCTCCCCATGACTTTTTTTTAACCTCTTCTTTAATTTTGTTGTTTAGTGATGGGGAGGGTAGCTTTTACTTATGCTTTCTCAATCTCCTGTTCTTCCTTATTTAGATCCTCTGGCTGTGTTCTGATGCTGGACTGTGAGTGTGTGTCTGTTCTTTTTGTGGTTTTGAGATTTAATTAAGAAGGAAGCTGTGATTCAGAAACTATCTGCAGATCCCAGTATCTGCTGTCAGGTGTGTTACGTCCCTGGAACCCACTTCACACAGTTTTACAATCTTTCCATGCAGTGGAGATATATACTTGTCCCCTGAAAGTAAAATGAAGTAGGAAAAAGGAAAAGAATAGAAAAAGGAAGGACGGTGAAAGGAAGATAATAAGAAGAGGGAAATCAGGCAGGCACACCAACTAATGAATAAACAGAGGATCAAAGTCAGAAAAAATGAAAAAAACCAAAAACATACATACAATCATACAAACAAATCAACAACCCTCCTTGATGTATTTTCCCTCAAAAGTACCCACGCACAAACAGAAAACCTAAAAAAATTGAAATAACAGAAAAAAGCAAGTATGAAACCTAAACAAAAACAGAAAGAGAAAAGAAAAAAACAAAAACAAAAGACTAGCAAAAAACCAAACCAAAACAAAGAAACAAAAAACCAAAAAACAAAGCTGGCTCTATGGCCATTTCTGTAACTCCAAGTACCTTTTGGCTGCTGTCTCCACATTAAGAAGCAGCAGCTCTGGTCTCTAGCCCCTCCCCTCCATTCTCAGCACAGGGTTATAGGGTTGCTCTCAGCATTGGTCAGATGCTCCATGGAATACTGTGAGAGGAGGGTGGATCAGATTTGGACTCAACCGACTTGCTGATGCTGCTGTCAAGTCTCTCACTCAGATCTGACATATCTGTGCCTATTCCAGCATGGGGGAGGGGCTTTTGTCTCTCTGAGTCCAAAGAAGAGGTAAACTCTAGGTCCCAGGTTGGAGGCTGGGTGGAGCTGGACAGAACAATGCAGGTCTCTAGCTGGTTCTGGGACAGAGAAAATGGCACAGTTGACATCTCCTCACTGGTGGTGGGGCTCCATTCCAGATTTCCATGACCTATTTTCTATATTGTTCCTGGGGTTTTTGCGGGTTTGCTGTCACAGGTGATGGTGTGGGCTGGGTGCCAGGTGATGAGAAGCAGTTGTTCTCTGCTGCCTCCTATCAGGAGAGTCCAGAGAACGGCAGAAAATCCTGTGCACCAGGGGTTCCAATCTCAGGATCATGGGGGGGTTGCAGTCACCCTGGAGGAGAGCCCTGGGTGCATGAATCCTAGTCTCCCCTCAGATGGACTTTCACTCACCCACCAGCACATGCCCACTCACACAGAGAGTCTTTATGGACTCTCTGCTTTTGTGGAGACTCTCACAGTCTGATCTGTTCTGTCACCATCTTGCTTCCACTTCCATGGCTTTGCTTTTATTCACTTCAAAATATTTTATAATTTCCATTGTGATTTTTTTTTGTTTAACCCATGGATAACTTAGAGAAATGTTTTCTAAAATTTTCTAATACTTGATGTTTTTCCAAGATTTTTCTGTTATCGATTTTTAATTCAAAGTAGTTTTTTCTTTTTTCTTTTTTTTTAGAGAACATACTTTGTATTGTTTGATGGCCTAGCTGGCCTATGTCTGTCCTGAGAATGTCCTACACATCTCACAAGCAATGTGGGTTTTTGCTGTTGCTGAGTGGACTGTTCTAGGTTATCAGTTAGGATATTTGTTTCATAAAGTTTAAGTCTTCTATATCCTTGTTAATTTTCAGTGTAGTTGTTTTGACCATTGTTAACAGTGAAGTATTAAAGTTTCCAACTAACAGTGTTGAGCTATTCATTTTTTTTGTCATACCTGTCACTTTTGTTTTATACATTTTGAGTTTCTGTTGCACATGCAGAAACATTTTAAAATTATTTTTATATTTTTGGTATTTGAACCCTTTGTAGTCATGAAATGTTTCTATTCATTTCTATAATATTTTTGTCTTAAAGTCTATTTTTTCTGATATGATTGTAGCCTCTTCAGCTCTCTTATAATTATTCTTTGCATGGTATATCATGCTCTATCCTTTACATTCACTCTCCTTATTTCTTTGAATCTAAATTATATAGTAGTTTATTTCTTGTAGAAGTAGTTATTTCTTATAGAAAGAATAGAATTAGATCATATTAAATTTGACTTTTTTTGATTGGAGTGTTTTATCTGTGCACATTTAATGTAATTGCCAATATGGTTTTGGTTATGGATTTATGTCTGCCATTTTAATATTTTCCTTCTATATGTCTCATGTCTTTTGTATTCCTTTATACTGTCTTTACCATTTAATTCCCATGTTGTATTTTTTTACTGTATTTTTTTGAGCAATCTTAGAGATTATTTAGAGATTATACTATGTATTTTAACTTATCTCACTACATTTCAGAATAAAATTAATTCACTTCCCATAACATATGTAAGCTTAACTCAATTTTCTTCTCTTCCTTTGTGCCATTATTGGCATATGCATTACGACTTTATGGGTTATAAGCCTACCAATAAGTTTTATAATTATCATTTAATACATTTCTATGAACTTTACATTAGTTAAGAAAAGACATATATATATATTGATACAATGTTTATTTGTCTAATTTCCTTTTATTATGCCGTTTATTTACTTATGTGTATTTGAATAGCCTAATGTCATTTCCTTTCAGCCTGAAAGATTTCTTTTGGTACTTTCTACAAACTTGCTTTGCTAACAGTAAGTACTGCTAATCTTTGTTTAACTGGGGATAGCTTTAGGTTTTTAAATTATAGCATTGTCAGTTGAAAATATTTTCCCCCCAGCACTTTGAATATAGCATCCCATTACTACCATGCCTCCATTGTGTTTGCTAGGAAGTCATCTGCTAATCTTATTATTCTTTCCCAGCATTTGCACATGATGAATAGTTTTTCTTTTGCTGCTTTCACATGTTTCTCATTGCCTTTCAGCAATTCAGCTATAGTATTAGTTTCCTAATTTTGCCATAGCAAATTACTACAAACTAGATGACTTAAAACAATAGAAATTTATTGTCTCACAGTACTGGAGGCTAAAAGTCTGAAACCAAGGTATTATTAGGGCAGTGTTCTCTTGAAAGATCTAGGAGACTCCTTATTTGCTTCTTTCTTCCTAACTTCTAGTGATTGCTGAAAACTCTTAGCATTTCTTGATTTGCAACTTTATCACATGGTTTGTGTGTCTAAGTATCTCTTATTTTATAAGGATACCAGTCATTGAATTAAGGTCCACCATAATCCAGTATAAGCTCACCCTAACTTCATTAAATCTTAAAGGGTCCTATTTCCAAATAAGTTCACATTATCTAGTACTAGGGGTTAGGCCTCCAATGTTATTTTTGGTGACACAATTCAACACGCAACAACTATGCTATGTGGATCTCTTTTGTGTTTGTCCTATGTGGGATGTTTTATTTATCCTACTTGGGATATGTATCCTACTTGGGAGTTATTTTATTCACTTAAAACATGTTTACTCTGTATTGACTATTTTTCTGTCAGTGTAAAGTATTCTGAATTGTGGGCAAAAAACTTAATAGACTGAACCCTTATTTTTCTGAAGTTCACATTTTTTGCTTACAGGTGTAATATATATACACAGTGGGTGCCAAAAAATGTATACAAACTTTAAGTATGACATTTTCTTAAAAGATGGCATTAATCAAATGAATGCTAGCATTATCATGTAACAGGACAAAGAAAATGGCAGAAGCACGATTGAGTGAATGTCATACTACACATTGCTACTGTAAGTCAATTCAACTTTGAAAAGTTGTACATAGATAACATCTCTTAAAATATGCATACATTTTTGGCTCTGTGTGTGTGTGTGTATGTGTGTGTGTGTGTGTGTGAGAGTCTGTGTATGTATGATAAAATCATATGTGGAAATTATAATCACTTTTAAGTAAATACAATAATATACTAATATATTGACAGAATAACTGCAGTGGTGAAAGGAAACTATTTTTGATGGAATGAAATATTTTTGAGACATGCTCATTGGGTTGCAGTATAAATTATGAGAAGAAGCCTGATGTGGTAATCTGTAAGATGTGTGTTTCAGCCAAAGAACCTCTGGGACAAGTAATTTTTTTTTTTTTGAGTTGGAGTCTCACTCTGTCGCCCAGACTGGAGTGCAGTGGCCGCTCCCGGCCACCGCAGCCTCGACCTGCTGGGCTCCGGCGATCCTTCCGCCTCAGCCTTCCGGGTAGCTGGAATTACAGGCATGCGCTACCACGCCCGGCTAATTTTTTGATTTTTTGTAGAGATGAGGTCTACGCTGCCCAGGCGGGTCTCGAACCTGCAGGATCAGGCAATCCACTCGCCTCAGCCTCCCAAAGGTGCGGGATTACAGGCTGAGCCACCGAGCCCGGCTAGGGACAAGTAATTTTAAGATGCTTAGAAGTGGTATGTCAAATGATAGACCTGGAACTGAAGTGGGGGGAAGAATTGTAATCAGAGGTAAAGACAAGACAGGTCAGGAATTATTATGTGTATTAGAAAACTAGTCACTATTTTTACATAGGCATGAGTATATAAGTAATATTTGATGTAAAATTCAGTAGTATGCTGAGATTACATTTCCATCTTTAAAGTTTCAATAACTCAGTTTTATTTCCACTTAATGGAGAAAGTTTTTAACTTTCAAATGAATGCTCTCTTTTTATATCCCATTAGTCTGTTGAAAGTTTTTAATATTCTAATTTCTAACTAGATATTTGAACTTTTGGAATGACAGACAATAACTCAGACTTTTAATTTTAACACTTTAGTTTGGATTGGCAAATGTTTTAGTTCTTTATATTGGTCTAAATGTTTCAAGACAAAGAGACAGGTTGACAGAAACACTGAGCTTTGGTTTTTCTCTCACCTACTGATTGAGGTTGGGGAGCTTAATGTGAGAAGAGAGGTTTTTATATTAAAAGTATATTAGGGCCCTTGACACTGAAGCCTGGTTAAAAGTTAGAGTTCAGTATCCTTATTTTTCAAAACTAAATATCAGCCACGGGACTTACAAATTATGGGGCTACGACAGTATATGACAACTGCAGCAAATTACAGAGCCTCAGTTTGACCTTAGTTTTTTTCTTTTTTAAATTGTAGAGATGAGGTCTTGCCAAGTTGCCTGGGCTGGTCTTGAACCCACAGGCTCAGGCAATGTACTTGCCTCGGCCTCCCAAAGTCCTGGGATTACAGGTGGAGCCACCGAGCCCAGCCTTGACCTTAGTTTTTTAATAAGCATAAAAGTAAAAGAAGAAAGCATCTTTTTTTCAGACATGAAAATAAATATCTAAGCAAGAATTCAGATAATGAGTTATTGATTTAGGGTGGATATTTGACAGGAGCAGACACAAACAACAGTATCTACCAGGAGAACATTCTGGATCCTTGTACAATGTCCCTGATAGTCAAAGAAGAGAAGGAGAACATGAACTCCCACAAATACAAACAAAGAGATTTTCACATACAATTGACTTTTCAAGAAGCATTTGATTTTGACAAATACATGACACTTTATTATTAGGCATCACAACACTTAGATATTTATGGAAGCAGATTAAATTATTCTCCCAGAATATAGATAGATATCCTTCAAAGGATGCATATATACTGTTTTAATATCCATTACAGCAGAGAACTGAAACAAAAAAAGTATTTATCTTCCATGAAAATGATACTTAAAAAAGGTAAACTGTAAAAAGAACCCTTGGGGAAAAAATACATATATAAAAACAAATAAAGACGTTATTAACAGATGAAATGTACTATTTAAGTCTGTATTTTCTACTCTTTTTTTTCTAGTTTGTATCTTACATTATCAGCAGTATCTTTTCCATCTTATTAAAAATGAATTAAATGCTCACCTCAAACAATGCTAACATATAAAGATATGGATATCCTTATGTAACATATGCATATCCTTATGCATAAAGATGCTTTGGAAATTAAATGAGTAAAAGATATTCATATGAATAGGGTATGAAGGGAAATATTTCAAAACAGGTTTCAATGTCACTAACAGAAAAATCTTATATTTCTCAAAGAATGATTTTTAGGTTTTATAAGCATCCATAACAGCAGTACCAAATCTAAAATAATTAGTAATTCTATAATATCATAAAATACATAGTAAATATTCCAAATCCTCAAATAAAAAATATCTAGATTTTAAAAAAATTTAAATAGACTTTATTTTCTAAAAGCAATTTTAAGTTCACAACAAATTGAGCAGAAACTATAGAGACTACCCATATAGCCCCTGTCTCCACGCATGCCCAGCCTCCTTGCTATCAATATCCTACACCAGTGTGGTACATTTGTTACAACTGATGGGCTCATTATAGGTCCACAATTATCACACTAAGTCTTTAGTTTACATTAGGCTTTACTTGTAGTGCTATACATTCTATGTGTTTTGACAAATATAAAATGACACGTATCCAACATTTTAGTGTTACACAGAATAGTTTCACTACCCTAAAAATCCTCTGTCTATTCATCCCTCTCTCCT
Organism: Cephalopachus bancanus; assembly: GCA_027257055.1. NCBI lineage: Eukaryota > Metazoa > Chordata > Mammalia > Primates > Tarsiidae > Cephalopachus > Cephalopachus bancanus. The sequence continues at coordinate 1,230,828 of JAPVLO010000348.1, read as the reverse complement.
CCCCTGACAAGCCTTTTTAAAAATAATGTCATATAGTTGGAATAATGTGGTATATAGACTTTTCAAATTGGTTTTATTTACTTAGTAATATGTATTTAAGTTTCCTCTATATCTTTACATGGTTTAATAGCTCAGTTATTCTTATGTTGCTTCATATTCTCACCATCATTTGATGTTGTCGGTTTTCTAGATTTTGGTCATTTTAATAGGTGTGCTGTAATATCACACTGGTGCATTAACTTGCATTTTCCTCATGACAAGTGATTTGGAGCATTTTTTATATTTTGATTTGCCATATGTGTATTGTCTTTGATGAGATGTCTTCTAGGTTCTTTGTCTATTTTTTATTTTATTGTATTTATTTTTAAAAATTTAATTTTAAAGTTGTGGGGTATAAGTAGGGATTGTGTACATAAGTGGTTTAGGTACAGGTAAAGATTTGGGATTCCCACTGGACCTCATCCTCACTTCACCTGGATTAGGATCGGGCATCCTTATTGATGTTATGTGCCCCCTCCTTCTCCTCAGCGTGTCCCACTACTGCCAATCTCTTTTTTGTAGTATTATGATAGGTGGTCAAAGTCCACTTATGAGTGAGAACATGTGGTACTCCGATCTTTGTTTCTGTGATAGATCACTGAGTATGATGGATTCCAAATCCATCCAAGTTGCTTCAAGGTCCATAATTTTGTCCTTTTTTATGGCTGCATGATATTTCATCATGTATAGGTACCACTGATTTTTTAAAAATCCAGTCCTGTTTCAATGGGCAGCATGGTGGGTTCCATGTTTTTATTATTGTGAATAGTGCTGCAGTAAACATGAGCGTGCAGTTATCTTTTTCATAGAATGATTTGAGTTCTACCAGATGTATTCCCAGAAGAGGGATTGCAGGGTTCCATTGCCTGTTTTTTAACTGGGTAATTTGGTGGATCCTTTTTATTGTTGAATTTTAAATGGAATAAAAAAAATTTTTTTTTTAAAGTCACATAGGTCTTTTGCAAATATTTTCTCCTAGTCTGTGACTTGTCTTCTTATTCTCTTCACATTTTTTTGGTAGTACAGAAGTTTTTAGTTTTAATAAAGTTCAACTTATTAATTTTTTTTTTCATGGATCATGCCTTTTGTGTTGTATCTAAAAAGTCATTGCCATACCCGAGGCAACCTATAGTTTGTTATTCCTAAGAGTTTTGTACTTTTGTAGTTTTACATTTAGCCCTATGATCCATTTTGAGTTAACTTTTGTGAAGTGTGTAAGACCTGTGTCTGGATTCATTTTTTTGCCTGTAGATGTCCATTTGTTCTAGCACCATTTGTTGAAAAGATGATCTTTCCTCCATTGTATTGCCTTTATTATTTTTGTCAAAAAACAGTTGACTATATTTCTTTGAATCTGTTTCTGGGCTTTCTAGTTTGACCCACTGATCTATTTGTTTCTTCTTTTACCAAAACCTTATTGTCTTGATTACTGTAGGTTTATAGAAAATCTTGAAGTCAGATATTGTCAGTCCTCTGATTTTGTTCTTCTTCAATGTTGTGTTGGCTATTCTTAGTCTTTTTCCTTTCCATATAAACTTTAGAACTGGTTTGTCAAAAATCCATAAACAAACTTGCTGAAATTCTGATTAGACTGAATATATCACTTTTTTTTTTTTTTGAGTTGGAGTCTCACTCTTGCCCAGACTGGAGTGCAGTGGCCGCTCCCAGCCACCACAGCCTTGACCTGCTGGGCTCCGGCGATCCTTCCGCCTCAGCCTTCCAAGTGGCCGGAATTATAGGCATGCGCTACCACGCCCGGCTGATTTTTTGTTGTTGTTGTTTGTTTTTTTTTTGAGTTGGAGTCTCATTCAGTCACCCAGACTGGAGTGCAGTGGCCGCTTCCGGCCACTGCAGCCTCGAACTGCGGGGCTCCGGCTATCTTTCCGCCTCAGCCTTCCAAGTAGCCGGAATTACAGGCATGTGCTACCACGCCCGGCTGATTTTTTGATTTATTGTAGAGATGAGGTCTTGCTGCCCAGGCGGGTCTCGAACCCACAGGCTCAGGCAATCCACTCACCTCAGCCTCCCAAAGGCGCAGGATTACAGGCTGAGTCACCGAGCTTGGCTGAATGTATCACTTTTAAATTATTTGCATCAAAATCTAAATATAGATCAAGTGTTGTGAATTGTTTAAATATCTTTTAGTCTTTTTAATTAAACAGTTTTGTCTCCATGTCTCTTATCCATGTGATTCACTTATGAAAGGAGACAGTCATTTATCATGTATAGTTTTCCACAGCCTTAATTTTGAGTAGTCCATTTTTTCTGGTGACATTTAACATGTTCCCTTATTGTCTGCATTACCTATAAATTGGAATTTAGATTTATAGGTGTGACTTCCAGTTCAAAAATTCAGGGCATAGTTATTTCATAGATAGCTACCTTAATCACTTTTGTGTTGCTATAAAAGAATAACCAAGACTGGGTAATTTCTGAAGAAAAGAGGTTTATTTAGCTCATGCTTCTGCAGGCTGAGAAGTTCAAGGGCATGGCCCTGGTTTCTGGTAAGGGTCTTTGTGCTGCATTACAATATGGTGGAAAAAGTTAAAAGAAAAGCAGACAAATGCAAAGAGGTAATAACCTGAGGGGCATCCTGGTTTTGTAACAGCCCACTTTTGTGGGTAGTAATCCGTTCTTACAAGAACTCCCTCACTACTGCCATAACAGCATCAAGCCATTTATGAGGGATCAACTCCCAAAACCCTAATGCCTCCTTATTAGGCCCTACCTCCCAACACGGCCACATTGGGGATCAAATTTCAACATGATTTTTGGTAGGGACATAGAAACCACGTTAGAACTACAGCAATGGCCTTGTCTATTTTCATTAGAAGGTACTCAGTATTTAGTTATCTTTCTCGCTGATGTTAGCAGTCAAATGCAGAATAGTGATATTCTAATTCTACTATTTCCTCTACAATCATTAGTTGAAATATTTCTTTAAAAAACTTCTTTTGTCATCTGTAATACTCAGTGATCTATCACAGGAACAAAGAATTGAGTACCACATGTTCTCATTCATAAGCAGACCCTGACTGAACAATTATCATACTACTATAAGAAAGGGATTGGCAGTAGTGGGAAACTGCCAGGGGAGACAGTGGGGTTTGGGTGTGGGGGGCACACTTCATCAATAAGGGTACCTTATCTCAAACCAGGTGATGTGGGAACCAAAGTAAGACCCCAAATTTACCTGTACGATGACCATTTGTATACCTAACCCTGAATTGTACCCCATATCTTTAAAATAAAAATTAACAAAACAAAACAAAACCTCTCTTGTCAACTATTTGGTTACTCAATCATGTGTTTTATAAAGAAAAAGCTTGATATTTTCCCTTTATTTATCATAATAAAGTTGGTTCTTTGGCATCCTTTAAAGGACAAGTTATTAAGAGACAGTTCATCACTAATCATAAAAATGACTTCAATATTTTAAATATTTAAATAAAATATAGTCAATATTTTAAATAATGTTTGGCAATCAATTTTTGAATTCAAGTGAAATAAATTTTCTAGTATTTTCCTAGAAAAATATAATTTATAAAGCTAAAACCAGAATAAGAAAGAAATATTAATCGTTTATAATTGCTAGATAAATTAAAACTCTAAGTAAAAATCTTTGTCAAAAAGTCTGTAGTCCTACATAGATTAACCAGTGAGCTTTTACAGGTATATAATGACAAATATTGCAATTCCTATGCCAATTATTCCATTAAAGAGAAAAGAAGAAAATACTCTCAAATATTTCTTGGCTTCAGTGTATCCTTGATAACCAAACCTGACAGGAACAATGCAAGAAAGGCAAATTCCAGATCAATGTATGTATAAATGCAAAATTCTAAATAAAATATTTATAAATTAAATCTAGTGAAATGCATACATGTACACACACATATGATATATATTTACAATAGTACATCATGAACAAATGAGGTTCGTTTCAGTAATGCAGATTTGATTTAGCATTCTTAAAAGAATAAATAACTTAAACAATTAGCAAAATAAATAAGAAAAGTCAAATTCTCCCTTGAACAGAGAAACAAAGTTATTTAGTAATTTCAAACTCTTTCACATTTAGAACATTTAGAATACTATCAATGGAATTAAATTTTCTTAGTAGCGTAGAATCTACAAAATCCTAAATAACCATTCATTTTCAAACACTGAATGCTTTCATTCTAAGAAAGAGAATACAACTAGGAGGTTTGCTATCATACTTCTATTCAGCATAGTGCTAGAGGACTCTACCAATTCAGTAATGTAGACAGTGAAGTGAGCAGAATAAGGATAAAAAAACTGTCATGACTTGTAAATATGAATGTGTACATAGAAATTATTTTAGAAATCTAAATGTAGGGAATTAGAATATACTTGTATTTACACTATATTTAAAATTAATATAACAATTTTATTTAATATTTTACAGTTCTATAAAAAGGTGAATAAATATTTTTCCTAAGGTCTTTGTATTCCTTTAATGCTGGGAAAATCTGTGGTTTTTTGTTTTCAACTCAAAATCATGCATCACTATGTACCCTCTGTGTATTTCAAATGATTTTGTAATGTGTCATTTAACAGACATGAGGACAAAATTTACCGATTCCTTCTAAGGATTACAATTAGATTTTATGTAGACTAGAAATGACCTGCCATAAACAGATCTGGAAATGATGAAAGTTAGTGCAATACAGTGCATGGATAAGAACAAATAACATTTGTCTATCTTCAAGAACAGTGCTTGCTTCTGAAATTAAACCCAGCAGGTAGGAAGATTCTAAACAGACTTCAAATTGCTGAACATCTGCTCACCTTAGCACAATCTAAAACGGGGAATGCATAACATTTTACAATGCTAAAATTCATATAATCTAGCTGAAATTATGAAACTATTAAATTTTTTTGGATGCTCGTTTCAAACAGACTCCAAAACATTTTCACTTTCAAGTCATAAGATACTATTAAACTGACCTGAACAGCTCTTTCATTATATTAAAGATCTTTTCCTAATTTAAGTATAGATTATTTCTTAAACTGTCTCAAAATGAAGTGTAAAATCAATCAACCATAGGGCAAATTATACTAAAGGGAGACAAAAATTTAGATTTCAACTTTAAGATGAAGTTGCTTGAATTTTTTTCTTTCATATATATATGGTTTTGTAACATGTCTTGGTTCGCTGTAGATAAGAGAGGACCCCCTTCACTTTTGGAGTGACAAAAATACCCAAGAATTTATTCTACTTACTAGTGCAATAGTTATTCAAAAGAAAAAGGGTTAGTGTTTCTAGTTTTGATAGCATAACTCACAGTCATTGCAAAATTTGAATGCTCCCCTTTCGTAGCAGGACTTTACTCATTTAATTTGCCTAGGTCCCAAAATATGCTTCTGGAATGTGAAAACTTCTAGGCTTAGAGAGTTTAAAGCACACTGGGTGGGCAACTGCCACAGATGGTTCAAAGGTTTTGTATTTCATAGCTAATTTCATTGACTCAGTTCATCTTCTATGCAGAAAAAGTCATAAGTCACACTTCAGCTCTCAGGTCAGTCATCCTCCTAGTCATAGACAAAATGTGTTACTCATTCTATGACATTCATGAAGAGACAAAAGTGTTGGGAGCCGGCCATGGAGGCCCACTGAGCATTAGGGATCAAGGAGGGCCGTGGACCTCGAGACCACTAGGATGCGTTCGGGAGCTGTTGACTCCATTCCCTCCTCCCTTTCACACTTAGCCAAAAGGAACTCTGCTGACCTAGGCTGAAGGCTCTGTACCTGTGACAGGCATGGCTCACTCTAGAAACTCATTGTTCCTGTTTCCCATGAACTGTGATTTCGGCTTAGGTATTAGATATAATTTAAACTCAGGTCACATTTGGGAGCCTTTAATACAGTCCAAGCTTCTTTATAAGATTTAGAAGTATATTTGTAGAATTAGTATATACTTATGGAGAGCTGATTTCAGCTTTAGATGGTATAGATGATTATCTAGAGTTACCAGAAATGGCCCAGCACGAACTCAGGAATGTGGCCCAGCATGTACTTTGGACTGAGCTGCATTCTTTTAGACCGGTTTTAGCTACAGTTAATGTAGGGGTTTTCTACTTATTATAGAAGTTGAATTTATTTTATTCATAGAAAGTATTGTAGAATAGGTCATGCTAACATCAGGGAATTATGTTAGTTCAAGCGTGATCAAACATGATATTTTGAGGTTTAATAAGAATACAGCTAACTTTAGAAATTTCATTGTTCCCATTTTCTACTATTGTGGTTTTGGCCTTATACAATTTACAGTTTATATTTGGGTTCTATTTTTAGAAGTTTTATTGCTGATGATCAGCTTTATATAATAGGACTAGGAATTAGAAACTTTTATAGAAATATAGATATATAGGATTTTAGAATATCCATTTTGTTAAGAGATTGTAATCAGTTGTTCCTAGAAATGGCCCAGCGTGATCTTTGGACTGGGCCACATTCTTTAGGAACTGGTTTGAGCTATAATTAAGACTTTTTATAGTGCAGGTAGAATTAGCCCGGAATGAAAAGGTATTAGGATTTAAGTTAGTCATTAGGTGTTGTGTATGCATAAGCTTTAGAAGTTATTGATTATTAGAATATTATGATGTTAGAATTGTTGTATTGCTTTTGAGGAACATTAAGCAAGCATAAGGAATAGTGAGATAATTTTGGGATTGTTCTTCCTCATGCTTGGGAAAACGCCTGGTGGGTGGGGGAGGCCCCTCACCCACCTGGCTTTGTGTTCACGTAATAGTCTTGTGATTTAATTGGGATAGTCCTTCCTCATGCTTGAGGAAACACCTGGTGGGTGGGGGTTGCCCCTCATCCACCTGGCTTTGTGTTTACGTGAAAGTCTTGTGATTTAACCTGTGAAAATTTAGGATAATTTAGAATAAAAGACTTATGGTTTGTCCCATTAAATGTCTTTTGCTCAATCTGTTGAACAGTTTTCCATTTTCTTTCTTTCTCTTTCTTTCTCTTTATATCTATCCCTCCATCTTTCTTTCTTTTAATATCTATCCCTCCCACAGAACTGGCTTCTGCACTAGACAGAGTCCAGTCTCTTTCTTTCTTTCTTTTATTATCTATCCCTTCCAGTTTTGCTGACTCCGCCACATCTTTCCAGGGACTCCCCAAAACCTGCAGGGGTTGGCCCCCTGCACAAAAGTATAGTGATAAATGGATCAGTGATTGCCAGAGTTTGAGGGGATGAGGGTGTGGAACTGAAGGGACATCACAGGTATTTTTTTCCTGGGGTGATAGAATTATTTGTATCCTGATCACGATAGTGGTTACATGAATCCATACATGTGTTAAAATTCATAGATGTGTACACGAAGAAGTCCATTTTACTGTATGACAATTTTTAAAATAAAAGAATATAAATCATTCAAAAAAGAAAATTCAGAGTGTCATTATTTGCAGAGAGGTTCTGTAGCTGACCTCAGATCCACACCCACACAATCCAGTTAAGTAAAAAGTTTTCTAAGCACAGGCTTTTGATGCTCCTATGTGTCTTAAACAGGGTTATTTAAAAGCATGTTAAGGCAATTATCCCCTGTTGATGCCTAGGAGAAGAAAAAAGCTGCTTTTTAAAAAGCTTTTAAACAACATTTAAAGCAATAAACAGCCTTTGAAAAAGCTACATTTTTTTCCCCTTAAAACACCTCCTCCCCCCACCGCAAATGGTGCTTTTGTTGGTGCCTATCCGAGGTTGCCCGGGAAAGCAATGAGTACTTCCAAAATTCTTTGCTTTAATGTAACATTGATTTGAGATTGTCCTTTCTCCCTCCCCTTTTTCTAATCTAGTAATGTGAAGATCACATATCTGTATCGCTTTTCAAAGAGTATCAGAACAAAGAAAAATTTCGCCCTTGATTGAACAGCAATATAGTAAAGGAAGTTTAAGAGTCATGTGACTGGTTTTTGTTGCATTATATCTTTTATATTTGTTACTTCAAACTTTATTCTAAAGTTGAGGCTTTTCACAGTAGAAAAGTAGAGATAGTTTGAAGCAGAAGTATGCTTCTATAATTTGCCCAGGAGAATAAAATAATAAACTTATTAAATTCTAAAAGTTATGTCCTGATAATTTATTCATAAAATATAATCGGTATAAGAATGTTTATGACAAAACTGCATGCATGGCTATAAAACCTGAAGTAAAATCAACAAACTGAGTATCATGAAACTTTTATTGGGGACTTCAGCAAATTTTTTTTTTGCACTCAACCTTTTATCTTCATGAGGAAAAAAGGTAGTCAACCTTCTTGCTCATAAAATAGCAAAATTGTAAAGAACCAATTTGTGCTTTTGTTTTTATACAAATTTATTTTGGTGAAATGAATATCTGAGTTTTCTTTAGCTAAAATGAGTTATTTCCTAGCTAGAAACATAGATTTTTCCTTAGAACCAACCCAAATGCAATGAACTTTGCAGATTTATACATGGTCCAAACCCTTCTTGGCTTGCACTTTTCTTTTTTTTTTTTGGTTTTTTTTTTTTTTTTTTGAGTTGGAATCTCACTCGGTCACCCAAACTGGAGTGCAGTGGCCACTTCCGGCCACCGCGCCTCGACCTGCTGGGCTCCGGCGATCCTTCCGCCTCAGCCTTCCGTGTAGCCAGAATTACAGGCATGCGCTACCATGCCCGGCTGATTTTTTGATTTATTGTAGAGATGAGGTCTCGCTGCCCAGGCGGGTCTCGAACCCGCGGGCTCAGGCAATCCACTCACCTCAGCCTTCCAGAGGCGCGGGATTACAGGCTGAGCCACTGAGCCCTGCTGGCTTGCACTTTTCATGGGATGTGTTAAGGTGCTAAAACCCAGATTACTCAATGCTTTTCCTTATACCAATTCCCTCTATTTTAGGAGTTTGAGAATTGAAAATTTAATGCAATGAGACTTGGTCCAAAATCCAAATAGGAATATCTTTACTCTTTGATTCCTTTCTGAATTTCCCTGGGCAGTTCATTAAAATATTTCTGTCGACACGTTGCATAACCTGCCTGAAAATATTGCTTATATTTATTTAAAGTCATAACTGGGCTGCTGCTTTTTCCCAATGTTAAATGATTTTTGAAAATAAAAAGTTAATGACATATGGTGTTCTAAGGAAACATATTCATATATATAAAAATACTACTGTGTTATAATTTATGACATGAACACATGGTTGACATTTGTGAGACATAAGGACCTGCAAGGTAAAATGGAAAGAAATGGGATTTGAAAAATAACTGGGATTTTCTTCAGAACTGATGATTGAGAAATCAGAATAAAAAAATGGGCAAAATATATTAAATTATAGTTAGAAAAAAGTAACATATAGTTGAACTATATAACTAAGGAGATCAGCATGGAAACTGGCTTGTTCATCAAATCCCTGACTTTTATTAAAAGCAATGTGATTTGCCTGAATTAACTGGTGTGTTTGAGGCATAATTTTCTTTCAGTAAAATTAGATAATAGTAATTCTCTTAAAAATTTGCTGTGAATATGGACTTCGCAGCAACTCAGATGGATTTAGAGTCTATCATACTCAGTGATCTATCACAGAAACAAAGAACTGAGCACCATATGTTCTCACTCATAAGTGGAGCCTGAACACTTACCATAATACTATAAGACAGGGATTGGGAGTAGTGGGATACTGCCATAGTGGGTGGGGGGCAGTGGGATACAACATTAATGAGGGTACCTGATCTCAAACCAGGCAAAGTGAGACCCAAACTTTACCTGTATGATGACCACTTGTATACCTGATCCTGAATTACACCCCACATCTTTAAAATAAAAAAAAAAAAAAAAACCCAGAAATTTGGAGCTGGAAAAAAATTGCTGTGAAGACAAAACAAAAACAGTGTATGCATTTTAAAAAAGTCTAGCCTAGTTTCTGGCACATAATAAGAACACAGTAAACATTAACGTCTTCCCTTTATCTCTTGCTATTTAAAATTATGCTTCTCAAACTATTTAAGCCCATAGAACCTTTTGTTTTCTTGTGAATTCTCATCTGGAATCCAACAAATAATAGATGAATTCATTGAAGAGGAATTCCAAGTCCCAGATTTGGAGTCCTGGAGTCTTCTTTTGTGTGCTTTCCTCCCTACTGATTGCACCTTCTTGTTAACTCCCTGATCCCCTCCTAAATCTTCATCCACCACCATGGTGGCTCTACCTCTGCCTCAGTTCTCTACAACTTCATTCAAGAAACACAATTTGAAACCTCCAGCACCAAAGTGTAGGAAGGCTTCATTCTTAGATTTAATAACTACAAGTGTTTGTGTACAATAAAATTCACCACAAACATATTGTACACAATCAAGTTGGTTAAAGTGGAAAATCATAAAATAATCATGTGAACCTAATGTTTATGTTCACTGAAAAACACAAGAATGTGCATTATTTATTTGTAAACCCTTTGATATAAAATCAACACTTTTTTTTAAAGGGCAGTATCCAATTAATTATAGTTCTTAGAAAAAATGGGCTCCTAACTCTATCATCTATGATATCTAGCTTGACGTCCTTTAAGAATACAGTTTAGTAGTGTTAAGTATATTCATATTATTGTGAACCAGATCTCTTAAACTTTTAAATCTTGTAAATCTGAAACTCTATTCCCATTAAACAACAACCTCCCCTTTCCACCTCCCATCATGGCATATGTGTGTGTGTGTGTGTGTGTGTGTGTGTGTATTTTGTTTGTTTGTTTGTTTTTAAGTGAAATAAAATATTAAAAAACCTGTGTAGCCTTCTAGGAGCAAAATCTTCTAAATTATTTTCCTAATTTTTTTCCTGGACTCTCATTCATACTTAATTCAAAAGTATTTTTAAGTTATGTGCTTTTCCAAAGTGTTCAGATTAATTTTTTAAGAAGAAACAGTTATCATCTCTTTCTCATATTGATTACTTTTATTATAATTTAAGTTTCATAGCTATATTAAGCACAATTAGCTTAAAACATAAGGAATTGCCTTATACATTCTTTGTAAGCATATACCTGATTGGAGAAACAATGACAAGCACTCTAAGGAATGGTCTAGAAGCTGTGAGCTATAGTATATTATGAACATTGACCAGTATGATTAACAAAAAGAAAAAAAATGCATTGATTAACACAACATGTTTGTCAAATGGAAGTCATTGACAACAAGAAACTATAGGTCTGTCTTCTTTCTCTCGCTCCTGTCTCTCTCTCTTTCTCTATCTAGTTATCACAATCTATCTATATATTAATCTAATTTATAGAAATATATGATTTATATTAATTTGAAAACACAAAGTTGGCAGTTATAAAAATTATTGTTTCTGTTGATTCCACACTTTGAAAATGGTTATAGTTAGCAATATTATACAGATAAAATATTTGTATTTAATACTTTGCTATTATGTTGAATAATATATCAACCTGAGAAACCAAGTAAATATATCTAAATATATCTACAAATAGCATGTAATTATAAGCAACAGAGTTCTCTTTTCTTAACTAAGATATTGGAAGTATCTACATAATTTTTCTTTTTTTTAATTCAAAAATTTTTAATTTTAATTTTTTTAACATATTTTTAATTTAAAAATTGTGGGGTACAGTTAAGGGTTACAAATTGTTTTAAAATTTTGGGGTACAAATATGCATTGTGCAGGTACCCTTGTTGATGAGGTGTGCCTCACCTGTCCCCAGACAGATATTGACTACCATTAATCCCACCTCCCTTCCCCTCCCTGCCCCCCCATATTTTCCCCCCACTGTCAATCCTTTTCTTATAGTATTACGATAGTTGTTTAAGGTCCACTTATGAGTGAGAACATGTGATACTCAGATCTTTGTTTCTGCGAGAGATCACTCAGTATTATCGCTTCTTGACCTTTTGGCTAAGATCAAGTGTAATTTTAATTTTTATATTTTTTCTTAAATTTATAATAAGTTCTTCAGCCCAAAGGATTGGGAGAGTCAGTATGTCAAACTGAAATGGAAGGAGTAAAAGAGGCACAATTTTTCAGTTTAGGAGAGAAAAAAAATCTTACCAATGATTACAAATCCTGAGATTATCTGGACTTTTAGACAGAGATTTGGGGCTTCCTATACCTTGAAGACCAAATTGGCAGTTATGAAATGCTGTGGAGCTCCACAGTAGTTGTGAAACTGATATAGAATTTATCAATTTACTTTTTCTAAGATAGAACAGACCATCTCTTCACCTTGGAATGTTAATGAAAAGTTCTCATCTCATTCTTTCATACCTGTATTCTTCAGTCACATTGGTTTGTAATTAGGTATAACTCAGTTGAAAATCTTTATCATCTGTTGATTTCAATCGGCTGGGAACTGATCCAAATCCTTGACTTATTATCATTTTCATTTTCACTTGCTTTCTGGCTTCTCTCTTTAATCCTTAGAAGGCTTTCTATCATAATCTGTCAAACTCCATCTTTAAAATGTGGAAGTCCAGGACAGGCATTACACAACTGGGCTTGTTTTCTTTCTATTGATTTTTAATCATGTCTGTCTGCTTTTTAATGATGACAGAAATTCTGTGTATGGGATCAATGGCTCTAACTCACATTATGTAAAAGTAGCTCTCTAGGATTTTTCCACCAGAGTACTTAAAAAAAATTCAGTAGTACATTCACTTGCACATATCTGAAAAAATTGAGAATGCTGACTTTTATATCATATTCATTCAGGTTATTCTTGAGGTACGTTATATGGCCTTTGAATTGCTCATACAAAGTCACAGCACATAAAGAATGTCTATGAATTCTTGGAAACAAGCAATCAAGTGCCACCAATTACTCTGTCATCCTTAAACATATATTTCGTGTTTCAGTTAAAAAGCTATCTGTGTAATGCACAATTTTGGCATCTCAGCAGTTGATGGAAGAATAGGTTCTGTAAGCCTATCTATTAAAATAGGGTCTTCTTTTTTGTGTTCTGGTTTAGTAAATTGCTGAACAATCGATATGCACAATTTTCCACTTTTCCAGCCTTGCTTCTTCAAAAAGGCATGCTGTGATGATAGCAGTTTCTGGTGCCTTTATCAATCATTTATTTATCTCATGGGTCTGCCATTTGGTCAGACTCAATGAGGAAATCTTGTCTCTGTTGTATGTGGCAATAACCAGGCTAGCTTGTGGTGGGTCACAGATTGCATTTTTAGTATGGTTCACTCACATGGTTGAAAAGTTGGGGCCTTTGTGCCACTCTATGTGGGCTTCTTTACATGAGCCCTTGCAAAGGCTATCCCAGTCTTTTTACAAAATGGTGTTTGGGGTCCAGAGTGAGTGTCCAAATAAATAGAAAGTAGAACTTACTGGTTTCCTGAAATTAAAAACCAGAAACTAGCACAATACCTCTTTCTCTTTTATTGGTAAAACACAGAGCACAGATTCAAGGGGAAGCCATATGGAGCTCACCTCTTGATGACATAGATGTCAAAGAAATTTGAGGCCAGGTTTTTAAAGTACCTGTAAATTTATTTTAAAATAATTTTGGACTTAAATTATGATTTTTTTCCTTTTTTATTAAAAAGATGTGGGGTACAATTTGGGGTTAGGTATACAAACGTTGATTATGCAGGTACCTTTGTTGGTGAGGTATGCCTCTCCATCCCTAGTGGTTTCCCTCAATTGCCAATCCCACCTGCTCTCCCCTGACAGTTTCCCATTACTGTCAATCTCTTTCTTATAGTGATAATTCTTCAAGGTCTGCTTATGAGTGAGAACATATGATACTCTGTTCTTAGTTTCTGTGATAGATCACTGAGAATGATTGACTCTAAATCCATCCAAGTTGCTGTGAAGTCCATATGTTTGGCCTTCTTATGACTGCATAATATTCCATTGTGTATATGTACCACATTTTTTTATCCATTCCAGCTTCGATGGGCAACATGGTTGGTTCCATGTTTTTGCTATTGTGTATAGAGCTGCAACAACGTACATGTGCAGGTATCTTTTTTTTGTACAATGATTTGAGTTACTCTGGGTATATTCCCACTAGGGGAATTGCTGGGTCAAATGGAAGGTCAATTTCTAGTTCTTTCAGATACCACCACACTCTTCCAAAGAGGTGGAACTTGTTTGCGTTCCCACCAGCAGTGTAGTAGCGTTCCTTTTTCTTTGCATCCTTGCCAGCATCTGTTGTTGTTTGTTTTATTAATGTTGACCATTCTTACAGGAGTTAGGTGGCATCTCAATGTGGTTTTGATTTGCATTTCTCTGATAATGAGTGAGGCTGAGCACTTTTTCAGGTATGTGTCTGTTGACTGCCCATGTATCTTCTTTTGAGAAGTGTCTATTCATGTCTTTTGTTCACTTTATAATGGGGCTGTTTATTTTTTTCCTTTTGGCACATTTGAGTTCCTTGGAGATCCTAGATGTTAACCTTTGTCAGATACACAGTTGGCAAATATTTTTTCCCACTCTGTGGGCTGTCTCCCTGCTCTCTTGATGGTGTCTTTTGCTTTGCAGAAGCTCATCAGTTTGTTGAGGTCCCACTTATCTATCTTTTTTCTTAAGGTATGGGCATTTAGGGTTCTGAATAGAAATTGATTGCAAGTTTCAATTTCCATAAGGGTGTCTCCTGTGTATTCTAAGATCCTTATAGTTTGCGGTTTTACATTTAGGTCTTTGATCCATTTAGAGTTAATTTTTGTGTATGGTGATAAGTAGGGGTCCTGTTTCAATCTTCTGCATATGATCAGCCAGTTTTCCCAGCACCATTTACCGAATAGGTTCTCCTCTCCCTAGTGGTTGTTGTTGAGGCTTTGTCAAAAATGAGTTGGTTGAGAAATTGAGGCTTTGCTTCCAGAATCTCTATCCTTTTCCCTTGGTCTATATTCCTGTTCTTGTACAAATACCACACTCTTTTGATTACTGTAGCATTATAGTAAAGTTTGAGTCTGGAAGTGTGTTATCTCCTGCTTTGTTTCTTTTGCTGAGGATTGTTTTGGCTATTCGTGGTCGTTTCTGTTTCCATATGAATTTCTGAATTGTCATTTCCAGGTCTGAGAAGAATGATGTTGGTAACTTAATGGGTACTGCATTGAATCTGTAGATTGCCTTTGGTAGGATGGACATCTTAACAATGTTGATTCTTCCTATTCATGAGCATGGAATATTTTTCCATTTGTTTGTGTCTTCCTGGATTTCTTTGAGCAATGTTTTATAGTTTTCATTGTAAAGGTCTTTAACTTCTCTGGTTAGGAAGATGCCAAGGTATTTCATTTTTTAATGGGGGCTATTGTGAATAGGATTGTGCTTTTAATTTGGGTCTTTGCCTGCTTGTTGTTTGTGTATAGGAATGCAATGGTCTTTTGCACATTTATTTTGTCCTCTGAGACTTTGCCAAAGTTCTTTATCAGTGCAAGCAGGTTTTTGACAGATTCTCTTGGATTTTCAAGGTATAGGATCATACCATCAGCAAAGAGGGATAACTTGATTTTCTCTATTTCTATTTGGATACGCCTGATTTCCTTCTCTTGTCTAATTGTCTGAAGTAGGACTTCCAACACAGTGTTGAACAAGAGAGGTGAGAGTGGGCAGCCTTGGCTTGTTCTAGTTTTTAGGTGAAATGTTTCTGGTTTCTGTCCATTTAGCAATATGTTAGCTGTGGGTTTATCGTAGATGGCACTTACTATTTTGAAGTATGTTCCTTCTATACCTAGGTGTTTGAGGGTTTTTATCAAGAAGGGTTGCTAGATTTTGTCAAAAGCTTTTTCTGCATCTAGTGATATAATCATGTGGTTCTTGTTTTTATATCTGTTGTATTTAATGACATTTATGGTCTTGCAAATGTTGAACCAGCCCTGCATCCTGGGGATGAAGCCTACTTGGTCATAGTGGATGATTTTTGAGATGTGTTTTTGGATCTGATTTGCTAAAATCTTATTGAGGATTTTTGCATCTATGTTCATAAGGGATATTGGCCTGTAGTTCTCTTTTTTTTGCTGGATCTTTACTTTGTTTGGTTGTCAGTGTGATGTTAGTTTCATAAAATGATTTGGGGAAAATTCCATCCTTCTCAATTACCTGGAATACTTTCAGGAGGATTGGTATCAGCTCCTCCTTGTATATTTTGTAGAATTCTGCTGGAAAGTCATCTGGTCCAGGGCTATTTTTTGTAGGTAGTTTTTGTATGACAGAGTCAATTTCCTGGGTTGCTATTGGTCTATTTAGTGTTTCAGTGTCTTCTTGTTTCAACCAGGGGAAGTTGTGTGTTGTCAGAAAGTTCTCCATTTCATTCAGGTTATCAAGTTTGTTTCCATACAGGTGTGCATAGTAAACTCTGATAATCTTCTGTATTTCTTCAGAGTCAGTTGTCATTTGATCTTTTGTATTTCTGATATTTGTGTTTATTTGGACTTTTTCTCTCTTTTTCTTGATCATTCTGACTAGGGGCCTATCAATCTTGTTAATTCTTTCAAAGAATCAGCTTTTTACTTTGTTGATGTTTTCTATAATATTTTTGTCTTCTATGACCCATATTTGGGCTCTTACTTTTGTGATTTGGATTCTTCTACTAAAGGTGGGGTTTTGGTGCTCTTCTCTTTCCAGCTCCCTTAGGTGATTTTTTAGGCTCTCAACTTCTGATCTTTTCATTTTCTTGATGTGTACTCATAGAGATACAAATTCCCCTCTGAGAACTGCTTTCAGGGCATCCCAGAGGTTTTGGTAAGATGTTTCTTTATTTTCATTTGTTTCCAAGAAATCTTTCAATTTCTGCTTTGATTTCAGTGTTGACCCAGTAGTTGTTCAGCATCATGCTATTTAGTGTCCATGTCTCTGTGGGCTTTGGGGAAATGTTGTTGTTGTTGATATTTATTTTTATTCCACTGTGGTCTGAGAATGTGCTTGGCAAGATTTCAACCTTATGGAATTTGTTTGTGCTTGATTTATGGCCAAGGATGTGATCAATCTTGGAGAATGTTCCATGTGGTGATGAGTAGAATGTATATTCTGGGGTTGTTGGGTAGAATAATCTGTAGGTATCTATTAAGTCCATTTGGTCAAGTGTCAAGTTAAGATTCTGGATCTCCTTGTTGATTTTTTGTCTCAATGATCTATATAGGGCTGTCAGTGGGGTATTCAAGTCCCCTGCTATAATAGTGTAAGAGTCAATATCTTTTTTTAGTTTACTTAATAGTTGTTTTATAAATGCTGGTGCTCCTGTGTTGGGTGTGTATATGTTTAGGATGGATATTTCTTGTTGATGGATTGAACCTTTTATCATTATGTAGTGTCCTTTTGCATCTTTTAAAATTTTTGATAGCCTAAATGTTGTTTTTTCTGATATTAAGATTTCAACTCTTGCCTTCTTTTGTGATTCATTTGCCTGCAAACTCGTTTTCCATTCTTTAACTTTGAGTCTGTGTGCATCCCTTGTAGTGAGATGAGTCTCCTGGATGCAGCAAATAATTGGGTCATGGTTTCTTATCCAGTTTGCCATCCTGTGTCTTTTCAGTGGTGCGTTTAGTCCATTTACATTCAGGCTGATTATTGAAATGTGGTTGTTTATCACTGTCTTGAGGTTCTTATACAGTTTTTTCTTTGTTTGCTTGTTTTCTTTTGGCTTTGCAGTTGTATGTGTGTATGTTCAAGTTTCTTGTTGTGCTGTATTCTCTGTTTTTTGTGTTCTGCTGTTCTCTTAGGAAGTGTGTGGTCCTTTTTTTTTCTTTCTTCTGTGCTTAATACCTTTTTAAGTATTTCCTGTAGAGCATAATCTCTTAGGGATTGGATGTCTAGGAAGGATGTTAATTCTCCATCACTGATAAAGCTGAGCTTGGCTGGATAGGAAATTCTTGGTTGAAATTGTTTATCTCTGAGGACTTTGAATATAGTGCTCCAGTCCCTCCTTTCTTGTAGTGTTTCTGCTGATAGGCCTACTGCTATTCTGACTGGTTTTCCCCAGTAGGTAGTCTGATCTTTCTCTCTTGCTGCCTTCAGGATTTTTTCTTTTGTGCCTACTTTGTGTAGGTGAATTACCATGTGTCTAGGAGTTGGTCTTCTCATTTGATGTCTTGTCTGGGTTCTCTGTATGTCTTGTGCTTGACTAGTCACACCTCTGGTGAGATGGGGAAAGTTTTCTTGGATTATCTCCTGGAATACTTGCTCCAAGTTGTTCTCCATTTCCTTTTCTTCTTCTGGGATATCAATCAGGCATAGGTTTGCCTCTTGGTATAATCGTACATCTCTTGTAGGCTTTGTTCTTTCTTTCTGAGTCTTCTTTCTATATTTTTTTCAGATCTGGTTAATTCCATGTTCTGGTCTTCAAGTTCTGAGATTCTTTCTTCAGCTAGATTATTTCTGCTTTCCATACTTGTTATCTTGCTATTTATTTCCTGGATGAAAATTTTTATTGACAAAATCTCTGTTACACATTCTTTCAGTGTTGCATCTTGTCTTTCTTGAGTCTTATTCACTCTTTCCATCCATTCCCTAATCCCTGTCATATTCTGGGGACAGTCATTGGTGACTCCATTATTTGGGCACCAAGGTCTGATTTTTCAGGAGATTTGTCTTTGGTACACTTGAAATTGCCTGAGGTCTTCCTTTGCATTTTCCTCATTTGTGACAGATCTCTTGTTTTTCTCTTTAGTTCTGCTATTCAGTGTCAGTGAGAGAGGCTTTCCCTTCTGATGTTTTCTCAGTCTTCTATTCTTCCCTGATCAGGGCTCTGGATTTGTTTTATTTTGAAATATGACAGTGGATGGAAAGCTTTGCTGTCTCTTGTAGTTTTTGAAACTCAAATAAAGTAGGGGATGGAGTGCTAGGACTGAGAAACTACTTACAAATTACAATGTTCACTTATTGTGGTGTGTGTTCCCTGAGACCCACTACCCACCACCACTCTATATGATGATGCAAAGCAGAAACCAATACAAAAAACAATTGAGCACACACACATAGACATACACCTCCCCCAAACAAACTGGAATAACAACAAATTGAAACACAACAAACAGCAACAACAACAACAGAAAACTAAGAAAACTAAACACACACACACGCCTAGCATAAAGTGAATAGAGAAGAAAAACAGAAAGACGGGGGGGAGGAATGGTTGAACTCTCACACATATATTGATATACACCTTAAACTATAAAAAATGAAAATAAAAACCCCCAGAAGAACAAAAGAGCAAACACCATCTAAAACAACAAAATTGAAAGGTGAACACTCAGTCATTCACATATACATATAAACAGAAAATGACAAATAAAAGAAGAAAGAAAAAGAAAAAGAAAAGAGAAAAAATATTTGGTGGGGAGCAAATCAAACCCTCACTTACATGTTCATGCACAAAGGAAAAAATATTTAAAAAGTAGATGAGCTAACAAACATTCAAAAATTAAAACAAATTTTTTTAAAATTGAAAATTAAAAAAAAGCTTCTGCCCTCTTATGGCAGGCTCTGTAATTGTTCCTCTAAACAGATCTTTCCTGCAGCACCACCTCTTGTTCACTCTCTCCTCAGTATCTGAAGCAGGGAAGGAGGAGGTGGGTGGGGCTGCAGTTCTCCCCTTCCACTTTCATATGGCCAGAGAGATCTTCTCCAGTGGGGTGGTACAGGATTGTCTCTTCCCCAGGTATGTACTTGTGAGGGGGTGCCCCAGTCAGGTCTATCCTGGAATGGAGTTCTCCTATTGCGACTGATGACCAGGCTCTGCCTGGGTTTGTCCCTTTCAGTCATGGCCCAGTTGTGTGGGTCTGACATTCAGAGGATTGCTGGAGAGGAGGGGTTTGGGTCAGCCCTGGACTCGTCACTGATCTCTTTGGAGTTATTCCTTTTCTGGCCACACCCTTTGTCCCACAGCTGGATCAGCATAGGGAGTGGGGTTCCTGGAACCCAGCACTTGTCAGGTCCCTCTGAAAGTTTGTGCTTTCAGGATATTCCTTCGGGGTCACAATCAATCCTTGAGTAGTTGATCTGCCAGTCACACAGATGGGTCTGTTACTCAGTGGTGAGTGAGTCAGAGCACTTTCCTGCCCCACCTTCAAGATGGTGGTGGGGTGCCTCTCTTGTCCTCTTCCATGGGACTTTGCCTCTGGACTCCCTCTGCAGTCCTTGCTGCCAGTGCCCTGCCAGATGCCAAAGTGGTGAGGCAAAGCCAGGAGCCAGCAGTCTCTCTCCTACTGCACTGGTAAGGGAGAGCCTGGGGCAATATTTACTCCCTGCAGCTTTTGTCCATTAAAAAAAATGGCTCTCGGCTTCTGTAACCTGGGAAGAACCAGGAACAAAGCAGAGAAGCTGTAGCACCAGCTATTGCACCAGGGACTTGGCTACTTGCTCACGAGCCCCCACTTGGTCTCTCCCAGAATTTTCTTCCCAGGGAGGGTTTGATGATTTAAAAAAAGGAAAGAAAAGAAAAAGAAAATGTCACTGGACTTGGGCTTCAGTGTACTGGAAATTGCTAGGGTCCAAGCCTAGTTGCTGTGCACCAGCCATTGCACTAGGAGAGCCCTGACTGCTAACTCCCTAGCCCTCACTCAGTCAGCCACTGACACACGCAATCGCTCACAAGAACATACACAAAATTTTCTATACACTCACTCACTCACATAGGGACTTGTCTAATCCTACTGGCTTGGCTGCCATCCTCCCAACCTCTCCAAATTATGACTTCTTTTTTTTTTTAACATATTTTTTATTTTAAAGTTGTGGGGTACAGTTAAGGGTTAGGTATACAAATATGCATTGTGCAGGTACCCTTGTTGATGAGGTGTACCCCCTTGTCCCCAGACAGATATTGACTACTTTTAATCCCACCTCCCTTCCCTGCTCCCCCCATAGTTTCCTACTACTGTCAATCCTTTTCTTATAGTATTAAGATAGTTGTTCAAGGTCCACTTATGAGTGGGAACATGTGATACTCAGATCTTTGTTTCTGTGAGAGATCAATCAGTATTATAAACTACAACTCCATACAGGTTGCTGTGAAATTCATGATTTTGTTCTTTTTTATGACTGCGTAATATTTCATTGTGTATGTGTACCACATTTTTAAAATACAGTCCTCTTTTGCTGGACAGCATGGTTGGTTCCAAGATCTTGCTATTGTGAACAATGAACAATGCTGCGATAAACATACATGCTCAGGTATCTTTTTTATAGAGTAATTTGAGTTCTTCAGGGTATATCCCCAGTAGGGGGATTGCAGGGTCATGTGGAAGGTCAATTTTTAGAGCTTTTAGGAATTGCCACACTGATTTTCACAGAGATTGCACTAGTTTACACTCCCACTGATGGTGTAGAAGTGTTCCCTTTTTACCACATCCTCTCCAGCATCTGTTATTTTTTGAGTTATTGATAATAGTCATTGTGACTGGAGTTAGGTGGTATCTCAGTGTAGTTTTAATTTGCATCTCCTTATGATTAGTGAGGTTGAATATTTCTTCATGTGTCTGTTGGCCACTCGTATGTCTTCTTTTGAGAAGTGTCTGTTCATATCTTTTGCCCACTTTGTAATGGGGTTGGTTTTTTTTCTTTTCAGCACATTTGAGTTCCTTGTAGATCCAAGATGTTAGGCCTTTGTCAGACATGGAGTTGACAAATACTTTTTCCCAGTCTGTGGGTTGTCTCCCTGCTCTCTTGATGGTTTCTTTGGCTTTGCAGAAGCTTGTCAGTTTAATGAGGTCTCACTTGTCTATCTTATCTCTTATGGCTTGTGAGTATCGGGTTTTGTTCAGGATTTGGATGCCAGTTCCAATTTCCATAAGGGTGTGTCCTGCATTTTCTTAGGTTCTTATGGTTTGAGGTTTTACATTTAGGTCTCTGATCCATTTAGAGTTAACTTTTGTGTATGGGGATAGATAGGGGTCTTGTTTGAATCTTCTGCATGTGGTCAGCCAGTTTTCCCAGCACCATTTACTGAAAAGGTTCTCCTTTCCCCAGTGGTAGGTGGTAGAGACTTTGGTGAAGATGAATTGGTTGAGAAATTGAGGTTTTGTTTCTGGAATCTCAATTCTATTCCATTGGTCTATGTGCCTGTTTTTTTTACCAATACCAAGCTATTTGATTATTGTAGCTTTATACTAAAGTTTGAAGTCTGGTAATGTGATACCTCCTGCTTTGTTTTTTTTTTTTTGCTGAGGATTGTTTTGGCTATTCTTGGTCATTTGTGTTTGCATATGAATTCCAGTGTTGTTTTTTATAGGTCTGAGAAGAATGTTGCTGGTAATTTGATGGGTATTGTATTAAATCTGTAGATTGCCTTAGGTAACATGGACATCTTCACAATGTTGATTCTTCCAATCCATGAGCATAGGATATTTTTCCACTTGTTTGTGTCATCGATTTCTTTGAGCAGTGTTTTGTAGTTTTCATTGTAAAGGTCTTTCACATTTGTGCTTAGGAAGATGCCAAGGTATTTCTTTTTTTTTTTTTTGTGGCTATTGTGAATGGAATTGTGCTTTTTATTTGGGTTTCTGTTTTCTTATTTGTGTAAAGAAATGCCATTGTCTTTTGTACATTTATTTTATATCCTGAGACATTGCCAAAATCCTTTATCAGTGTAAGGAGGTTTTTGACAGATTCTCTTGGGTTTTCAAGGTACACAATCATGTCATCTGCAAAGAGAGAGAACTTGACTTCCTCTTTTCCTATTTGGATACCCTTGATTGTATTCTCTTATATGATTGCTCTAGCTAGGACTTCCAATACTATGTTGAACAGGAGGAGTGAGAGTGGACATCCTTGTCTTGTTCCAGATTTCAAGGAAAATGGTTCCAATTTTTGTCTGTTTAGAAGTATGCTGGCTGTGGGTTTCTCGTAGATGGTTTTTACTATGTTCCACGTATGCCTAGTTGTTCGAGGGTTTTTATGAAGAAGGGGTGCTGTATTTTAACAAAAGCTTTTTCTGCATCTAATGATACAATCATGTGGTTTTTCTTGATGTATTTAATTACACTTATGGTTTTACGAATGTTGAACCAGTCTTGCATCTCAGGGATTAACACTACTTGGTCATGATGGATGATTTTTGAGATGTGTTGTTCAGTCTGATTTGCTAGGATCTTGTTGAGAATTTTAGCATCTATGTTCATCAAAGATATTGGCCTGTAGTTCTCTTTCTTTGTTGGATCTTTACCTGGCTTGGGTATCAATGTGATGTTAGCTTCATAAAATAATTTGGGGAGAGTTCCATCTTTCTCAATTGCCTGGAATAATTTTAGTAGGATTGGTATCAGCTCCTCCTTAAATGTCTTATAGAATTCTGCTGGAAAACCATCTGGCCCAGGGCTTTTTTTTGTAGATAGTTTTCTTATTACATAGTCAATTTCCTTGATTGTTATTGATCTATTTAGGGTCTCGATTTCTTCTTGTTTCAACCTAGGCAGGTTGTGTAATGTCAGAAAGTTCTCCATTTCCTTAAGTTTTTCAAGTTTGTCCATAGAAGTGTATATAGTAATCTCTAATGATCTTTTGCATTTCTTCAGGGTCAGATGTGACTTCATTTTTTGTGTTTCTAATTGTGTTTATTTGGGCTTTTTCTTTCTTTTTCTTGGTCAGTCTAACTAGGGGACCATCGATCTTGCTTATCCTTTCAAAGAACCAGCTTTTTGTTTCACTGATTTTTGGTATTATCTTTTTGTCTTCTAGGTCCCAGATTTGGGCTTTTATTTTGGTGATCTGGATTCTTCTACTGAAGTTAGGGTTTTGGTGAGCTTGCTTTTCCAGCTTCCTTAGGTGACTTGTTAGGCTGTTAATTTGTGATCCTTCCATTTTCTTCATGTGTATTTGTAGAGATATGCATTCCCCTCTTACTACAGCTTTCATGGCATCCCAGAGATTTAGGTAAGATGTTTCTTATTTTCATTTGTTTCCAGGTATCTTTTAATCTCTGTTTTGATTTCATCATTGACGCAGGAGTTGTTTAGCATCATGTTTAGTGTCCATGTCTTTGTGGGTTTTGGGGGAACCTTGTTGGTGTTGATGTTTATTTTTATTCCCCACTGTGATCCGAGAAGGTGCATGGCAAAATTTTGATCTTTTAAAATTTGCTTTTCTTGATTTATGGCCGAGGATGTGGTCGATCTTAGAGTACGTTCCATGGGTGATGAGTAGAATGTATATTCTGTCATTGTTGGATGGAGTTTTCTGTAGGTATCAATTAAGTCCATTTGGTCAAGAGTCACATTGAGGTTCCAGATATCATTGCTAATTTTTTGTCCTGATGATTTGTCTAGGATTGTGAGGGGGTTATTGAAGTCCCCAACTATGATAGTGTTAGAGTCAATATCTTTTTTGAGTTTTCTTAGAAGCTGTTTAGGAAAGTTGGCACTCCTATGTTGTGTGCATATATGTTTAGGATGGATATTTCTTGTTGATGGATTGAACCTTTTATCATTATGTAGTGGCCTTCTGTATCTTTTTAAATTTTTGATAGCTTAAAGGGTATTTTGTCTGAGGTTAAGATTGCGACTCCTCCTTTCATTTGTGTTCTGTTCACCTGAAAATTTGTTTCCCATCCTCTTACTTTGAGTCTGTGTGTGTCCTTTCTAGTAAGATGAGTGTCTTGAAGGAAATAAATTGTTGCCTGGTGATATTTTATCCATTTTGCCATTCTATGTCATTCAGTCGTGCATTTAGTCCATTCACATTCGGGTTAATTATTGAAATGTGAGAGTTGATCCCTATCATGAGGTTCTTACAGAGTTGTTGTTGTTGTTCCTGTTTGTTTGTTGTCTCTCTTTTGGTTTTGGAGTTGGTTCGTGTTTTTTTTTAATCTTTTGCTTGTACTCTTGTGAAGAAACTTGTTCTTTTTTTCTTTTCTTCCGTGTTCAGTACTTTTAAAAGTGTTTCTTATAGAGGTGGCCTGGTGGCAGTGTAGGTTCTTAGGGATTGGATATCTGGGAAAGATTTTAATTCTCCCTCACTGTTGAAGTTTAGCTTGTTGGAAAGGTTATTCTTGGTTAAAATTCTTTATCTTTTAGAACTTTGAAGACAGGGCTCCAAGATCTCCTTGCCTGGAGGGTTTCAGTGATAAATCTGTTGCTATTCTAATTGGTCTTCCCTGGTAGATAGTCTGACCTTTTTCTCTTGTTGTCTTTTGGATTTTTTCTCTCATACCTACTTTGCTTAGGTAAATTATTTTGTGTCTGGGAGTTGGTCTTCTCATTTTTTGCCTTGCAGGGTTTCTCTGAATCTCTTGTGTTTGAATTTTTGCATCACTAATAAGATGAGGGAAGTTTTCTTGAATGATTTCATGAAATGTTTGTTGCAGTGTGGCCTCTGTTTCTCTCTCTGTCTCGGGAATGCCAATTACTATTAGGTTGGGTCTCTTGAAGTAATCATTCATCTCTTGAAGGTTTTGTTCTGACTTTTTAAGCTTCTTTTCTATGTTTTTACAGTATGGGTTAGTTCTGTGTTTTGATCTTCAAGCTCTGAGATTCTCTCTTCTGCTTGGCTAATTCTGCTTTCCATGTTTATTAGTTTGTTATTTATTTCCATCACAGTATTCTTTACTGCTGCTATTTCTGTCATAAGCTCCTTCCTATCTTCTTCTTGTCTCTTCTCATTTTAAAAATTCTTTCTATTAATGTCTTGATATCTGGGTTTGTTGCATGTGACCAGTCATTCTGTGGGCTCTTCATTGTTTGTGTTCTGAAGTCTGTTTTCTCAGTGTCTGATCCCCCAGGGATCTGTGTGAGACCAATATTCTTCTTCTGGTTTTTCTTCATTTGTGCAGATTTTTCCTCCCTACTTTTTCCTTCCCTCCACTGCCTGTCATCTTTAATTCTGTTATTTAGGGGTAGAGGGGTTGCTTTTCCTTCTGTTTGTTCAATCTCCTATTCTTTCTTATGTACATCCTCTTGCCTTGTTCAATTCTGGAATTAGACTGTAGGTTGGGGTAGTCCATTTTGTAGTTTTGAGATTTAATTAAGGTGGGAGCTGTGATTCAAAATCTATCTCCAGATCCCGGTATCCACTGACAGGTGTGTGGATGATCTGAAACCCACTTCCCACTGCCTTGGAATCTGTCCATGCAGTGGGGTTGTAGGTTTACTCCCTGAAAGCAAAATGAGGTTAACAGAGGGAAGAGAATGGAGCAGGCAATGGGGGAAACAGGGGAATGGAGAGAGAGACGAGTAAGAGGGAATACAGATGAGCGTACTGACTAACAAATGAAAAGAGACACAAAAACTGAAACAAATAAAAAGAAAAACAATAACCACAACTACAAACTAATCAACAACCATACAAAAAACCAAAAACATACAATGATGCTAACGTACAAGCTAACCCACCTCCTTATTGGTGTGTTATTCCTTTATACAAAGATGGGGTTTACAGAGAAATGAAAACAAATAAAATAAAATAAAAAGAAAAAAGAACACAATAAAAGGAATAGATTAAAGTCATTAAACTAACAGAACTAATCAAGCACACTCTGAGGCTTTTCCTTTAAGTCCAATGTCCTTTCAGCTCTGATTTCTAGCTGTCTTTTCAGGCTGGTAGATTTGTTCACAGTTATGGCCAGTTGCTCCTGGCCTACTGTGAAGGGCAGTTCAGATCTGGGCTCCCTTCCCAGTGTATCACTCTGCAGCCCGTGGGAGAGAGCTAGAGTCTTTATGTGTGTTCTTTTTCATGGAGAGTCTTACAGACCAAGCTGCCTTGTGGCCATCTTTCCAGAAGTCCCATGATTTCTTTTTAACCCTATAGGTCAAACAGCACTTTCTTACTTTACAAGATCTGGCCTTGTCTTTTTATCAAGAGGGTAGAGTTTCTGTCTTTCCCATTTTGATGTTACCTTGGATCCCCAGCAGGTAGTGCTATCTCACTGCTCCAGTTGATCTTTAGGCAGGGTGGACATCAGAGGGCACCCAGGACAGGAGGGAACTGGCAATGGCAGTGGTGGTGGCTGCAGCCACCTCCCGGTACATGAAAGGAGCTCCATGAGCCTGGCTCCAGGTGAGGTGCATGGCATGGCAGTGGCATTGGCAGTGGCAGCGGCAGCAGCAATCTCAGTCGATCATGCTTGCAGGGGCTTCATGGTCAGAATTGTGGGTTTCCTCAGGCATGGACGGGGTGATGGCTGTGGTGGTAGCATTTGCAGTGGCAGCCCAGACCATTGTGATGTTTGAGTGGTGGTAGCAGCTGAGCTCCGTGTGAAGAGCAGGCTGCCTAGGATGGGAGCTGCAGCCCGTGGGAGAGAGCTAGAGTCTTTATGTGTGTTCTTTTTCATGGAGGGTCTTATAGACCAAGCTGCCTTGTGGCCATCTTTCCAGAAGTCCCATGATTTCTTTTTAACCCTATAGGTCGAACAGCGGTTTCTTACTTTACAATTTTAAGGGAATTTTCTTTTATAATTGTAGATTTTCTCTTAAAAATTTCCTAAAGTTGTAACAATAACTTATTTATTACCAATATATAAATTTAATTTGCATCTTTTTATAGCTTACTCTTCTAGGCCAAAGTTTTCAATCTGACTTTTGTATCCTTAAACATATTATGCAGAATTATTTTAAAATTCATGATAATTCCATTACCTGATTCTTGTCTATGTTCTCTATTGTTTTCTTGATTTTGTCATTAAATATCATCTGCCTAATTACTTTTATTTTTCATTCACTGCTTGATATTGTGAATAAAAAATTGTCAAAATAGTTTGAGCCTTACAAAAATGTACTCTTCTTTGAAAGCTTCTAGGTTTCCTTTGGATGGAAGATAGCGTCATTAGCAATTATTGGTCCTGTGAAGTTTGGTGTATCCAACACTTCCAACTTATTCTTTTTAAAAAATAATGTGGTCCTTTTGGTTTCCAAGTTATAGCCTTTGTGAGTTACCAAGACCCTTTTTACTTGACATCAAATTAACTCTATTTTTGCACTCCTAAACTTGTAAATCTGTTGGAAGCCTTGCTAATCTTTTCAGCTTCTCAGTCATGTCTCAAATCAGTATCAATTTCTGTGATAAATATAGTCTTTAATGCTGAGTTCATCTCCTGGGTTTCTTACACTAAACTTCACCTTCTATATTTTGTCTCATTAGCTCTTTGATGTCTTTACACATACATTTTTAATTTGTCTTTGTTTTTCTTGTTCTTAATTAGAAAGTTGCTCTCAAAGTAAAGTTAGTCTTTACTAAAACCAGCTTTTATTTTTTTAAGAATAACAACAATTCTATAAAATTATTTAGTAAGTGAATGTATAAAAATATAATTTTAAGTTCTTATGCCTTAATCTATGAGGTAAAGATGTTTTCTTACCCATGAAAATATTAATAAACTCATCCACCTATCTCTGTTCATCAAACTTCTGACTTATGTCTATTTATTTACATGTGCTTAAAATTTAATGATTTTTAAAAAATTGTTAAACCTTGAACTTGAAGAAAGCTTTGAATGATCAGCAAGTCTCTCCATTATATAGAGGTGGTAACTGCAATTCAGAGCAATGGCAGCAGCAAGAATATCAACTATGCTGAGTGTGCAATACATGATTATGCCTGTCTATATACAACATGGTCTTTATTTACTTGTTTAGCTAAAGAACCATACTTATACTGTACATTTGTATTATCTAGTATAAGTGCATGTCTCAAGAACACTGTAGTTCTAAGATCAATAGGATCATATGAGAGTTTTATCACCAGTGTCTGACAATGTCCCCAATAGAGATTTTTCCATGATCTATCTGCATGCAAATTATAGATCCTTGTCTGCAGAAGAAAAAGGTTCCTCTTATTAAAGCAAAACCTATTGGTTAACCATTGTATGTAATCCCATACAGAGAGATAAGATCAAGGTAATTTTACTATTTGCCTGTGACAAGAACCAGAGTAAAAGGTGAATGAGAACATACTACTCAATAGTCTAATTTTTTTATATTTAACAGTCTAACACATCTAATTCAATTTGCATAAAGGACTTTAAAATAAGAATTTTCTGAAAAATCATGTCACTTAAGTCATACAACAGAAAATAAAGATAAGTGAATGCCTTACTATAGATAATACAACATGTAGATACCATACCAAGATAAATTAATTTTGAAATGAAGTCCTAGCTCTAGACCCCAGACATATAATTGTCACCTTCCAATGTGATGGGAATCAAATATATTTTCTTCTTCTTTTTTTTTACATTTTACTATCATATGCTATTTGCTGAATTTTATAAAATTCTATGCCATATTTTACATCAAATTGATCAGTTTCTTTGGTATAAATATGCACTACTAAGAATAAAAATGTTTACCATTTTTGTTTCAAAATAACCTTTTTATGAGATAGGAAATGCAATTTTCTTTATCTTTAACCAAACTAATTTACACTTTTATTCTACTCCATTTACTGTGGTATAGTAATTCTAATTCAATTTTAATGTTTCAATATCAAGCATTCCACATGATTTTTGGTTTATTGTATTTTGATTATTAAACATGAGTTGCTATAAAAGAAAATATTAAAATTAAAAGACTGAAAAGCATATGCCTTATAAGAATTTTTATTTTTAAAGAACAGGTTTTAAAATAAACATTAGCAGTTGGTTTTTAAGCATTAAACTAATTTCAGTACCCTTTGAATAAACAAAAATTGATGCTAGTTTCTGAAAACAGGAGAAACATATCTCATGTAGTTTGATTTTAATGTTATGCCTAACTTTTTTCTCTATTACTAATCTGTGTTGCTTGCAATTCACAAGTTGTTATATAATGCAATATAAATTTAATTTGCCCTGAAGGGAGTTTGCTCTAGGGACATATTAAGAAGGCTAAATACGATTTTGAAAGTTATAAACTATGCTTTCCAATTTAGTGTTATTCAATCAGACCTAATTTATATTTCCGCATAAGCTGGAAATAAAATAGAGTTTTCCTGGTCAGTATCCAAGGCAAAGAACAGCTTCTAGCAAATTCTCTAATGTACACCAAATTGATACATACATTGATTAAAAAGATATTCAATATGCTGAAGGAAAAAACTTTCAACTAAGAATGCTGCACCTCCATAATTTTTCCATAGTGGCTGTACTAATTTACATTTTTCACCAACAGTGTGCAAGGGTTCCCTTTTTTCCACATAAACTTTCAACTAAGAATACTGCACCTCTATAATTTTTCCATAGTGGCTGTACTAATTTACATTTTTCATCAACAGTGTGCAAGGATTCCCTTTTTTCCACATCCTTGCCAACACTTATCTTTATCTTTTTGATCACAACCATTGTGACAGATGTTAGGTGATATCTTATGGTTTTGGTTTGCATTTCCCTGGTAATTAGTGATCTGAGAATCTTTCATTACCTGTTGGCCTTTTGTATGTCTTCTTTTGAGATATGTCTATTCAGATCCTTTGCCATTTTAAAATCAAGTTTTTTTTCGTATTGAGATCCTTATATACTTTTAATATTAATCCTTTTACTAATGTTGAGCTTGCTTTGTTGTTTTACTAGTTTGTGTGGTATAAAATTAGGTAGTTTGAGATTTTAAAAAATGTGACCATTTATCACTTAAATCTTTTAGAACTGATTTTGTTATATTCCGTAAGTTTTGGTATGTTGTATTTCTATATTTGTTAGTCTCAGGATATTTAAAAAGTTCCCTTATAATTTCTTCTTTGACCTATTGGTAGTTTGGGAGCATGTTGTTTGATTTCTACATATTTGTAAAATTTCTAAAATTTCTCCTGTTATTGATTTCTAGTTCTATACTGTTGTAGTCAGGAGAGATATTTGGTATAATTTTAATCTTATCAAAAAAATGTTTTTCCATATTAACAAGCCGTTTAATAGCCAGTGGTCGAGAGGGGGTTCACACCTCCA